>BLSH010404266.1:4560981-4576909 GCA_018402905.1 Glandirana rugosa | reverse complement strand
TGGCTGTGTGTTGAGTTATTTTGAGGGGACAGCAAATTTACACTGTTATACAAGCTGTATACTCACTGCTTTACATTGTAGCAAAGTGTTATTTCTTCAGTGTTGTCACATTAAAAGATATAATAAAATATTTGCAAAAATGTGAGGGTGTATTCACTTTTGTGAGATACTGTACATACGATAAAAAGGGATATATAGTGCTCTCTCTCATAAAACAGTTTATTTAAAAGATCAAAAGTAAACACAGATGCAAACCCTTAGGTTACTTTCACACCAGTACCACCCGAGCGTTAGCGGTAAACACTGCTAATTTGCAGCGCTTTTAGTGGCGGTCTGGCACCGCTATTCGGGTGACAGCGGTGCGCTTTTAACCCCCCCCCCCCCGCACACTTGCTACACCGCACACTCATCCACAGTGAGAAGGCGGCAAGCGGACATCTTTTTAAACCCACTTCACTTTTTCATTTCACACCTATTTTAGTAAACAGTAAACCAAGCTTATATACTGAAATACAGTATTTAGAAATACATGACATGGTTTTGATGTTGAATTTTAAAAGCAGTGGCAAGCCTGCTGATCTGACAGGTTTGCTAATGTGACAGAACACCGCAGCTTTTACAATTGAACATCAAAACAGTCTGACGGATTTCAAAATAGTGTATTTCGCTATATAAGTTCAGTTTACTGTTACAAATAAGTGTGAAATGCTAAACTTCGGTGGGTGTAAAAAGATGTCCGCTTTTTCACTGTATCCTTAGTGTGGACAAGTGCTGGGTATATCAAGATGGTGGTGACGGAATGTCACTTCCATTACAAGATATGACGGGTCACCTAATCTGATGAAACACCAGCCCTGATCTATGGAGAGAAGTGGGAGGGACCGAGATTCCCCTGTGATGTCAGCCGGCCAACACGGGTATCTTGGCCCCTCCTGCTTTTCTCTATAGATTGGGGCTGGTCAGCACAGGGGGATCACGTGACCACACAGCTGCGATGTGACAAGAGCTATTTAGCCTTTTAATTTTAAACAAACACATTCACTTTTGTTAATGGCTGGATACATTGATATACGCTGCATTATGCAGCTGAATAGCGGCAGGAGGTGCAAGGAGAAAAGCACTCTCATGCTGACAGGGATGGGGAGAAGGGAGAGGATGTCAGAGGAGAGACAGCGGATGACGGAGGCACGTAAACTGACCATGGTAATCAGAGCTGAGCAGCCATGATTATCATGGGCAGCAAACAGAGGGGGACACAGGAACTAGCAGGATCAACCAGGTTTATTACAAGAAAGAAAATTGCACAGCACAAGTACTGTGCTGTTATTCATGCCTTAAAAGGAACAGGATCATAGTTTTTTTTTGTTGGGTTACAAATGCTTTAAATCTCAACTCTAGCAAAAACCTTTCTATTTCCTTTTAGACAAAGCATGTTGGATTAGAACCTCTGTCAGCTGTGCCCCTATTAGAGAACATTCTCCTCACTTCCTGTCAAACAAACACAAAAAAAAAAAAAAAGTTTGGCTGGAGTAAAGCCTCATACACAAGCTTAGATTTTCGGATGACCGAACGTCTGTTTTTTGTTGGATGCTTGTCTCGTGTCGAAAGTGAAGAGGTTACGAACCATACAAACATTTTCATACAACCGAATTCAACATCATCAATGACGTAATGTGTTGAATAGCTTTGTGTATTTTTTCAGTTTCTGAGCATGTGTAGTCCTGATCTTACGTTTTTTTTTTTGGACGAAAACCGTACTAATGATACGAAAATCGGACGTTAAGTTGACATACGAAAAAATGTTATAGTCTGCACGTCCAGCTTTTGTCTTCCGAAAAATCAAAATCGGCTGTTGAAAGGACCATACTAATGGTAAGAATTTTGGACGATCGGTCGTTGGATGGAAATTCCCGTATGAATTTCGCATTGTGTGTACGTTCATAAGAAGAATCTCGTCAGTACAGTGCTTACAGAAACTTGATGAATGTTGTTTGAAAGTTCTTTAAAAATGTAATTTGCCTTTATCCACTGATTTTGAAATAAATGTAATTTCCTGAAAACCACATACAATGGAAGCAATTCATTTGACAAAAGATTTTCCGTCACTTGTCACTTTGATAGAGAACGACAGTCGATTTGGCCCCACCACCCATTTGAAAAATATACTGTATTTTCTAATTTACGCTGTACATTACTGCGTAATATTTTTATGCAGTACTGGTCCTTCAAGGTCCTGTCCGAGAGGCGTGTGTATGCAAATCTTTTTAAGGTTAGGTTCACACTGCTGTGATCAAAAACTTGCAGTGAGATTAAGTAATGCTACTTGAACGCTATTTGAACACTACTTCGATGTGGCTTGCACATTGTATTGGGCCAAAATTGCGCTGGAATTGCATCAAAGTAGTACAGGAACCTTTTCCAGATCGCTGATTCGCATTGATGTGAACAGACATCACTGAAAAGAATGAGATTTCCATTCTAATGCGTTTCTGTGTGGCTCAAGTCACATTTGAAGTGTGAACCAGGCCTTAAAGAACTGTGATTAAGAAACACAGGAAAAATCATAAAGTTATACAGTACAAGGAAAGCCATTATTTTATGTTGTTTCTACCACACAAAGACCAGGACTAGCAAACTTGTACAAACCTCTGCTGACATTAATCAATGTTGCTGAAGGCTTCATTAGTTTCAATTCTCTTTTCCCAATCAGTTTTTCTGTCTGTGGAGTTAGGTTAACAACCAGCATTACATAATCTGACTGCTGGAGCAAATCTGCCAGATTTTCATAGTATGTGGCACCAACTGACTTTTCTTCTTCCAGTCTGCAAAAAATATTCACATTGTTAAAACAATAAACATTATTGTGAGAGGCGAGGCACTCTGCTTCAACAGTGGGGGGTTGCCCATCCAATTCTATGATCTTGCCATGCATCATTAAAGCTGCTAGTACTGGATGGGTAGGGTATCTTGGGAGGTCTACCAGACCGCCAATTGATGAAAAAATAAACATATTGCAAAAATATATCACAAACTGTTTTTTTTGTATGCATTACTACTTTATGTTAGATTCACACTTGTGCAGGTGATTGCGGGACAGCGTGTAAATCGCACCTGTTCCTGCACCCGCAACCACCCATTGCTAAACCACGTTGCTCCTTTGCAGATGCAAAGCAACACACACATCTGAAACCGCAGTGCATTTTCGGTAGTGGGAACTGCATGGTGCATAAGCTCCATGCGATGTCTCTCTGGCTACGTTTTAAAAAAGGTGCCGGCACCTTTTCCCTGCATGAAACACAGGCACAGGAGTCCAGAGCCGCTTACGTGTGAACCTAGTCTTACATTTGCCAAAATGAACTTATCTTCAGTAAATAAATAAAAGTAGTATTAATTCTCGTGTTTTGTGCATAAATAGATTATGTCAAGCAGCAACATTCCCGAGTACCTTTATTCCTTGTGTGTAATCCCAAACGCGTGAGGCTACACTCACACAGACACATATTGGTTTGCAGCATTCAGGGCCGGATAAGTGGAAGTCCACCATAACACTAAAATCTCTAAATCTACAAGCATCAACAACCTAAGACTAACCTATCAAGCCATGTAAAGAAGAATTCCCTCTGCATACCTTTTCTGAAGGCGATCCGGTCCAGTCTACAGCGGCGGAAGCTCTGCAGAGGAGACAGCCGACAACGGCTGGGAAATTAATGGGAAGTGACGTCACCCATAGCGTTACTATGGGGCTTCCCTTGTTGGCTGTGTCCTCTGCACCCGCCTACGCAGCGAAGCCGCCGCTGACATCTCATCGTGGGACTGGACCGGATCGGCTTCAAAAAAGGTATGTATAGTGATTTCTTCTTTACAGGGCTAGATAGGTTAGTCTTCGATTGTGGATGTCTGTAGATTGAGGCCCAGTTCCCACCACATGCAGTCCAGTGCATTTTTTTCTGCATCAAAAATGCATGGAAAGTAGGTTATATGGTTTCCAATGGCATAGTTCACATCAGTTCAGTCAGTTCCAGGGCTTTCCAGTTGAACATGTTGCATTTTACCTGCACTGGACTGTACTGGAACGCAGTAAAACGCATCAAAAATGCACAAAAACGCACTGGACCCTAGTATAGTGAAAAAAAAACAGGAAAAAAGAAGAAAAAAAAAGCACCTGGAATGCACCCGGAAACGCATCAAAAATATACTGGAACACGTTATGCAGAAAAATACCCGGAATGGATCTGGAGTGTGTTTTTATGGTGTGAACCAGCCCTTAGAGATTTTAGTGTTAGAGTAGATGTCTATGTTAACCTTACCGCCACTGGCTACAGGTCCACAGCTCTACTTCCTCAAATTTCCAAAAAGTGCACCAGGCACAGTGCACGATCAAGATGCTGGCAAATCAGAAGCTGTAGAGAGGTGCAGAAGAGTGGCTTGGAGTCAGAGCTATTGGCTTCTATGGCCGTAAGAAAACTTGTCCATAAAGCTATCCTGGAGTGCACATGCACAAGTGGCTCCCTGGGTCCCTGTAAGGCGTATATAGAGCAGGTTTTTTTACAAAACACATAGAATAGCCCATGCAAATGACTGTTTTCAAAGTTACACTCTTGTAGTTTTATGAATTCATTAACTTGCAATCTATTAATACATTTAATTTGATATTATTCTGATATTTCAGGGCAGTGTTTTTATCTATCCCGGCTAACTCTGTTTAGAGCTGAACACCAAGCAAACAACTAAACAGAGATAAACTAGATATAAAAGCCATTTTTCCTGCCTTGCATTTTTGGCCACCCAGTCCTGAGATTTACTCAGCTCTGCTACACAGCACATCCTTGCTTGCAAAGGAAGGGACCTGTTCTTTCTCTGTTGCAATTTCACTTTCACTACAGAATCCCTTTCCACTTCCACCTTGTTGGGCCTGATTCACACCTATGCATTTTAAAGTGGACGTAAAGTCGCTCCCCCCAAAAAAAAAAAAACCTGCAAAGCAAAGGCATAATGAACTAGTATGCATCGCATACTAGCTCATTATGAAATGCTTACCTTAGATCGACACTGTAGCAGAGGTCCCCGAGCACTGCTGTGACCAACGACATGCTGAGTCCGTCGTCTTCCGGGATCCCAGGCACCGTCTAATCACAGCGCGGTCTCCAGATCTGTGATTGGCAGGAGCTGCGCTGACGTTACTCCGTGAAGAAACGGCCCAGTCGGGCTGTTTCTTCACTGCGCATGTGTCGATGACGTCGGCACATGCAAATACAGGGAATATCTCCTAAGCGGTGCAAGTTTAGGAGAAATTCCCAGGGCCTACAGGTAAGCCTGAATATAGGTTTACCTGTAGTGTAAAGTGGTTGTCATGACTTGACAACCACTTTAAGTGCTTTGTGCATTTTGCAGATTTGCTCTACAGAATGTGTTCCATAGGAAACCATGTTAAATGGACTGTAATGCAAAAAGCACTAAAAATGCATAGGTGTGAATCAGGCCTTACTGGACAATGAAAAGAGAAATAGCACATTGATGAGCTGATCTCTTTGCTCTTTCTTCCCACCAGCATGTTCCCTGCACTGCAGCACAACTGACTGCCTCCTTGAACTGCTTCTCCCTCCCCATCTCTGAGCTTTGCTGTACAGACTGTAGAATAGACTGCAATGGGCCGATACCAAGTCAGATGCAGGTGCCTATACTGCTTGCATTAAACAAAAATGAATGCTGTATTAATTAGACCCCTTTCACACTGAAGCGGGTCGTTTTTGCTATGCTTTAGCAGCATTTTTCGGGCACTAGCTGGATGCTTTTTTAAGGTCACATGACAACGTAACCTTAAAAAAAAAAAAAAAGACCTGCTTTCCGGCACTTTCAAAGTGCTTTTAAGACTGTTGTAGAAATTTAGGGTGTATTATGTATTGTCACAGTGTCTCCCAGTGTTGGTTTACCGGTATTCGCTGTGAACAGCGAATATGGCTTTAACCGATACTGAGGAAAGGCCAATACAATGGATATCTTCCATCAATTGATAATTACACGCTACCGCCCGATCATCCCGGCCAGCAGGCGCCCTGTGCGGTTATCGCTGGAGCAAACGCTGGTCTGGATCTTTGAGGTGCAATGCACGTTCTGTGGCGCGGGTGTATTACCGTCAATCAGGGGGCCCCTGTCTTCTGTACAGATCGATCTGCTTGGCGGCAGTTTACTTGCCTTATGGAATTAGTATTGCCTTTTATGTAAGGATAATGATCTGTGGGCTTTCTGTGGCATCTGATCAATGTGACAGAAATCTACAGCTATATTCCTTTGTGTTGTAATTTACCCTTTAATGGAACAGTAGCATAACCCTTATGGAATGTAGTTTTATAAGAACTGTATTTGGTAGGGGTTCATTGTAACTGGCAGGTTACTGCATGTCTGGGGTAATGGTTGTGTGGCCTTTGTTAGGAGAAGCACATGGCTTCCCTGCCGGTCAGCTCCCTCCCCCATACATGCATGCCTTTTCCTATTGTATAGTTTGAATGTAATCAAGTGTGTCATTGATTGGTTGTATTTGTATTTGAGCTCATGTCATGTGACTGTGCCTTGGAGGCTGATTGGCTGATTGTGATGCCACCAGTTCCTTCTGTTAAACCTGTCTGAGCAGTATAAATAAACACGGCAGCCGAAGCTCAGTAGGACAATCCCTGCTATCGGCTATGTGAGATGAAGCAATCTGTGTCTGTGTGTGTGTGTCTGCATCAACACAGGTCGATGGAATGCATTATGCAAAAGAGCTGAAAAATGCGCTGAAAAATGCGCTTATTAGCGCAGGCAAATTATAATGCATACAAGGTATTATAATTTCCATAACAAGACGCTTTGGAAGCGCTGTCCATTCATTTCAATGGGTAGGGGCGTTTTTGGAGCGCTCCGAACATGCCACAAAGATGCTGCTTGCAGGACTTTTTCTACCGCTCCAGTGTGAAAGCACCTATTAAAATGAATGGGAGGCAGTTTTCAAGCGCTTTTCAGGCTTGCGCAAAAGCGCCTGAAAACCGCCTTAGTGTGAATGGGGTCTTACTGAGCTGCCTTTTTTGGATTTTTTTTTTTTGGATCTTCCTGGAGTTTATCGATTTATTTTAAGTTTAAATTAGAGCAGAACTTTAATATAGTGAAAGTCCTAGGTCAGGGAAATTCAGGCTAAAGTCATGTGCTACATGCATCTTCGTGACTATCCTTATAAGAACTACAGCTTGCTAATGCCTGCATGATGCACCAACAATCCCTGTGTCATTTGGCAGCAGTTATTCCTACAGACGTCTATGGAAATTGTTAGATACTCGGCATGGTGCACTCAGCTGAGGGATCAGTTCTCTTTGCTAATACTCATAATTATTAGGAACAGTTTCCGTTCTGATGTTCCTGGTTAACTCAGTTACATTTTATTACAGTTGGGTTTAAAGGATAAAGGATTAGCGTCTTCCTCAGTTAATTAATGATCAGTGTGACTAATGATTACCAGAGGTTGTACTTGACCACAATGTCAGTGCCGAGAGAAGTCCAGGCATATTGGACCCAGTATAAAAGCTGTAGGAAAAGTGATATGCTGATTTAGGTAACACAGACACTTTTGTTTCCTGCCTAGTAAAGTGCCTTATATATTAGATACCAACATTTTTTTTATCCAACAGTGTACTTCAAAGTATTAACAGCATTTTTTTTTTAACCTCAGATTTAAACATATGTAGCTAGCTGTAATGATTTCAAATGATATCAAATTGTGTAAATGTTTTTTTTTATACCTGGCTCAGTTGATTTTTAAATGTAATTTTTTGGAGCCAGGTGATGCTTGCAGGACCACCCGCGGCTCAAATTTTGTCTGATTCAGCAGGAATCGACTGAATTTCCAGTCATCTATGGTGAGTTTAGTAAACACATTTTCACGGCTGTTCTGAAACTAAAGCCCCGTACACGCGGTTCGACGATTGTATACAACAGGTCGTACTCACGACTGTCGTATGCGAAATTGATCGTTCGTATGCGCAATTTGAACAGTCGAACATACGACGGTCGTACAAGGGAGTTGTATGAGCAGACTAGAAAACTTGGTCATACCAACAAGCTCTCATACGACCGTTGTATCGTGTGTACAGAGCAGTTGGTACAACAAAGTTGTATTGTGCAAAACACGCATGCTCCGAAGTCAGGAATGGCTGGATGCTAATTACAATCACCTGAACGTTCTTTCCCCGGCCGTACGATCGTGTAGTGCAGTCAGTATGCTGCATACAACAGCCAACATACGATTTGACACGATCGTATGTGCGATTGTCGTCCAGTGTGTACGGGGCATTACTCACCTGGTGGTTTAGGATGGAAAAAGATAGTCACGTCTGATGAGTCAGCTGCTCATAGCACTTCACAGCACTACTGTTTTGCCCCTTTCACATAGGCTTTCCGATCAGGTCCACCTGTAAAGCCTCATACACACGGTTCGACGATCCTATACAACAGGCCGCACAAATGACCGTTGTATGCTAATACGACCATCAGTACGCGCGATTAGAACAGCCGACGTATGACGGTCGTACAACAGGAGTTGTATGAGCAAACTAGAAAACTTTGGTAGTACCAACAAGCGGTAGTATGACCATTGTATCGTGTGTACAGAGAAGTAGGTCCAACAAGTTGTACTGTGCAAAACACGCATGCTCAGAAGTCAGGAATGGCCGGACACTAATTACATGCACCTGAACTTTCTCTTTATACGTTCATAACACGTGACTACGTTCGGCTTGGTCGTACGATCGTGTAGCGCATGTTAGTACGCGAGATACAACAGCCAACATACGATTTGGGCTGTTCGGTCGTACGACTGTCGAACCGTGTGTACGAGGCTTACGTTTTTCAGGCGGACCTGATTGGATACTGCATTCCCGCCTATGGGGCAGCGGATGTCAGCGGTGACATGTCCGCTGACACCCGCTGGCATCCAATCCGACACTGTCCATGAAATCCAGATGGATGAAGACCCTATTTTTCATCCGTCTGGCAGATCGGTGGTCCGTTTTCATCTGATCTCCCCATAGAGAGCGGGGCTCTGACAGGTCTGTCTCTGCACAGTAAGCAGGGACGGACCTGTTATCCTCCTGCTCAGCGGGGATCAGAGGAGTGATTCCCCGCTGAGCAAAGCAGATTCTGCCTCTTATCAGCCCTTATCAACAGACAGAAACAGCCCACAGCAAATTATACTTCTCCCTTCTCATTGACAAGTGCGAGGGATTGTTCCCTTTGCGCTGAGGTTTTCTAAAAAGATGAAAAATCTATATCTGTATCTGTGACAACACTTTTAATACTAGAAGATACCTACTGGATAGGGGACAGAATGAGGCCTTTTTGTCATCCTAAAGCTGGCCATACATCAATCAAAAATTCAGCCGGTTTAGAAGGTAATGAATGAATTTTGATACATGTATGCCATTGCCATTCAAGAGAAGTTGATCAAGTGATCAACTTCTCCTGAACGGGACTGCTGGTATATTTTCTCTCGATCGGCTAATTGGCTGCAGTGTTGATCAGTGTATTTGGGCAAAGGAGAAGTCCTGCTGCCAGAATACACTAGTGCAGCGGAGATTCCCCCAGATTCCCTCATCTTCCTTGAATGTGTGGATGGGTGAATTGGTTTGGTATTTTTGATCATCAGGAAAACCCAATGATCCATCTATGCCCAGGCTTTAGCCTGCATGTGAATTTCTTTCAGTAAGTATGATGATTTTGGTTTAGATTATTACCGTATTTGCCGGTGTATAAGACGACTGGGCGTATAAGACGACCTCCTACTTTTCCAGTTAAAATATAGGGTTTTGGTTATACTCACCGTATAAGACTACCCCTCTTCAGCGATCTCAGCGCGGCTTGTGAGGAGACTTCTATCATAGAAGTCAATGTAAGCCGCGCTGAGATCGCCCTGAAAATAGTGAAGGAACCATTTTTCTAAGTCGGAGCAAAGCGATTCGCTCCTATTAGAACAGTTCCATTGCACAGCATTGAGACAACTTGTCAGGTGACTCGCCTGACAAGTCGCCTAGATATGAAAGGGCCACTTTTTTACATTTGGTGGTCACAAGTTAAAAGCATTTTTTTTTGCTAGAGAATTACTTAGAACCCCCAAACATTATATATTTTTTTTCAAACACCCTAGAGAATAAAATGGCGATTGTTTCAATACTTTTTGTCACACGGTATTTGCGCAGCGGTCTTTCAAGCGCGATTTTTTTGGAACAATTTGACTTTTTTGAGTTAAAAAATAACACAACAAGAAAAGTTAGCCCAATTTTTTTGCATATTGTGAAAGAGGATGTTACGCCGAGTAAATAGATACCATACATGACATGGTTGAAAATTGCGCGCACTCGCGGAATGGCGACAAAGTCCTGTATTTAAAAAGTTCCATAGGCGACGCTTTAAAAAATTTTAATGGTTACCGGGTTAGAGTTACAGAGGAGGTCTTTATGCTCACATGTGTGGTTTGAACACCGTTTTCATATGTGGGCATGACTTACGTATGCGTTTTCTTTGCTGCGCGAGCTCACGGGGACGGTGGCGATTTAAATCTTTTTTTTTTTTTTTTTAATTGTATTTATTTATTTATTTTTAGCACTGTTCCTTTAAAAAAAAAAAAATCTGATCACTTTTATTGCTATCACAAGGGATGTAAACATCCCTTGTGATAGTAATATATGGTGACAGGTACTCTTTTTGGAGGGCCGGGGGGTCTAAAAGACCCCCCATCCCTCCTTTGCACTTCACAGTATTCAGATTGCCAAAAACGGCGATTCTGAATACTGTCACTTTTTTAAAATTGGCGCCGTTAGCCGCCGAGTAAACCGGAAGTGACGTCGTGATGTCGCTTCTGGAATTTGCAGAAGGAGACCCGATCGGAGCCGATTACGGCTTTTGTCAGGTCTCCTTCCAGCCGGCGGACGCGCCGCATCGTCGCTCCGGTCTCCCGGTGGGACGGGAGGCCGGAGAAGAGCGGCGGAAGGCAGCGGAAGGGGGGGATGTCGCCTCCCGCCCCTTGGGGTAATGACCAAATGGCTCCCGAGCCGGATCGGTCGTTACCCCTGGATAGCCGACCGCTAGCTCTAAAAAATGACACCGGGATATAGCCTGCAGGTGCAGGCTATGTCCTGGGAGAGCCGCTCAAACCCGACAGCTGCCTATTTACGGCGCTGGTCGGGAAGACCGGCCCTAATCCCCGGCGTATAAGATGACCCCCGACTTTTGAGAAGAGTTTCATGGGTTAAAAAGTCGTCTTATACGCCGGCAAATACAGTATTATATTATTATACAGGATTTATATAGCGCCGACAGTTTGTGCAGCGCTTTACAGTACTAGGGCAGACAGTACAGTACAATTACAATACAATTCAATACAGGAGGAATCAGCTGACCCTGCTCATTAGAGTTTACAATCTAGGAGGGAGGGTTAAATGATACGAAAGGGCAATAACTGTAGGGGATGAGCTGATGAAGAAAATAAAAGTGTAGTTGTTAGGTGGAGGCAGAATAGGCCTCCCTGAAGAGAAAAGTTTTCAGGGATTGCCTGAAAGTGGATATATTTGGGGATAGTCTGACAGATTAGGGTAAGGAATTCCAATTATAAGTAATTATAAGACAGAAATAGTGGCATGCAGATAGTTATAGAAAAGCCTACAGTTCTGTATATTAAATATGATAAAGAACATGTGGCACAGCAAGCAGGTAAAACTAAATCAATACATTCTTCTATAAAAATGCTGATAAAGAGCCTTTGAAAAGTATTCAAACCTTCCTACCTTTGATGTCTGTTATGATACAGAATCTTCATTTCAAATGCCTTTGCTCTTTGTGCAATTTTATATCCAATTTTTCCCATTCCAACAATGCCGAGAGTGTTACCTGTTATATCCCCTCTAGATACCCAATTGGCATGGAAATGACCAGTGTCTGGAGACATTGCAATCTTGTTACCTGTTCAAGGGAAGATATTTTTTTAAACGTACTGTAATGTGCATCTTAGTGAAAAAGTCTTTTTGTAGAAAAAAATATAGTTTTATAATGTTTCTGTCTAACTGGACTGGCTTTGAGAGAGCCATAAGTGGTAACTGAAGCTGAAGTTTAAGCTGCTTATATTTTGTCTTCCTGGAGGGCCGTGCTGTGGAGGGGGAGGGAGTAGCTGGCTCAGTCTCCCAGCGGCTTGCTGAGAGGCTGAGCCAGCTGCCAGTCCAGGCATCTGGGTGGAGTCGGGATCTTTCCAAAGCTTTAGCCTGCTATCAGCTGAAAAAACAGGTCACAGGAGTGCAGAATGAAGTGCACTTATGTGATCCATAGACGTATAGCCAAAATAGCTTTGGCCATACTTCTCCTTTAATATGGCTCCCCCTTTTGTTTCCCTATACATAATAAAACCATACACATTTTAACCTAAGGCAGGCCACAGACGGTGTGAATTTATGTTTTCCAACCACGGTTTACAGGAAAGAAATTTGCATGATTCCCCCATCAACACAGACAGTGCTGAAAGGGGAATCCCTCTTGCCGAGCAATTGTCTGCTCCCGGCGAGGGCAGCTGTCCCCGCTGCGATTAGACAGTGATAATTGCTAGAGGCTAATTGTATCCAACAGGCTAATTGTACCCAAGTTGAATGATTGATCGATCAACTTGGTACATTCAGCCTACCCACATGATTCGAATCTTGGCTGGTTACTGCAGAACCGGCTGGGATTCAAACAGTCTATGGCTGGCCTTACATTATAAGACAGAGTAATATAATAATCAACATTGTCATCATTATTACGATTTTCTTCTTTGGGTGGTAGGAGACATCTAGTTAACATAAGTGAAGATAATCAAAGCTTTAAATATTACCTTCCAGAAAACTCCTGGCAGACACAAGCAGCAGTGTCATGGCTAAGTCAGCTGTAGCATTGGTCACAGCATTAGGTGTGTTGGCAACTTTCACCCCATAGCTGGATATCATCTTTAGGTTTAAATGATCCACTCCTGCTCCCGCACTTGCAATCACTTTCAGTCCAGGAAGGCATTCTAGAAGCTCTCTGTCAACATCTGGCTTGTTTGCCCAATTAAAGATGCACACTATTTTATCTGCTACCTGTTCTTTCTTCTCCTTTAACTCTTTCATAGTGATCAAAGTAAATCGCTCCTCCAAGTAGTCCACATGCTCCTCCATAACACCAAAGGATCCTCCTATCTCCTGCACCAGTATGCAAGGCAGGTCCTTACCTGACTCCATCTTGTAACTGAAACAAATAGATGAACAAGGTAGAAATTATTAAGTACATCTCTCATTCATCTACAGTGAACCATGCTCTAGAGTAGTGTTTCTCAACTCTAGTCCTCAAGGCACACCAGCAGGTCATGTTTTCAGGATTTCCCTCAGATGAAACAGCTGTGGTAATTACTAAGGCAGTGAAACTGATCAAATTACCTGTGTAAAATAATGGAAATCCTGAAAACATGACCTGTTGGTGCACCTTGAGGACTGGAGTTGAGCAACACTGCTCTAGAGTACATGTGTCAAACACAAGGCCCATGTGCTGAATCTGGCCCTCCAGGCCATTTTATCTTGCCCTCACACCTCTACTGCAGCTGTGGCACCCCCTTGTCTTTGCCCCACCATGTCTTAGCAGTAATCAGGAGTGGGGAGGAGGGCAGAGTTCCTCCTACAGATCCTGTATCTCTCTGTGCAACCACAGCACCACCTCCTCTCCACCTCCCCTGGTCTCAGCATTTAGCTGACTCCAGCCCTCCTCCAGACCCTGCACGTTCTGCTTCCACACTCCAGCTTCTCCCCAACTGCAGCATAAGGTAAGGGGGTGCACTGTGATGTAAGGGAGGGTGGGGGGCTCCCGACTTTTGATGGTGCAGGGGCTCTTGACATCTACTTATAATTATTATGAGAATAATAAGATTCTAGTCCGGTTGAAAAGGGGAGTCACGCACCGCTGGTTCATCTACAAAACTTTATTGGAGACTGCTCAGACAGAACACCATGGCAGAACCATACAAGTTTCTTGTGAATGATACCAGCGGTGTGCGACTTTTCAGACTTGCCTCATCAGCTATAGGAGTGTGAGTGGGCTCCATGCCGGTCTGCACCTGCCCTTCACATTAGGTCTTAAGTTATTACTAAAACCAGTAATAATCTAAAGCAGAGGCAATTATTTAATATGATAAAGTGTAGATATATTTATATTGTCTTACAAATACAAGCGGCCCTTTCAGGGTAACCACAATCCTGAAGCGGCCCAGGAAGGAAATGGAGTTTGACACCCCTGCTCTAGATAAATCATACACTGTAAACTTTAGGAAGTACATTGTGTTTCTACAGGTGCTGGTCATATAATTAGAATATCATCAAAAAGTTGATTTATTTCACTAATTCCATTCAAAAAGTGAAACTTGTATATTATATTCATTCATATTACACAAACTGATATATTTCAAATGTTTATTTCTTTTAATTTTGATGATTATAACTGATGAGGAAAATCCCAAATTCAGTATCTCAGAAAATTAGAATATTGTGAAAAGGTTCAATATTGAAGACATCTGGTGCCACACTCTGATCAGCTAATTAACTCAAAACACCTGCAAAGGCCTTTAAATGGTCTCTCAGTCTAGTTCTGTAGGCTACACAATCATGGGGAAGACTGCTGACTTGACAGTTGTCCAAAAGACGACCATTGACACCTTGCACGAGGAGGGAAGACACAAAAGGTCATTGCAAAAGAGGCTGGCTGTTCACAGAACTCTGTGTCCAAGCACATTAATAGAGAGGCGAAGGGAAGGAAAAGATGTGGTCGAAAAAAAGAGTACAATCAATAGGGATAACAGCACCCTGGAGAGGATTATGAAACAAAACCCATTCAAAAATGTGGGGGAGATTCACAAAGAGTGGACTGCAGCTGGAGTCAGTGCTTCAAGAATCACTACGCACAGAAGTATGCAAGACATGGGTTTCAGCTGTCGCATTCCTTGTGTCAAGCCACTCTTGAACAGCAGACAGCGTCAGAAGTGTCTCACCTGGGCTAAAGACATAAAGGACTGGACTGCTGCTGAGTGGTCCAAAGTTATGTTCTCTGATGAAAGTAAATTTTGCATTTCCTTTGGAAATCAGGGTCCCAGAGTCTGGAGGAAGAGAGGAGAGGCACACGATCCACGTTGCTTGAGGTCCAGTGTAAAATTTCCACAGTCAGTGATGGTTTGGGGTGCCATGCCATCTGCTGGTGTTGGTCCACTGTGTTTTCTGATGTCCAAGGTCAATGCAGCCATATACCAGGACGTTTTAGAGCACGTCATGCTTCCTGCTGCTGACCAACTTTATGGAGATGCAGATTTCATTTTCCAACAGGACTTGGCACCTGCACACAGTGCCAAAGCTACCAGTACCTGGTTTAAGGACCATGGTACCCCTGTTCTTAATTGGCCAGCAAACTCGCCTGACCTTAACCCCATAGAAAAAGGTATTGTGAAGAGGAAGAAGCGACATGCCAGATCCAACAATGCAGAAGAGCTGAAGGCCACTATTCTGACTCCTAACTGTTGTAATGGCGACTTATCCCTTGTTGAGACCTCTATGCCTGGCCTGTATAAGCAGATATGATCACCGCAGACAGTTCTCATCAGATAGTGACTCACCAATTACCGATTTCTTCCATGAGCGTTTATTCATTGGAATAGCAGGTAAAGCATACAACAAATGTGACAGATGGTCGAAAGATGGTAACTGCAGGTCAAAACATAGTAATGTGTCCTAGGATGCGAGTAGATTGAGTGAGGCCTTCTAGCATGTGGCCATCCACTCAGTGATAGACTACTCTTGACAGACGCCACTAGTATAGACGAATATGTCCGGTCCGTATCTCCAGAGTTGTTCCCTATTCAGCGGTAATGTTGTCA
>BLSH010404266.1:4539551-4554671 GCA_018402905.1 Glandirana rugosa | reverse complement strand
CTGTGTGACCACCACTTCTTCCTCCAAACTGCACAGGTCACTCGCATTACCTCAATCCATGTGGGGTCTAGGACCTCATCATCCTCCACATCATCTTCCACCCACTCTTCATCACTGCCCTCCTTGTCAGTCTGCACACTGTAGAAAGCCGCAGCAGTTTCGTCATCATCAGAGACGTGCTGCGGTGGTGTTTCCATGTCCTCATCCTGAAACAGAAGTGGTTGGGCATCGGTGCACTCAATGTCTTGCACTTCTGGGGCAGGGCTATGTGGATGGCCCACGGAAAGCACACCAGCAGAGTCATCAAAAAGCATAAGAGACTGCTGCATGACTAGGGGCTCAGACTGCTTGGCTGATTTACAAGGGGCTGAGGTGAAAGACAGATGGCCATGGGGTTCAGGTGCCAACTCTGAGCTTTCAGCAAGGGACCTGGGCCTCACCATTCGTTGAGCGGCATTTGGGCCTACCATATAATGTTGAAGGTTCTGTCGGCTACTCGCACCTGAGGAAGGTGTTTCACTTGTGCGGGTAGCTGGCACAGATCGACCACATCCTCTCCTTGCAACATGAGCTTCACCAACATCACCAACACCAGCAGCACCACGACCACGTCCCTTATTTGACGCTCTCCATTTTTGGCCACTAGATGGCGGAGGTTCTCAGATGTCTCAATGGGAGTTTTTCCCGTATATTTTTATAGACTTTTTCTTTAAAATTAATTGTTTTTATTAATTAATAATAGGGGCTTTTCCAACCGCCTTTTTTAGGCTGATGGCTTAAATGCCGATTAATCTTTGCCCTTTTAGGTGGCGTCCAGTAGGTATGTATACATGCTTCCTCCCTCACTTGTAAATGAATCATATGGGCGCAGCGCACGTCTGATAGATACGCCCAGAAAGACGTCAGTGGTATGACGAAACCGGTAGGCGTGGATCTACAGACGTGCGACTCTGCGCTCCCATGGCCGTGTTATTGTGGACACCTATCTTGGACTTTATACGTGAGCTATCTTTTACTTTACAAATGTGAGTGCAACTTATTCTGTTTGCCTGTATGCTAAATAAATGGTAAAACGGGATTACACTATTGTTGTGCATATTTGTCATTACATCTCCTGAGGGTCGGTGGAGGATTTTCTTGCCACGCTGAGGAGTATATGGAAATCCATAAGAGCTACTCTTGATCGTTATAGGGAGTGTCTACGTCCCTGCAAGCGCTCTTTGGCTACTCCATTAAGTTGGAAGCCAAATTGCTCTGGTAAGCGTTTTCACTATCAGAGGTGGAGGTTCCTGGTCACTCTTCATATGGATTACTTTTAACCCTTCCACACCGGGTGCTTTATTATATTTTTTTCACATCTGAAAGACTCCTTCTGCATGCTGCATAAGCTTGTTGAATATCTGCTTGTCTAATGTTAAACTTGGACTAGATCTTTTTACATCTTATTAGTCACTGTCAGGTGGACTTTTATGAATCGCATCTATATTGCTATGCGCCGCTGCATATGTTGTATTTGAGGTAGTGTCATGGTTGTTAGGATCGGAACCAGTGACCCCCGTTTGCTGCTAGGCAAAAGTGGCAACTACTAAACCACTGTGCTGCCCACAGGAATTTCTTAGGCTTTCACAGCTCATCCACCAGGAATAACACTGTGGCCTGCTTCGAGCTGAGACTCAGGGTCAGACATTCCATCCTCCTTGTCGGGATCAGGGTAAACATCTTGAGGTTCAGGACCCATCCGAAGTCCTACAGGAAGTGTATCTGATCCACACCCTGTCTGTCTGTGCAGCCTGGGAGTCTGCCTGCTGGAGCAGGACGTCCAGATAACCCATCACAGGAAACCCACAGTTGTCTCAGTAATGACTGAAGCCAGCACCTTGGAGATTACCAAGAGGAAGGGGGGGGGGCAGGCCAACCCGAAGGGGAACACCACAAAACGATAATTTGCATCCCTCATTGCAAACCAAAGTCATCTTGAACTTCTGCATCTGCACAAAGCAATTCAAGGCCATAGAGGCCCAAAATTGGGTGAACCCTGTCCTTTCTTGGAACCGTGAGCAGGTTGGAGCAAAACCATCAGAAGCATTCTGGCTCAGGCACAGGTGCTATCGCTTCCTGGCGCATCAGATCCTGCACAAGGCCCAAAGGTGTGATGGCGGACAGGAAAGTCTGAAAGGGAAAGAGCTTCTCAGGTGGATAAAAAAGAAATTCTATCTTGTTGCCGGACACAACCGGTTTGCGGACCCACTTGCCTAGATTGAGGGAGATCTATGGGCCCGAAAACCAGCAAAGACAACCCCCCCACCCTGGAAATGCGTGGAGGTAAATCATCATACTGAAGAGGGCTTGTCTGCAGTCCTGGTAGATGTGTGTCCCGGATCACTTGGCACCACCCACAGGGGCCTTGAAGGGCTTGGAGCCCTTGTCAGAGGAGCCGGGGGAACAAAAAAGCTCTTGGGGCAGTAAAGGAAGGCCCAGACTTCCGATTCGGTTCAATGCCCTTCTTGGCCTGTGGGAGGAAGGTACTCTTGTCTCCCATGAGGCTCCTGATGACGTCATCCAAGGTAGCACTGAAGAGACATTTTCCCTGGAAGAGTGAATCTACCAAGGCCTTTTTAGAAGTGAGGTCAGCAGATCAGCATTTAATCCAAAACACCCACCAAGGCACCCATGCCGAGATGTAGAGTTTGGAAAGGAATGGAGCAGGACACATCGCAAATGTACTTCAGGCCCTGGACTAACTGGTTTGCCAGATCCTTGTACATCTGATCCACTTGTCCAGTGGACAAACTTCGTCGCAGAACCTTAGCTCATTCAGTAAGCATCTGAGACACCAGAAGAGAAGGAGACAGATTCTGTCCACTGGTCTACAGGATCCTTAAAAGAAGGAGACACAGGTGATGGTGGAGGGGCGCTTCCTGCTTGCCTTGCTCCTGAATGTTGCCTCCACCCGGGAGATGAATGACTCCAGAACCGCCGAGAGCATGTCTAGGGGACAGAGGACCCCGAGGAACCCTCATATTCTATAAGCAGATTAGGAGGGGACACGTACGCCTATGACATTATGCTACCCACTCATTCAGGCAAGGCACCGCCAAAAATTAGGAGGGGGCCTAAGTGGGAGGTAAAAGGAGCGGACCAAGCGTGGCCAGGGGGACAGGAGGAAATACCAGATGCCAGGGGGTGAGGGGATCCCACAGGGCTGACCACCCCAGGGAATACCTGTGCCCCACACCACAATCTCTACAGCGGCAGCTTTGGTGAAGAGAAGAGATCACTGACCATGACTGCAAATGCCTGTGCAGTGACGTCACCCATAGGCTTACTATGGGGCATCCGTTGTCGGCTGCCCCTCCTCTACAATGAAGCCGGTGATGGGACCTGATCATGTAACCAGACCAGCTTCAGAATAGGTTTGTATAGGCATCTGCTTTTTCACAGGGTAGATAGAATAGTCTTAGAATGGGGGTGGTTGTAGGTTTAGCCTTAGTTAGATTTTCGCAGAACTTCCACTTTAAGGTAAAAAAAAAAACATTTTAGTACTTGCTGTGCCGCGCTTCCCCTCTAAACACTTAGCTCACTCTGGATTGATCCAGCGCTGTGCCTGGCTGCAGTGTTCTCTCACCTCTCCCTCTTGGCTCCTGCTGCTGTCAGTCAACAAAATATAATCAAAACATTTGATTCAAAAGCCACCTTTTGCAAATATAACAGTCAAACACACTCACCGTATTCTTTCTACAACGAAAATAAAATATTGTTTGGAAGGTTTGTCCCAACACTGTTACAGAAGATCCCACAAATGTGCTGCACTTGTAGGTTGCTTTGCTTTTTACGCTTCTGTCCAGTTTATCCCAAATCAGATTGATGGGATTTAAGTCTAGAGACTGTGCTGGGCATTCCCTGATCTGAAGCCTACTATCTTGTTCTTTTCTTCTAAGGTAGGTGTTACACAGCCTGCAGATATATTTTGGGTCATTATCTTGCTGTAGCATGAAACCCTGACCAACTAGGGCAGCCCTCAGAATTTCCACTCACCTGCTCGCATTTGGCGAGTGGAAACAATCTCAGTGCGAGTGTTCTAGCTCTGCTCAGGTGGGGGGTACGATTGGCTTGGCCCGACTCGTCTGCTCGGCTCGGGCGGGGAGGCAGGCCGGCCGGCTCGGATGCCTCCCCACCAGAGCCGAGCCGGCCTGCCTCCACAGCCGAGCAGACCCACCCCCCACCTGCTCCAAAATAAAAAAAAATGCCTCATTGTTATTACAATGAAAAATAAAGGTGTGCTGCAAATGATTAGGTCTTACAGCAATATTATACTACAAAGATATCCACACATGAGAAAACAGGTTTATTATGTAATGGAATGTCTTCCAGTCAGTAAGATGATTCCCCTGATAAACAGTGCTGGCCAACCTCTATTTCACCAGATTTAGGCCTTGTTTGCACCAGCTGCATACATTTTGCAGCATTTCCCAAAACAAGCAAAATAAATCTGATCTTAGAAAATACATTCAGTCTAATTTACCTAGCGTCCCACCCTTTCAGAGAATGTGTGGAGAAGAGAGCCCTGTACTGGAATAGGGATTAGCTTTGTACTGGGGGGAGAACTTGAGAGTAAACAGCACATCCCTCAGCCCTGCAATCAGCATGCAGCGCACCCCTCAACCCTGCACTCGGTACATAGCGCACCTCTCAACCCTGCACTCTGTACGTAGCCCATATTTACTTAGCAAGGCAGTAGTGATGTGTACAGTGCCTATAGTAGCCAATCATATTATATTTATCACAGTCAGATCAATGACATATGCTTTATGTTAATATTATTAAAGTTGTTGTTATTTATTTTTGTAATTGAATTCTGCATAAAAAAACATTTAACAGTGTCATTTCATGAGATAATTTATGAGGGCGCATTTAGGGGTGGGATTAGGGGAGGGGCAGGGTAGGGCAACTGGTGGTGAGTAACTCTTAGGCCACTTTTACATTGTGGCCGCCCGAGGGTCAGCGGTAAAACACTGCTAGTTTAGCGGTGCTTTACCGCTCTATTCGGGTGGCAGCGGTGCGCTTTTAACCCCCCCGAAGGGGTTAAAAGCATCATCGCTCTGCACTTCCGAGGCAGCGTGCAGGTGGATACACAACTCACCGCACTGGCCCAAAGATGCGGCTTGCAGGACTTTTTGTAACATCCTGCAAGCGCACCGCCCCAGTGTGAAAGCGCTCTAGCTTTCACATTGGGGTGGATTGGGGGGGGGATTTTTGAGGTGCTTTACATGCATTATTTTTAGCTAAAAACCATCTGTAAAGCACCTCAGTGTGAAAGTGGTCTTAAGGCTTCGCTAGCAGTTCGTCTGAAGACGAAACACGTAAGCCGGGGTTACAACGTACGCCGCACGTCACGTCCGGGACTGGTGGATCCGAGGAGTGGAGCGCAAAACGGCGAAAAAGGAAGGAGTTTCTACCTTCAACAAGCAGGAGCTGTGACAGCCCGTCTTGTGCACCAGTTTGGACACTTTTAAATCCTTTCATACTTGCATGCATTTTAATCAATAAAAAGCAATTCATTACGGTATCACACTATTTTGGACTCCTTGTTCTCCTTATATGGTATCACTTGGAGATGACCGTGTGAGCAGAGGATTGCTGTTGGGAGGCTTTCATAGAGGAGTGGAGCACAGGATTTAAAAGACCTAATTTGCTTTATATGAGACACCCCGGTGGGAAAGCAGAGATGTGGATCGTGTGAGCAGAGGATTGGTGTTTGGAGGCGTAAGCAGAGGAGTGGAGCACAGGATATAAAGACCCCATTTACCTCATGCGAATTACCCCTGGGGGGGTGCAGAGATGTGGTGAGTGGGGACCTAAGAGGGGGAGCACGTGTGGAGGTCACCTTATTGCTATTTTGCACAGATGAAGCACTGAAGTCACCTCAGAATTTCTGTTGTTCATTTTTTGAATATTTATTTTTTTGTTTTTCATCTTTTACACTGCACATCTTTTATACAAGTTTCTATCAGTTGTAAATTCTAATATCTATTTTTTACGTTGGGATTTCTATATGAAACTGAACACAATATTTTTTATGGACATTTTTTTATATTATCATATAGAAATCAATTTCAGGTTTGCACATTGCACTTAATGGTATCATTCACTTGTATTTTTTGGGTCTGTTTGGCTTATCAGTTTGCTCATAGAGACAGCACCATTCCTTTGTCATCTAGTTTGGTTCAGTGTGACACTCTATGCAAGTCGCCAACTGTGGATCCAGCATAAGAACCACAGACCACCATGCTTCCTCCTCCATGTCGGACAGTAGGTGTCATACACCAAGGAACCATGCTTTCACCTACTCGATGGAGTAAAAAAGACTAGAGGTCGACCGATATATTGGCCGTCTTTTGGCAATTTTTAATGAATCGGCATCGGCCGATTGTGCTACAAATTAGGCCAATTAATTTATGCACTAGGCCGGTTCACACAGGGGTGATCCGACTTAGGGGGGTGACTCAGCACGAAGCGACTTCAGCGGGACTTGCAAAATAGAAGTCAATGCAAGTTGCCTGAAGTCACCCCAAAAGTAGTGCAGGAACCTTTTTCTTGAGTCACTCCTATTAGAACAAGAAAGACAAAATCTGGGCAACCTGCCAAGTCTGAGAACATTGCTGAAAAGAGATACAATGTTTCCTACTTATCAAAGGAATGAACTCCCGTGTGTAGAAGAACTCAGTTTAATCATTTAAAGACTATGACCCCTTTCACACTGAGGTGCTTTACGGGCACTATTTAGCTAAAAATAGCACCTGTAAAGCCCCTAAAAAATACCTCCCCATCCAACCCAATGTGAAAGCCGGAGTGCTTTCACACTGGGGCAGTGCGCTTGCAAGGCAAAAAGTCCTGCAAGCCGCATCTTTGGGGCGGTGCGGTGAGCGGTGATATACCGCTCCTTCACCGCCCCTGCCCATTGAAAACAATGGGGTAGCGCTTGCGAAGCAGCTGCACACCGCCTCGGAAGTGCGGAGCGCGGGCACTTTTAACCCTGTTTTAACCCTGTGGGGGGTTAAAAGCGCACCGCTCCTGCCGCTGTAGCACCGCTATAACAGCGCTAAATCCCTACTGTACTAGCAGGGATTTACAGCTAACGCCCTACCGCCCCTAGTGTGAAAGTGCCCTTAATCTTTTCTGCCATTTGTTGCTTACAAATAAAAATCCAGCATTTTCTGCTAGAAAATCACTTAGAACCCCCAAACATTATATACATATATATTTTTAGCACAGACCCTAGAGAATAAAATGGAGGTTGTTGCAATATTTTATGTCACACGATGTTTGCGCAGCGGCCTTTCAAACACAATTGTTTTGGAAAAAATACACTTTTATGAATATTAAAAAAATAAACCCTAAAAATAGTAAAGTTAGCCCATTTTTTTTTTGGTCCAAAAGTTTTGATTACCTGTTCTTGTATATTTAAGATACATAGTTTTTTTTATCTAAATTATACATACAAGTGCACTGATTGTAGGCTTGCTGTGTTGTTTAATAAATGTTTAATTTAAGCAATTTTCTGTATGACTTCTCATTACTTAACTGTTAGATTTTATGAGATGAAGGAAAAAAAAAAAAATCAGCCTAACATATCGGTCCAAAAAAACCGGCATGATATATCAGCCATTGGCTGCCCCAATATCGAAATATTGGCATCGGCCAGAAAAAAAACAATATTGGTCGACCTCTAAAAAAGACCCTGCATGATAACCCGAAGAACTCTGATTTTGATTCATCGGTCCATAGGACCTTCTTCCAGTCATCAAAAGTCCACTGGTGGTGCTTCATGGTCCAGGCAAACATCATTTTCTTATTTTGCCATGTTAGCAATGGCTTTCTTACAGCCACTCGACCTTAAAACCTGCAGCTTGAAGTATAGAAACAGAGACTTGCTTACTTCTATCAGTGGTAAGCTGTGCTTGAAGCTGTTGTCCTGGAAGCTGCCTGTCAAGCAAGCTGTTGACTCTCAGAAACCTGCCTACTGATTCTTTTGTGGCTTTGGGTCTGCTAGACCTCCTCCTGTCAGAGTTTCCTCCGGTTTCCAAGTGCCGTATGATGGGGTAGGAAACTGAACTCACTGACTTCCTTTTTTGGCTGAGCAGATTGATATATCTGTCTTTATACAGTATATTGATCTGTTGTTTTTTTTTTTTTTTTTTTATGAACATATTATTCATTTAGGTTTCTCCACATGATGATGCTAAAATATCAGATTTTTTTGCATGCAGCATCTCTGTGTACCTAGTGTTTCTTTCTACTTATGTTTCTCTTTTTACTCAACTGGTACATGGGTTGTTCAATCAGCTTCTTTTTGCAGACAATATGAGACATAATAGCTATATATATATATATATATAGATTCATTTTTGTGAAACTGCTGGCGCTATATAAATCATCCTGTATAATAATAATAATAATAATAATCAGTATTTCTGATTGATATTATATTAAGTGTTTCACACATTTTTTGTATATATATATTTTTTGTATATATAATAATTTTCCATGGCATTTTTCTAGTAATTTTACCATAATGGCATTTTTATTGGCAGCATATGATTAACTATTTATTGATTTATATTATACATCTCTATACTGCCATTCATTTTCATATACAGATTTTTTTATGCACAGATTCGGAGTTAGGTGATACAAGATGAAGAAATATTCTTTTCCTGTACATTTATTAAATGCTAGATTTATATTTATGTGTATACATATGTTTTTTACATGCAGGGAATTTGTATTTTTTCCATCATCTTGCTTTTCGTTGTTTGTTTTTTTGGTTTAACAAACAATTTTGTCTCCCCCTTATGTGTTTACAATCGAGATGTTTTTATATTTTTTTTCTCTCTTGTTTCACTGGGCGATTTAATGTTGATGCTAGGCATGCTCATTGCTTTTGTTATTTCTCTTTTTTTGCCACACACAGAAGGGTTAATTTAGCACATTCCAATTGTCTGATTCCTTTTCACCTGTTCAATGATTATATATATACATACATACACTTGTACATCCAGACTTTGGTTACATTATGATTAAGCAAACTCAGTTTCGTGAAACGCGTTAATCTCTTTGCTTGTCGGCTCATCATCTGCATGCCTGTGGTCTCACTTTGGATGTAATATTCACCTGTTATGCTGTTGCAATAAAGTGGACTTTTTCCTCTACTCCTGGAGTGCTGTCTACACCTTCTTTGGATTCACTGAATCTGGTACAGATCATCAGACTCCGATCAAATTTTTATATAAAGAAAGAAATAAAAATAAAAAGGCCAAAAACACTGTTTTGAGAATTTCAAACGGGACTGTAATATAATACAACGCATGACAGACTCCTTTGTCTTAAGCAGGTAGCTTGATACAAGCTACCTGAACCTGCTGTCACTAAATCATTTCGTAGCAGCAGCATGCTTTTTTGTAACACCTGTCATGATGGGGTTAAAAAAACAAATTAGCCCATTATGGTACAAAAACAAGCTGCAATATATATATATATACACACACACATACATACACCCACACACAGTATCTCACAAGTAAGTACACCCCTCACATTTTTGTGAATATTTTATTATATCTTTTCATGTGACAACACTGAAGAAATTACACTTTGCTTTTGCTACAATGTAAAATAGTGAGTGTACAGCTTGAATAACAGTGTAAATTTGCTGTCCCCTCAAAATAACTCAACACACAGCCATTAATGTCTAACCCGCTGGCAACAAAAATAAGTAAACCCCTGTAAAAATGTCCAAATTGAGCTCAATTAGCCATTTTCCCTCTCCGATGTCATGTGACTCATTAGTGTTACAAGGTCTCAGATGTGAATGGGGAGCAGGTGTTTTTAAATTTGGTGTTATCGCTCTCACTCTTTCATACTGGTCACCAGAAGTTCAACATGGCACCTCATGGCAAATAACTCTCTGAGGATCTCAAAAAAAGAACTGTTGTTCTACATAAAGATGACCTAGGCTATAAAAAGATTGCCAAGGCCCTGAAACTGAGCTGCAGCACAGTGGCCAAGACCAAACAGCGGTTTAACAGGACAGGTTCCACTCAGAACAGGCCCTGCCATGGTCAACCAAAGAAGTTGAGTGCGCATGCTCAGCATCATATCCAGAGGTTGTCTTTGGGAAATAAACTTATGAGTGCTGCCAGCATTGCTGCAGAGGTTGAAGGGGTAAGGGGTTAGCCTGTCAATACAGCCTCAGACAATACACCGCACACTGCATCAAATTGGTCTGCATGGCTGTCATCCCAGAAGGAAGTCTCTTCTAAAGATGATGTACAAGAAAGCCCACAGTTTGCTGAAGACAAGCAGACTAAGGACATGGATTACTGGAACCATGCCCTGTGGTCTGATGAGACCAAGATAAACTTGTTTGTTTTAGAATCAGATGTTGTCAAGCGTGTGTGTGAGGTGAGGAGTACAAAGACAAATGTGTCTTGCCTACAGCCAAGCATGGTGGTGGGAGTGTCATGGTCTGGGGCTGCATGAGTGCTGCCGGCACTGGGGAGCTACAGTTCATTGAGGGAACCATGAATGCCAACATGTACTGTGACATACTGAAACAGAGCTTGATCCCCTGCCTTCGGAGACTGGGCTGCATGGCAGTATTCCAACATGATAACGACCCCAAACACACCTCCAAGACAACTGCCTTACTAAAGAAGCTGAGGGTAAAGGTGATGGACTGACTTAGCATGTCTCCAGACCTAAACCCTATTGAGCATCTGTGGTGCATCCTCAAATGGAAAGTGGAGGAGCGCAAGGTCTCTAACATCCACCAGCTCCGTGATGTCGTCATGGAGGAGTAGGAGAGGACTCCAGTGGCAACCTGTGAAGCTCTGGTGAACTCCATGCCCAAGAGGGTTAAGGTAGTGCTGGAAAATCATGGTGGCCACACAAAATATTGGCATTTTGGGCCCAATTTGGACATTTACCTTAGAGGTGTGCTCACTTATGTTGCCAACAGTTTAGACATTAATGGCTGTGTGTTGAGCTATTTTGAGGGGACAGGAAATTTACACTGTTATACAAGCTGTACACTCACTACTTTACATTGTAGCAAAGTGTAATTTCTTCAGTGTTGTCACATGAAAAGATATAATAAAATCTTTACAAAAATGTTTGGGGTGTACTCACTTTTGTGAGATATTATTATACATATGTTATATACAGTAAGTATACCCAGAAGTAGGCTATGAAGGGTGTTTTAACTAGGAATCAGACATGAAGGAGAGGGGGTGCATAAATCTTTTATATTAAAGTAGTACTAAAGGCTGAGCCTTTTTGCGATGATATAAGCATCTTTAAATATAATGCACAATACTGGTAAACTTTTATTTTAAATTTAATTGTAATGTACATAAATTTACCACTGGGTGGCCAGGTATATTTGATGCACCTCATCTCCCATAAGTAAATATTTTGAAAAGTACCCCAGGAAGGTCTATATAAGAGTAGGAATTTTTGCGGTGCTAACACAACTGGTTATACAGACAAAGGTTAAAATTGAATATTTTAGTAGTTTTCAATTATAATGATACATAACTGATTTAAAATATTGGTCCATTGTATGGAATACATGGCAACATAAGCATCTTGACGGGTGGGACCCATCTCCCGCCTCTTAATTGACACCCTACGCCCAGTATATGTCATCTAGCTTGGGGTCATGGGGCCACAGTACTACAGACCTATTAACATTGGGTTGTTTCCTGTTGATATCTATATTGGACATGTAGGTTTCTCCCCTCTTTTTCCTTTTTGGGTCACTGTGTTGGCCTTTGAGCTGTACAACTTGCCCCCTTCACTTGTTGGCCATAATGTTAATGTGATTGTATGCAGCTTTATCAATATACATAATTAAACAGACTCATTACTTTTCCGCTTTTGCTTTTAGTCCATCTCTTGATGGCTCTTTCTTTGGCCACTTGGCTTCTGGCTCATTCGGACTGTGATAACACTGATACATGTAAGTTTCAATGCATTTTTGGAGCTCGTATTTACGAGCCTTTAACACTGGACCATTATGACAGGTCCATTGAGCTTTTTGTCGTACTCATTCGCTCTTCACTACACAAAATATACGTTCCTTATTTCTGTTTTATATGCCATTTTTTTTAGTGGTTCTCCTTTTTGTCTTTTGGTCTCTGGAGAATTCCATCTGGGACCCTATTTCCATCTTCTGGACACTTAGGTGCTACACATACAACCAAGGGGTGAGCCTGCCTAATTGCTTGTTTTTTGTTCTCATAGAGCTGGATTGTTCCTTTAAAATTTGAAATACAAAAGAAATCTACACTATGTTTCTACTGATATTGTCTACCAATATTTAAGTCTACTGTAATACTTAAGTTTATTTCTTCATTGCATTGTAGTTTCCAACCATTAGTCCCTTGAGGAAGCCGGGAACGGCGAAACATGATGGGACGCATTATGTCACGACTGCTGTTAAACTCTCTGTATCAGTATGCAATGCTTATGTTACCATGTATTCCATACAATGGACCAATGTTTTTAACCATTTATGTATCATTTTAATCGAAAACTATTAAAATATTCAATTTTACCTTTGCTGTATAATCAGTAGTGTTAGCACCGCAAAAATCCCTAATCTCATATAGACCTTCCTGGTCTACTTTTTGAAATATTCTCTGTAATGTCTTCCATTACCTCCAGTATCTCTGTGTTTAGATGTTGATCTTCCCATCACAGAGCCCTTACATCACTTCCTAAATCTGCCCAGAACTACATGTTCCATAAGGCACTGTTATTCACATTTACAAGTTCTCAGGTGTTTCGTCAGGATAGGTGACCCCTCAAATCTGGTAAGGGAAGTGACGTTCCGTCGCCACCATCTTGGTGCATCCCACAAAAGTGTATGTATCGCTCTAGGACTATGCTCCTCACCCTGCTGTTCCAAACCTCTATCCCATGTGCAGGGTGCGGTCCTTTGCAGCAAGTAGGTATATAGAAACAAAGAAATGGACTTGATGGCCGTACTCCTGTGCAATCTCTTTATTCACGGTCACAAAACCAGCACATAGGTGAACTACAAGTGACAGCTGAAGTGTTTCACACCAAAGTCAGGTGCTTAGTCATAGCTCAAAGACATGAACACATGTGCAGGTATATACACATTCACATAAGTAAAACTTCAAACATAAATCAAGACCAATTAGCCAAGCTATATTTCGATTGGATGATGACTTCTGCTGAAAATTTGAATCACATGTGTCCACTTAGATGTTACCCAAAGTGAGATAAAATAATTTCCTTCATGTAAATCTATCTAAAATCTACATAAAAATCCATTACTTGTAATGAATTTATCTTGTTAAAACATTTTGTAGCAACATCTAAAAACATTCTCTATAATAAAGAGAAAGGATCTCCTGCCCCTTTCGTCCTGGGAGGTCTAAGCTAGAGCTGCACGATTCTGGTCAAAATGAGAATCACAATTCACAATTTTTTTGCTTAGAATAAAGATCATGATTCTCTCACGATTCTTTCGGTGTAACATCATCTTTCATATTATACAAAAAAATTGAGCTAACTTCATTGTTTCGTTTTTTTTTTTTTTGACAGTGTCATTTTCCCAAAAAAATTGTGTTTGAAAGACTGCTGCACAAATACTGTGTGACATAAAGTATTGCAATGATCACCATTTTATTCTCTAGGGTCTCTGCTAAAATATATATATATATATAATGTTTGGGGGTTCTAAGTAGTTTTCTAGAAAAAAAATGATTTTAACTTGAAATCAACAAGTGCCAGAAAAAGGTTTGGTCTTTAACCACTTCAGCCCCAGAAGGATTTTCCCCCTTTATGATCAGAGCACTTTTTGCGATTCGGCACTGTGTCGCTTTAACTGACAATTGCGTGGTCGTGCGATGTTGTACCCAAGCGAAATTGATGTCCTTATTTCCCCACTAAATAGAGCTTTCTTTTGTTGGTATTTGATCACTGCTGCTGTTTTTATTTATTGCGCTATAAACAAAGAGCGACAATTTTGGAAAAAAAAAATATATATTTCTTACGTTTTGCTAAAATACATATCCAAAGCAAATATATAAAAACACAAATTTATTCATCAGTTTTGGCCGATATACAGGGTGGGCCATTTATATGGATACACCTTAATAAAATGGGAATGGTTAATGATATTAACTTCCTGTTTGTGGCACATTAGTATATGTGAGGGGGGAAACTTTTCAATATATAAACGAAACCTATACATAAAATCGTTTTCGGCCATTTTGAATCCAACTTTTGTTTTTTTAATAGGAAGAGGGTCATGTGACACATCAAACTTATTGGGAATTTCACAAGAAAAACAATGATGTGCTTGGTTTTAACGTAACTTTATTCTTTCAAGAGTTATTTACAAGTTTCTCTTTGTTTACAGCCATTGACATGTCGCTGAGGTTAACACGTGCGGAGCGGATAGAAATTGTGTTGATGGCTGGTGAACGCAGTAACCGGGTCATTGCAGCAGATTTCAATGCAAGACAGCCTACGAGACCACCCATCTCCCATGCTACAGTTAGCAAACTGCTTGCTAAGTTTCGCTGTCAACTCAGACACCCGCCTGGTTCAGTGTTGGATTTGCCAAAATGTGGACGCATGAAATCTGTCACTAATGAAGAAACATCACAACCTGGTAATCAAAGCAAATAGTGACTAACAAATTGCAAGCAGCGCTAAAAAGAGTCCTTCACAGTATGAAGTCTTCCTTAATAAATGAGAGAAGTGTCCATCCACTCAGTTTAACCACTTGTGCTTTAATTGGACTTACGCTAAATAGGTCACCATAGACCACTCAAAAAGGTGAAACCCCCCCCCCCCAGGAAGGAGGGTCATAGAAATGTGCACCACACCACCACCGGTCCTAAAGTTTTGTAGACTTAAACTCACCTACCTGTGAAGAGAGTAAATAATTCCTTCTGAAGTATGACACTTCCTGAGAAAAATCGCGACGAACGTTAAACAATCAGTGATAAACGAAACTAATGGTCCAACACTACAAAGAAGTAATCACTGTCTAAAGTACGCAGGTGTAAAACCGTTTAG
>BLSH010404266.1:4459465-4485473 GCA_018402905.1 Glandirana rugosa | reverse complement strand
GTGCTTGCTATGGTAGCACTCAGAAGGGGGGAGAAGCCAGGAGTGCCGGCAGGGGCCCCTAGAAGTGGAGGATGAGAGCTGCTCTGTGCTAAACCACTACACAGAGCAGGTAAGTATGACACATTTGTTATTAACCACTTCCTTACTGGGCACTTAAACCCCCCTCCTGCCCGGACCAATTTTCAGTTTTCAGCGCTGTCGCTCTTAGAATGACAATTGCGCGGTCGTGCGGCGTTGTACCCAAACAAAATTTGCATCCTTTTTTTTCACACAAATAGAGATTTCTTTTGGTGGTATTTGATCCCCTCTGCGTCATTTCTGATCGCCGCTATAAACAAAAAAAGAGCGACAATTTTGAAAAAAACACAATATTTTTTACTTTTTGCTATAATAAATATCCAAAAATAAAAAATAAAAAAAAAATGTATTCATCAGTTTTGGCCAATATATATTCTTCTACATATTTTTGGTTAAAAAAAAATCGCAATCGGCGTTTATTGATTGGGTTGCGCAAAAGTTATAGCGCCTACAAACTATGGACATTGATTTATGGCGTTTTTATTATTATTTTTTTTTTTTTTACTGGTAATGGCGGCGATCTGCGATTTTTATCGGTACTGCGATATCGGGGCGGACATGTCGTACGTTTTTGACACTTTTTTGGGACCAATGACATTTATACAGCGATCAGAAATGTAAATGTCCACTGATTACTGTATAAATGTCATTGGCAGTGAAGGGGTTAACCTGCAGGGGACAGTGAAGGGGTTAACAATGTTCCCTGGGTGTGTTCTAACTGTGGGGGGGGGGCGGGGTTGACAGGGGCATGACAGATCTAACTTATCCCAGTGGCAGGGATAAGTAGATCTGGCATGCCCCCCCTCACAGAAATGGGAACCGCAGTGTTTACTTCGGCGGTTCCCCGTTCCTCCTCTCTGAAAGGAGATCGCGGGTCTCTGGCGGACATCGGGTCCGCCCGACCCACGGGCACGCTCCCGCAGTGCGCAGCGGCACGTGTGCGCGCCGCAGGAGCACGAGCCAAATGGGAGGACGTCTATAGACGTCCTCCCGGCATTTTAGAGCCGCGCTGTAGCCGTCATTCGGCTATGGCACGGATGGGAGGTGGTTAAAAAAAAAAACAAAAAAAAAAACACTTTAAGCAGCTGAAGACAGACATAGTTCAGTATTCATATAATGATGGCAGCAATGGGCTTTGTTCCAAAGTCACATACATGTGTAGATTCAGCCATCAATTGATTGCATTCCCTATCTTGCCATTTGACATCGGAGTGTGTATATGCTGGCTGTGGTTTTACATGGTTATATTTTATTGTGTTTTTCCTTATAACAGGAACAAGCACATCATGATTGACTTGGGGACAGGTAACAATAACAAGATAAACTGGGCGATGGAAGACAAGCAGGAGATGATTGACATTGTGGAAACGGTTTATCGTGGTGCTAGGAAAGGCAGAGGTCTGGTGGTGTCTCCTAAGGACTACTCAACAAAGTACAGATATTGAAGGACCCGTTTGTTAATGAGACCTCTGTGGATATACCTCTGTGGACTATAATGCCGCTTATGACATCCTTTGTGTTATGAGATCAGAAGGTGTAAGCAGTTTTACAGTTTATGCATTTTGACAACAGAAACATCATAAACTTTACAATCCATAATCTGGAAGTCTGAGAGGCAGAAGCCTTAACTACCTTATTTATGTAAAAAATGGTAAATTGTAAATGGTAATGTGTTTAATAAATATGACATTTTTACTTTGTGAATGTCTTGTTATTTTTGTTTCTTGACTCCACTTCAGATCATACATTTTGATTTAGACCCCTTTCACACTGAGGTGGTTTTCAGGCGTTTTAGCGCTAAAAATAGCGCCTGCCCTGCAGCCCCAGTGTGAAAGCCCAAGTTCTTTCACACTGGGGGGTGGTGTGCTTGCAGGACTGGAAAAAAAGTCCTGTAAGCAGCATCTATGGAGCGGTGTATACAGCACTCCTAAACCGCCCCTGCCATTGGAATGAATTGCCAGTGCTTCTGAAGTGCCACAACACAGGCGCCCCGCTAACTGTGGTAAACTAGCGGTGCTTTACTGCTAGCGGACCCACTGTCCCAGTGTGAAAGGGGTCTTATAGCCTTGGTATGAGAGTATTTAAGAGTCTGTAGTAAATATAATTACATAATATGCTGCCAACACAATGGCCTCTTTAGAAATGCAATTCCTTATTAAAGCATAATGGTATTCCCACAGAAGAAGAGCGACATTTTGGACACACAGGATTATTTATTAAAGCAACATAAATACAAAGCTGATAACTTTTGCACTCTGATACTGCTGCAGTTTTATAGACCTATCAGTATAATTCCTTGGTTTCTCTGTGGTCTGCAAAACACCTACTCCCTATGTTACTGGGAAGAGGAAAGTGGTAGGTGATTTGCAGTCGTATCCTATGGTCACAATTAGGGTTGCACCGATATTGATGTCAGTGCCGATGCTAAGCATTTGCACAAGTATTCACTTCGTTCATTAATTTGCACTCATGCAAATGTGCCAATACCTCAAACTGATACTTTCAGGCTCGGGTTCTTTCAGCTGTCAGCGGGATCTCCCCACTGACAGCTGAAGAGCAAAAAAAAAAAAAGCTGGCAATTATCGGTTGTTAAGAAATGGGGCTGCCGCATCCTTAACAACTGATTACTCATTCAGCTGTCCATGGGGTAAAGAAGTCTGGCAATTGGAGCTGGCAAAAAAAAAAAAGCAGCAGGGCAATGTTTATCAACAACATTGCTCAACTCCTGAAACACCAAGACAAAAAGAAACATTGTTTCTTTTTGTATCGTTCTGTTTCTTCATCTATAGATCAAAGGGGTGAACTTTGATCTGCAGATGAAGTAAGTTTAAAGTGGTTGTAAACCCTGTTACACCACTTTTACCTACAGGTAAGCCTATAATGAGGCTTATCTGTAGGTATGGTGAATATCTCCTAAACTTGCATAGTTTTAGGAGATATTCACTGTATACGCTTGCGCCGTCATCGGCCCGCCCGTGCCGTGAGAGGTGGCTTCCGCGCGCATGTACAGGAGCATCATGATCGCAGCTCCAGTCAATCACAGTGCCGAAGCCCGCAAACCCGGAAATAACTCCAGAAGACACGCCGCCAGTCACAGCGGTGTGCGGGGACCGCTGCAACAGCGTTGATCTAAAGCAGTGGTTCTCAACTCCTGTATTGTATTGTATTTAATTTTTCTCTGTTTAACCCCTAATTTACTCTAGTCAGCCCTAAAGTCATTGTAAAGGATTGCCTCTTCTGTGCAGTCGGTTTTGCACAGAGCAGCCCGGATCCTCCTCTACTCGGTCCCTCTTCTGCTCTCCTGGCCCCGCCCTCCTTCGAGTGCCCCCTCAGCCAGCAGCTTTCTATGGGAGCACCCGAGTCAGAGCTCCATCTATCCATTCAGACACGGAGTGCCGACCTGGCCCTGCCCCCTCTCTCCCCTGACTTCCTGACTCTCAGACTTTGACAGCCGCGGGAGCCAATCGCGCCGCTGCTGTGTCTCAGCCAATCAGGAGGTGTGTACTGGATGGCTGAGGGGATTGTGGACATCGCTGGAGAGAGAAGGGGCTCAGGTAAATAATTAGGGGTTCTGGGGAGGCTGCTACACACAGAAGGCTTTTCTCAATCGTTCATTGATGGACGCAGCCTCTATTCTTGACAGGTGGATTTATGCACCTTTCACTAGGAGTGGACTAGGCAGAACGTAGTTCAGCTCAAAGCAGACACAGCCCCTCCCAGGGGGAAGTCCTCACTTGGCATAACCCCTCCTGCCCTGCTCAGCAACTCAGTTTTTTCTGCCTAGTGCAAAGAGTAGGACCTGGCTCCCTGCTGGGATCTGCGGTTCCCCGTTCTTTTTTCTCAAGATTTCTGATGAAGAATGCAATCAAGTAGCCGGCTGGGTGACAGGCTGGATATCGTAGATCCAGGGAGTCTCCCCAGCATGGCTGATGGATGCGAGCCGACCCTTAGCTGCACGCGGTCGGCCGCGTCTGGCCTTGTTCCATGCGGGGCGGGTTGAACGTCCCGCCATGACCGCCATTTTCCCGTAGCTGGCCGCATGTTGTGCACGGCCGCCATTTTCCTGTAGCCGGCCGTGTGTATATCGCGGCCGCCATTTTGCAGTAGCCGGCCGCTATGTTTGGCCTCTAGTGCATACGGCGGCTATTTCTGCATGGTCCGCCGTATCCTGGCTTTAGATTTGCTGACTGCATAGGCGGTCCTGTTTCTCTTGGCGCGGATGAGGCTTTCCTACACGTGGGGGACGCAGAGCAGCGGCAGTGGTGGTTACAGGCAGCTACAGCAGCGCTAGCAGCAGCACCCGGGTCGGTGAGGCCTCCTGGGAGCCTCTGGGGCCCTAGTGCGATAGCTTGAGGGGAGGTGTGGGATGCACAGTCCGTTTCGGCCGGTGGGTGTCTTCCGGGGTGCGGGCAATGGCGGCCAAAGCAGGTGCTTCCCAGCCAGGTGTCTCTGGTGGGGACCAGGGAGCGCTGGGACCTGTGGTTCCACTGGACAGTTTGACGGCCATCCTGGAAGGGTTCTTCTCCTGGGTGGAGCTGATCCGTGACCGGGGGGTGGCGAGAAAACGGCCACCCCCTCCCCTGTCTTCTGGTGAGGACTCGGAGCCTGAGGGGGGCTCCGTGGTGTCGGGGACCCCCCTGGAGCTGTCGGAAGGTGAGCTCAGGGACCCCTCTGATGAAGAGGATGAGCCCTCGGGGGCCACCGCGCTCGTGAACGGGCTGTGGTGGGCTCATTGGTCTCAGCGGTCCATGAGACGCTGAAGCTGGGCCCGGCTGCGACACGGGGCGCCGTACGCTTTTGGGTCGCATAGGCCGGCCCGGAACGCCTAAGGTATTCCCTTATTTGCCGTACTTTGATCAGTTTGTTTACAAGGAGTAGCAACGACCTCAGGGTTCATTTGCGATGCCTAAATGTTTTTCTGTGCGTTATCCCTTTGAGTATACCCTGTTGCAGAAGTGGAAGACCCCAACGGTGGATCAGCCTGTGGCTCGCCTGAACAAAGCTACCACTATTCCGATGGAGGGCTCTCCATCATTCAAGGACCCGGCCGATAAGAGGACTGAGGCGGTGTCCAAGGCAATGTTCGCACAGGCGCTTTCGGAATGGGTGGCCATCGTGCACCGGGCTTTGGAAGATCTCCAGGCCCCTCCGGAACCTGTGCAGATGGTGGACCAGCTGATTCAGGGCTTTAAGTACCTCTGTGATGCGGCCCTCGACATGGCTCCCATGCTGTCATAACTGTCCATGTTTGCAATCGTCATTAGACGTCTGCTGTGGCTTAGATGTTGGTCAGGAGACCAGGTGTCAAAGAAGGGCCTGCCGGACCTGCCGTTTGAAGGTGGTCGTCTCTTTGGGGCCTCCCTAGATGAGATCATCAAGGATTACACTGGGGGGGAAGAGTACATTCCTCCCGGAGCCTAGAAGGGGCAAGGAGCCCCGGCGCAGGGCGGGCCCTTCCTTCCCTACTCAAAAGAGGTTTTTCCGTGCACCACGTGCCCCGAACAAGGTCTCTCAGCCCGCCAAGACCCCCGTGGGGGGCCAGAAGCATCCCTGGCAGAGTAAGACCAAGAAGGCGGATGAGAAGTCCCCCTCCGCATGATGGGTCGCCGCGGTTCGGGTGGGGGGATGGCTCTTGCGGTTCGCGGACCGGTGGACCTCTTGCATCTTGGATCTCTGGGTGCGCGAGGTGGTTTAGTCCGGGTACAAGTTAGAGTTCCGTACCCAGCCCCCGGACAGGTTCTTCGCCTCCAATCTGAGGCTTCCCCTGGGGCGAAGGCAGGCCCTGTTTGGGGCCGTGCAAGTCTTGCTCCATCAAAGGGTGATTGTTCTGGTCCCTTTGGCGGAATGTTTCCTCGGTTTTTATTCAAATCTTTTTGTGGTTTCCGAAAAAAGATGGGGTCAAGCCTGTCTTGGACCTGAAGGCTCTCAACTTCTTTGTGAGGGCGCGGAAATTCAGAATGGAATCTGTCCGCTCTGTGGTGGTGGCGCTTCGTCATGGAAACTTCCTGGCTTCCTTCGACATCAAGGACGCGTATCTGCACGTGCACATATGCACACGCCACCAGCGCTTTCTGTGCTTTGCGGTAGGGGATCTCCACTACCAGTTTGTGGCCCTTCTTTTCAGTCTGTCCTCAGCCCCTCAGGTCTTCACCAAGCTCCTAGCCCCGGTGCTGGCTCTGCTGCGGCAGAGGGGCATAGCAGTGGTGGCATACCTCGACGACCTCCTCCTGCGGGCGGAGTCAGCTTCAGCCTTGAAGGACAGTGTGGACATCACCCTCGGTTTCCTGTGGGACTTCGGCTGGGTGATCAACCTTCCGAAGTCGGTACTGACTCCGTTGCGTCGGTTGGAATATCTGGGCAAAGGTGTTTCTTCCTGCCGCCAAGGTCTTGACACTCCAAGTTGCGGTGCGGGCCCTGCTGTCCCAGCAGTGGTCCTCTCTCAGATTTTGCATGAGGGTGTTGGGGCTGATGGTCTCCACCTTCGAGGCGGTGCCCTATGCCCAGAGTCGCACCCGGTCCCTGCAGCGGACAATCCTGCTGGGACAAGTATCCGCTATCCCTGGATCGGGTGATCAGTTTGGATCACCGGACTCGAGTTTCCCTCGCCTGTTGGCTGTGGGCCCCGGCCTTGGCGCTGGGGAAGTTGTTTCTTCCCGTGGACTGGACGGTGGTCACGACGGATGCCAGCCTATATGGCTGGGGGGGAGTCCTGGGGCGGTTGTCGACCCAGGGCCGCTGGTCTCCGGAAGAGTCCCGTCTCCTGATCAATGTGCTGGAACTTCGAGCAATCAGGCTTTGCCTCTCCCACTGGTCAGGGAGGTTGCACGGGCGTCCTGTTCGGGTCCAATCAGACAACGCCATGGCTGTGGCTTACGTGAACCATCAGGGCGGAACGAGAAGCACGTCAGAAGTAGCCCACATTCTGCGGTGGGCAGAGCTTCACGTGCCGCTGTTCACATCCCGGGCGTCGAGAATTGGCAGGCGGACTACCTCAGTTGCCAGAGGCTGGATCAGGGAGAGTGGTCCCTGCACCTGGAGGTGTTCCGCCAGATTTGTCAAAGGTGGGGTACACCAGATGTGGACCTCCTGGCGTCCCGGCTCAACCCGAAGGTGCACGCCTTCATGAGCAGAACAAGGGATCCACTGGCAGACGCCCTCGTGGCTCCGTGGCCTCGGTACCGATTGCTCTATGCCTTCCCTCCACTTCTGCTACTCCCGCACCTGCTGCGCAGGATAGAGGCGGAAGGGATTCCAACCATTCTGGTAGCGCCAGATTGGCCTCGGTGTCCTTGGTACGCCAACGTGGTGCGGATGGTGGTCGATGTTCCCAGGCGGCTCCCGCTTTGCGAGGACCTACTTTCACAGGGACCCATCTTGCACCCTGCTTTACCCTCGCTGGCTTTAACGGCCTGGCTATTGAGTCCAAGGTGTTAAGATAGGGGACTTTCTGAATCTGTCATTCCCACTATGCTCAAGGCGCGTAAGGTCACTTCCTGTAAGATCTATCACTGCACCTGGAAGGCTTACATTGCCTGGTGCGAGGCGGGGGGGGTGGAACCCCTCGTTCTTTTTCAGTGGCTCGGGTGCTGGCCTTCCTTCAGCAAGGCCTAGATCACAAGTTGGCATTGAGCATGCTTTAGGGGCAGATTTCTGCTCTGGCGATTCTTTTTCAGCGTCCCTTGGCAATGCATTCTTTGATCCGTACCTTTGTCCAGGGGGTTCGTCATGTCGCTCCCCAGGTACAGTCGCTCTTGGCACCTTAGGACCTTAATCTGGTCCTTTCAGTGCTTCAGAAGCCGCCTTTCAAAAATATCAGGGAAATTTCCCTGATATTGCTCTCTCAGAAAGTGGCCTTTCTGGTTGCGATTACATCCGCTAAGCGGGTGTCTGAGCTGGCGGCTCTGTCCTGTAGGTCCCCGTACTTGGTCTTACATAGGGACAAGGCGGTTTTGTGCCCTTCGTCCTTCTTACCGAAGGTGGTCTCTTCTTTTCGCGTCAATAGGGACATTGTCCTCCCTTCCCTGTGTCCGCGCCCGTCTCATCCTAAGGAAGTTGCTTTGCACTCTCTGGATGTGGTTAGGGCTCTGCGGGTGTACTTGGCATCCACGGCCTCGTTTCCAAGGTCCGATGTGCTTTTTGTCGCGGTGGATGGCCCGTGCGTATGCTGTTCAGGGCCAAGAGCCCCCCTTTCCGGTCACAGCTCACTCTACCAGGGCGATTAGTACTTCCTGGGCTTTCCGACACCAGGCGTCGGTTTCTGAGGTGTGCAAAGTGGCCACTTGGTCCTCGGTGCACACTTTTTCCAAGTTTTACAGAGTTGATGTTGCAGCGTCTTCCGATGCTGCTTTTGGCTGCAAAGTTTTGAAGGCGGTGGTATGAGGTGCGTCTGACACCTCCCGGAGAACTCTTTTGTTGGGTACTGTTGTTGTTGTGACACTGCTTTGGGACATCCCCACATGTCAAGAATAGAGGCCGCATCCGTCAATGAACGATTGAGAAAATAGGATTTTTTGACTTACCGTAAAATCCTTTTCTGAGTTCATTGACGAACGCAGCACCCACCCCTCTTTTGTTGAGTTTGTACTGCTTGTTACGAACTGAGTTGCTGAGCAGGGCAGCAGGGGTTATGCCAAGTGAGGACTGCCCCCTGGGAGGGGCTGTGTCTGCTTTGAACTGAACTACGTTCTGCCTAGTCCACTCCTAGTGAAAGGTGCATAAACCCATATGTCAAGAATAGAGGCTGCGTCCGTCAATGAACTCAGAGAAAAGGATTTTACGGTAACCCAGAAAATCCTATTTTTTATCTTAATGCATAGAATGCATTAAGATAATAAAAAACCTTCTGCCTTTACAACCCCTTTAATTAACTCCTTATTCTCCTCCATTTAATTATTATTTTCCTACTGATTTTTTTTGGTCACTTCTATTTTATAAACTATTAATAATTAAATATTTTGTTTGTTTGTTAATATTTTTACACCTTTAACATATACTTACACATTTCACATTGAAAAAAACTGAAGTGCAAACAAAACAGTTGCGGTAGATATCAGTAATTTAATACCGGTGAGTACTAAAAATAAAGTATTGGTAGTCACTCCCATTCAGAACCAGTATCCAAAAGACCTCATGGAACAATCAGCAATTCATTTAGAGCAGTGGTTCTCAACTCCTGTCCTCAGGACCCACTAACAGGCCAGGTTTGCAGGATAACTGAAATACATCACAGGTGATATAATTTGCTGCTCAGTGATAGCAGTATTCTAGTCTGCATCTCCCCAGGGTAATACTTAAAACCTGGTCTGTTAGTGGGTCCTGAGGACAGGAGTTGAGAACCACTGCTTTAGGGCTCTTTTACACATGCGGAGCCCATTTTGACGGGCTCCGCTGCTCAGCGGGGATCCATCCGTTTATGCCCGCTGAGCCGACGGATGACAGGACAGTCTCTGCACTCTGTGCAGAGACTGACCTGTCAAAGCTCCATTCTCCTCTATGGAGAATCGGATGAACACGGACCGTCTGTCCGTGCTCATCCGATCCGATCCGCCAGGCGGATGGAAAATAGGGCTTCCATCCTTCTGTTTCTGGCAGATCGGGTGTCAGCGGACATGTCACCACTGACATCCGCCACTCCATAGAAGTACATGGAGCGTCCATTTGGGTCCGTCTGAAAAACTGACAGGCGGACCCAAACAGTCCGGATGTGTGAAAGAGCCCTAAGAGCGAACATCAGCAGGAATCTGTAACAAAGCTTGTTAAAATTCTTGCAATGCACATTGATCACCCAGAGGGGAATTGTTTTTTTTTTAAGCTGTTGCGAAATTAGCAAGTCATCTCCAATAACATAGTGTTCTATCGGGCAGTTCACATAGATGCGTTGCGAATCTAATGCCTGGGGAAAAAAAAAAAAAAAAGGGGTCCTGTGCGAGTTTGATCTGTGTGCGATGATATGCATTGCAAATTCAACTCTATAGAGTACAAGAACACATGTAGAAATCACACTTGTCACAAAAACCCCTGCACTGACAAATTTGCACCGCAATCGTATTTGATTTGCGTTAAATTCGCATTGCAGCAGTGTGAACCGAGCCTAACAAAAAAAAAAAAAAAAAGGGAACAACATGTCAATTTATACTGCAACATCGCCACCTAGCTGTTAAGAATACATGGGTATTTTCTTTTGAATCTGTTTGTGTACATACAGTATATGGAAAAGTGTACTCCTTTTTGCAAAATAAGAGTCTGCAAGTTTTATTTATACAAGCAATGGCACTGTAACAATCTTGTACAAAGGCTATAACCATATAGGTGTATCTTAAGGAATTCTTTTAAAAAAATGAAATCATTTAACATAGCATACACACACAAATTAAATAAATACATTTAATACCATCCACTGCAACCCATTTAGGATATACAACCTATGGCTCTAATCCTTATTTCAGCATTCTTCAAATGGAACAGGCTCCATGATCATCAAAATCGGTATAAGACTGTAGAGTCTTCATCTGCATAATTGCAGTCCAGCGTTTTCACTGAATACACCACCATTGTCTCATTCCACTGCATTTTACACAAAATGATGTATGAAGAGACTGTAGATATACTGTATCTTGTCAAGACAAGGAATTGTCTAATAACATCTCAAAGCAACTGATGATTTCTTTAGTTTCAAGAAGCTGATGGGTGCAAGTGCTACAATGTGAATGCAATTTTATATGGTTGTAAGCAACGCAGAGTGATTCTGATTTTAGCAATTAAAGGTTCAGTATTGTAAAGAACATATAGTACTCTCATAACTGTGTGTAGTGAATACATATGATGATGGTATGTTATTTTTTTTCTTCCAATTAGTTTTATGATTTATCATATTCAGTCAGGATGCTTAGAACTGTCACTTATTAAACTGTTAAATTATTGTTTGTACAGGAAAAATTATATTGACAGGAGTTGGGACAGACAACCTGAATGTAACTATGGGCAAATAAGGAATTCATAAACAAATTACTTATTTCACAGTGGTGGTCTCTTAGGCTGAATTTACACTGTTGCTATGCTAGACCGTCGGTTCACATATCCGCGTTTGTGTGGGCACGGCAGCCCGCTCAAATGAACGGACAGCTGTGCCTGCATTTCCGCAAAAAAAAAAAAAAAAAAGGGTGCATGCACCTTTTAAACCGCAGGGAAAACTCATGGTCTTTTTGATCATGCGATTTCCATGTGGTTGCCACACCTGCAAACGTGCTGTGTGCTGAGACGCGTGGGGCTGTTATTCAGAATGAATGGCAGCCCTGAGCGTCTCCTAAGAGCAGCGTAATTTGGGTGATTCCTTCCCCTTGCAGCCACACGCAGAAGTGTAAACCAAGCCGTAATGTTTGTTCTGGTAGCACATTCATTAGAATAGTCTGCCGAATGCAGCCAAAAAGGTGCATGCACTATTTTGATAACAGTACACCACAAGGCACAGTAGTGCATTGCAGGTACATTGGCAAGGTTCATTGAGGTGGCATGAACAAAGAATGGCACAACAGCACATCAATTCGTATAACATGCATTTTTGTGAAATTACCACAGTGTAACAGCATGAACCCATCCTTACTGTTTTCTAGATTGCAATAGCAGTTCAATAGCGGACTTCACTTATAAGTTTGTGTTGTCTTTAAAAAAGGAGCCTGACACTTCCAAATGTAGGTATCTTTTTTTTTTTTTCTTCTTCATAGAAAAACACCATTACATAAAAGCTTCATTTCAGATCCTTGAAAATGTCCACAGTTAGTGCTAAAAGAAAAAAAAAAGGAGTTGGTTGTTAAATCGTAAAGTGAAAACACATGAAAGTTATTTGATTAACCATGTTAAAGAAAAAAACAACTGTACTTTGACCTACTTTTGTGGTAACTTTTGAAATGCGAAAAAGTGCTTTTCTGAATTTACTATCAAATACAAAAGCACAACACTGCTTGCCATGATATTTCAACAATACGGAACACTTGCAGACTGCATGGAACACCTGTGCATCCAAACTAGGCCCTCGCACAGGCATGTGCTTAAAGAGGAGTTCCGTCCTGGGGGAAAAAAAAGTCATGATACTGTAGCTGCTGACTTTTAATACAGTATCTCAAATAAGTGAGTACACCCCTCACATTTTTGTAAATTTTTATTATATCTTTTCATGTGACAACACTGAAGAAATTACACTTTGCTACAATGTAAAGTAGTGAGTATACAGCTTGTATAACAGTGTAAATTTGCTGTCCCCTCAAAATAACTCAACACACAGCCATTAATGTCTAAACCACTGGCAATAAAAGTGAGTACACAACCATAAGGGAAAATGTCCAAATCGGGCCCAATTAGCCATTATCCCTCCCTGGTGTCATGTGACTCGGTAGTGTTACAAGGTCTCAGGTGTGAATGGGGAGCAGGTGTGTTGAATTTGGTGTTATCGCTCTCACTCTCTCATACTGGTCACTGGAAGTTCAGGCAAAGAACTCTGAGGATCTGAAAAAAGAATCGTTGCTCTACATAAAGAAGGCCTAGGCTATAAGAAGATTGCCAAGATCCTGAAACTGAGCTGCAGCACGGTGGCCAAGACCATACAGCGATTTAACAGGACAGGTTCCACTCAGAACAAGCCTCGCCATGGTCAACCAAAGAAGTTTAGTGCATGTGCTCAGCATCATTTCTAGAGGTTTTCTTTGGGAAATAGACGTATGAGTGCTGCCAGCATTGCTGCAGAGGTTGAAGGGGTGGGGGGTCAGCCTGTCAGTGTTCAGACCATACGCCGCACACTACATCAAATTGGTCTGCATGGCTGTCATTCCAGAATGAAGCCTCTTCTAAAGATGATGCACAAGAAAGCCTGCAAACTGTTTTCTAAAAACAAGCAGACTAAGGACATGGATTATTGGAACCATGTCCTGTGGTCTGATGAGACCAAGATAAACGTATTATGATGGTGTCAAGCGTGTGTGGCAGCAACCAGGTGAGGAGTACAAAGACAAGTGTGTCTTGCCTACAGTCAAGCATGGTGGTGGGAGTGTCATGGTCTAGGGCTGCATGAGTGCTGCCGGCACTGGGGAGCTACAGTTCATTGAGGGAACCATGAATGCCAACATGTACTGTGACATACTGATGCAGAGCATGATCCCCTCCCTTCGGAGACTGGGCCGCAGGGCAATATTCCAACATAACGACCCCAAACACACCTCCAAGACGACCACTGCCTTGCTAAAGAAGCTGAGCGTAAAGGTAATGGACTGGTTTCCAGATCTAAACCCTATTGAGCATCTGTGGGGCATACTCAAACGGAAGGTGGAGGAGCGCAAGGTCTCTAACATCCACCAGCTCTGTGATGTCGTGGACTCCAGTGGCAACCTGTAAAGCTCTGGTGAACTCCATGCCCAAGTGGGTTAAGGTAGTGCAGGAAAATAATGGTGGTCACACAAAATATTGACACTTTGGGCCCAATTTGGACATTTTCACTTAGGGGTGTACTCTTTTGTTGTCAGCGGTTTAGACATTAATGGTTGTGTATTGAGTTATTTTGAGGGGGCAGCAAATTTACACCATTATACAAGCTGTACACTCACTACTTTACATTGTAGCAAAGTGTCATTTCTTCAGTGTTGCCACATGAAAAGATCTAATAAAATATTTACAAAAATGTGAGGGTGTATTCACTTTTGTGAGATACTGTATAAGGACACTTACCTGTCCAGGAATACCGCGATGTCGGCACCCCAAGCTGATCCGTCCATCTGCCCAGGGTTTAGACGCTGGCATCTTTACCAAGGGAAACAGGAAGTGAAGCCTTGCGGCATCACAGCCTGTTTCCTACTGCGCATGCACGAGTCGTACTGCGCTTTTGAATGGTCCTGCTGTCTTCTGAGACCTGTAGGTCTCCCAGAAGGCAACTGGATGGGGGGCAGAAATTGCATAGATCGCCGTACGATTGCGGCGATCCTACCCGGAAGTAGAAGCGGGTACCTGGTTTGGACAGGTATCCGCTCTCCTCTTTCCCCCAAATAGGTGCCAAATGTGGCGGGGAAGGGGGGGAGGAAGAAAAGAAGAGCTTCCCCTTTTGGGTGGAGCTCTGCTTTACGTACACTCATGTAAACAAGGTGTGTTGCCATTATCTCTAACTCCATATAGTGTGCATTTTCATGAAAGCGCATCAATGATGTGGCAAGCAAGATTTTTTTCAAACACATGGTACACACATAAACTGAAAGGTGTGATCAGGGCCTTATCAGTTCCACTGCCTGTGCCTCTGATCTTTACCCTCTTGCAGAGCTACAATGGCTAAACTTGCATGAGTGTCGGATACCTGTATGCTGTGATTCCAGCTGGCGCCGACTCTATCAATACTCTGTCTCATTGCTAATGTAACGGCTGGTGAGGGAACCTCAGAATCTAGTGGTAGACACAGTAGTACTATAGCTGCCAGTAGATGGAACTACAGTCCCTAGCAGAGTCGTGCTACGCCAGGAGGCATAGTGAGTCAGTCGAGACTCCACAGTAAGTGGACTCAGACAGCAACAGCCCCACAATTTATAGTAGAGCACACAATCTATATGGTTTCTGTCACATGACTCCTATGTATTGCACATTTTAATAGTTTCTAAAATGATTTTGCTACAGTTTGCAATAATATAGTTTAAACAAAATAGTGGAACCTTACCACATCATCACTGTTTTCTATGCCTGCTTGGGTCATCAAGTCACCAATGTCTTTTTGGAGCTCATCAATGTTCGAACCTATTTCTTCCAGTGAGATATTAAGGAAAATGACATGTTTGGCATGGGGACAGGACATTACTGTGATGAATAGAGGATACAAACAATGCACATTCAACTGCAGCAGAGCTCCATTGAGTAATGAATTACATCTTTATATGTTCTCGCTGTGCTTGCTTGGGTTTCCTCTAGATATTCTGATCTCCTGCCACACTTCAAAAATTTGCTAGTAGGAAAATTGGCTCCTATCTAAATTGGCTCTAGATGTGAGATGCAAACTTTAGATTTTAAGCTCCTTGAGGGCAGTCACTAGTAAGATTGTGCAATAAGTACAGCACTGCTTAAATTGTTGGGGTTATATAAATAAAGTGGCAAGAAAATGTATGTGAGCCCCTTGGAATTAACTAGTTTTCTGCAGTGATTTGTAGCAAAATGTGATCTGATCTTCATCTAAGTCACAAGAACAGACAAACAAAATGACTTAAAGAGGAAGTAAACCCAGATGGGGTTTACTTCCTCTACATTCCCCTGCAAAGTAGATGCATAATGGGCTACTATGCATCACATAGTAGCCCATTATGTGCCACTTACCTGCAAACGAAGCCTGCGACACCCAGTGATGTCCCCTGTGCTGGCAGCATCCATCTTCAGCCCCTCTTCCTTCCGGGGCCGCGATTTCCGGCTCTGGCTGGCCGGAGTCGCGTGACTGCCAGTCACAGCACGATCTCAGTGAAGAAACGGCACAGAGGCCCTTTCTTCACAGCGCATGTGCCAAAATGATGTCGGCACATCTAGGAAACTGTATATCCCCTAAACCGTGCAGGTTTGGGAGATATGCAGGGCACCTACAGGTAAGCCTTATTATAGGCTTACCTGTAGGTGAAAGTGGTTGTCACGAGTTGAAAACCACTTTAAGCTGATAACACACAAACAATCCTGATTTCTGGTCTTTATTGAAAACACCCATTAAACATTCACATACCGAAGTAAAACGTAAGTGAACCCAAAGCTAAATGGAGTCAGTAGCTTGTATACCTGGAGTCCAATTAATGAAATGAGTTAGGCCCCTTTCACACGGGCGTTCCGTTCAGGTCCGCCTGTCCATTTTTCAGGCTGACCTGAACGGACGCCCCATGCTCCTCTATGGAGCAACGGATGTCAGCGGTGACATGTCCGCTGACACCCGCCGTTCTCCAATCCGATCCATGCTCTGTAAAGTCTGACGGAAGGAAACCCTATTTTTCCATCCATCTGGGGAGCGAATCGGATGACAATGGACAAACGGTCCATTGTTATCCGATTTGCCATAGAGGAGAGCGACGCTCTGACAGATCCATTGCCGCACAGTGAGCAGAGATGGATCTGTCATCCGTTGGCTCAGCGGGGATCAGCGGAGCAATTCCTGCTGAGCAAAAACGGACCCCACACACGGAACAGCCGCGTGAAAGGGGCCTATGTTGGTGTGGTTTAGAGCCTATTTTGATTGATATGACACTCAAACATTTTAAGATTGTTGTTCATAAAAAGCATCAGCTGAGGTGAACCATGCCTCACAAAAGGGAGCTCTCTGAAGACAAAACGATCAAGAGTAGTTGATCTGCATAAGTATGGAAAGGGATACAAAGCAATTTCAAAGTGTTTAGGCATCCATCAGTTGACAATTAGACCAATTGTCTATACATGGAGACAGGTTAGTACTTTGGCTACTCCTAGAAATGGGTGCATAGCCAAAGTGACTCCCAAGGAACAATGCAGAATCCTCAATGAGGTAAAGAAGCATCCACGAGTAACCGCTAAAGGCTTGAAGACATCGCTGGAACTGGCAAACATCACTGTTCATGAGTCTACAATATGTAAGTCTTTGAACAGGCAGGGTGTCCATGGCAGAGCACCACGAAGGAAGCCATTGCTCTCCTTTACTCTATCCAAAATGAAAAAAAAAGTTTTAGCCATAGTTCTACTTTAACCATTTCCCGCCCAGCCTATAGACAAGTGACAGCCGGGCCGTGGCTTCGTTATCCTGTCTTGACGACATATGACATCTTCAGGATAACCCGCGCTCACGGGGGCGCGCATCACGGCGATCGGTGGTTCTGACCCACCGCATTACCGATCTTGGTAAAAAGCTTCCATCGGAAGCTCTTTACCACGTGATCAACCATGACCAATCATGGCTGATATAAACAGGAAGAGCCATTTATTGGCTTTTGCTCTAGTTGCGTCTGCAGACGCGAGTAGTGCAGAGCCGATCGGGGGCTCTTCTGATGGGAGGGGTCTGTGCCGAGTGATTATCAGTGCAGCACCCCCTCGGATCGCCACACAGGACCACCAGGGAGCCCGCCCAGGGGCCACCAGGGAGAGCCCACCCACGGACCACCAGAGAGCCGACCCTAGACCACCAGGGAGATGATCAGGAAGCACACACTAGACCACCAGGGAAGGGGCATAATGCCCAATATGGCTTGCACTCAGTGCTAATTACAGATGCCACCCTAGACCACCAGGAAATGGACACCTTACAGTGCCCTCTTTCAGTGCCGCCTATCAGTGTTCACCAGTGCCACCTATCAGTGCCCACCAGTGCCACCTATCAGTGCCGCCTATGAGTGCCTGTCAGTGCCACTTATCAGTGCCTATCAGTGCTGCTTATCAGTAGTGCCTATCAGTTTTGCATATAAGTGCCTCATCATCAGTGCCGATCAGTACTGCCCGTCAGTGTAGCCTATCAGTGCCCATCCGTGATGGAGAAAATGTACTTATTTACAAAAAGTTTTGTGACTGAAAATTTTGAAAAAAAAAAAAAGTTTTTCTCTGTTTGTCTTTTTTTATTTGTAGCGCAAAAAATAAAAACGACAGAGGTGATCAAATACCATCAAAAGAAAGCTCTACTTGGAACAAAATGATAAAAATTTTGTTTGGGTACAACGTCGCACGACCGCACAATTCTGGGCTTGCAGGGGACTAAGACAACCCCATAAATAGACATGGGCCAGTGCAAGCAGAGACAGTGAGTAATATCAACACAGTACAGGCAGGGCCCTCTTTAATATGGTTTGGACCCTGGGCAAACATTTTCTTGCCCCCCCCCCCCAATTTCACCATTCATCCCTGACTGTCCAGGTATTGGATCAAGTATTGGAAAATTTGCACTAGTACAAGTACTTGTGCAAATGTTCAGTATCGGCACCGATACCAATACTAGAATTGGTATCGGTGCAACCCCAATTATGACCCAAACCTGCAGTACTGCTTTAGGCCTGGTTCACATGTATGTGGGTTGGAGGCCCACATTTGCACAGGCATAGCAGACCATTCATTTGAATGGGCTGCAACACCTGCACTTCCCACAGAATAAAGATGAATGCTGCATTTTAAAAATCACATCCTGCTTTTGCACCATGCGGCCCACCTGCAGTTCCCGCAAACCCAAACGCACTGTGTTTTTAAAAGCGTGTCTCACCCATCTAAAAACGCAGCAAGTTTGCCAGTGCAGGAACTGCAGGGTAAATTGCATGGTGCAAAAGCAGAATGGATTTAAAGGCCACTGAATTTTTAAAATGCAGCATTCATCTTTATTCTGTGGGAAGCACAGGCATTGCAGCCCATTCAAATGAATGGGCTGCTGTGCCTGTGCAAACACGGAGGCAAACATGTAATGTAAGCGAGGCCAGCATGCATGGCATGGACAGACCAGGCCTAGTGTGGTCTGGTGGCCTGGCCCATGCTGCCACACTGCTCTGTACGACTACGGCCACACAACCTGGACTGGTCAGGACAGGTGCAGCGTGCAGTTGAAAAGTTTTAAAAACACATATATCATGATATAATGGGGAGTGCCGAGTGGGACTCGGGAGCCAGGGGAGGAGAAAGACCTACCTGGTGGTCTGGTGACTGGTCCTCCTCCTTTTGGCGGCTATCCAGCTCAGCTCTGATCAGAGGGCGCCGGGTTTCAATTCACACCAGACAGACAGTGCTGCCTGTGTGTAGTCTGTCTAAGCAGCCAGCAAGGCCAGCCAGCACACACTCCTCTGGCAGTGACACCAGCCCGGCTGCTCTCCACGATTACATGGCGGCGGTCCTCCTCACTCCTCACGAGGCTCCGACCCGATCATCTGGAGGCGGCAGCACCCAAAGCAAGGGGCGGGGTTAGAGCATCAGTGAAGCTCAAGACCCCGTCTGCCCGCTCAAGCAGGGCCAGCTCTACCACTAGGCGGAGTAGGCGGCCGCCTAGGGTACCATTACCACCAGGGGCGCCCATCCGCTATTTATCCGTCACTGCTCTGCATAAATCACACATGTCAATGGAGAGCCGCTGCTAGCAGCACCCCGGGGCGGTAAAATGAGGCGGATCCAGGTGCACAGGTGCGGTCCTGTGGACCACGGCTAAAGAAATGGGTTGAAAGGCTCTGCAAAAAATCTCTACCTCCGCCACCTCCATCGTATAAATTGACAGGGCAAAGGGGGTGGAGTCAGGAGTAGAGCCAAAGGGGGGCGGCAAAATGAGGTTTCGCCTAGGGTGTCAAAAATCCTTGCACCAGCCCTGCGCTCAAGGTCCATACGTACTGCAGGCTGAATGCGATTGCCGGTGCCATTGTGTCAGACTGGCACCGGTGCGGTAGATCATGCAGCGCTGATGACATCACATGGGTCCGTCCGCGGCCGCTGATGGAGGTCTGATTTTCATTTACGGGCAGCGCGTGGGCTTAAGGGGCAGCTCTGCTTTGGGCCCCTAAACAATGACAGGGCCCTGGGCAGCTGCCCCTTTTGCCCTGCGGTAAAGACAGCCCTGAGTACAGGGACAACACAATGGGAGAGACTGTCAGCTTGTCACAGTGGTGTGTTTTAGTCTTCATCCAACCTTGCCCAGGGGAATCTCCATGGAAATGTGCCAGTAAGGGAGGACTGGGGAAGTGTGCCAGTCAGGAGGAATGGGGAAGCAAGCAGCCAGATGGGCAGGTATCTTCTGCAGCAATATAACTGGGCTCAGAGTCTACAGAAGGGCAGAAGGAATGCTGTTCACTCAACTTTTGCTACTTTTGTCAAGGGACTGAGAGTTCCTGCCTGTATTTGGCCTTTGCTGAACTAGCAATATCCTGCTAGTTCCAGCAGGAGTGAGCAGCAGATACTGTACAGTGGAAACCAAGTTTGTGCAGGTGGAAGGAAGAAGAAGATCTTATGTAAAGAGGGATGAAGTTGTTCCCTTTGTTCATAGTTTGGACATTTTCAAGTTGGGCATCCCATAATTCCCTACCCCATCCAAGTTATCAACCTCTAATAAAACATCAAAACCAAGCCAAGAACTGTTTTCTGTGTTGGAGTGCATGAAGGCAATGCTGTGTGCCTGGCCATATAGCAGTGGGGAGTCCTAACGTTTGCAGCTCCTACGTGGGGTGTGCTACATATAATAATATTATTATTATTTTTACTAATAATAATAATGCCACAAAAAAGTAACATATCTTTAAGGCTATAGTTGTATATGTAGAACAATGTTAACTAGGTCAACATTCCCTGTTACTTTATACTAATTGTGCATTTAATATTTATCTTTTGTTGTAGGATTGCAGCTTCCGATACCCTCTGAAAAGCAATCCACATTGGATCACTTTTCAGATGGCAGGAGAGGAGCAGTTTTCAGGTATTCAGGAGGTGATCCTGCTCCCTCCTGAACTCCCTTGTTTTGGACCATTTATTTTTGGTGATCAGTGATTTTTAATGGGATTAGCACACATTTGGCTCACAGTTGTGGCGGGAACCCATTGACCTCAATGGACGAGTTTGACAAGCGATGACACCTGTTATTAACCGGCTGTTAAACTGGGTAAAAAGGCGTTAAATTTGCCATGGAATGCACAGCCTTTTTCCAGCTGTATGTTATCTTTAAAGCAGGCAGTTAAGGAGGCGGTAAAAGCACAGCTCAAATGCTTGTTTCAACTGCCTCCTTGCCACAAAGGTCTAAACAAGCTCAGTAGTTAATGGTGACACTGGTCATGTATACAAGCCATATAATATACTAATAACTGGAGTGTATGGTTCATTAAATGTAATGTACTAATAAAACAAAGTGGGGGGCTTACAGGGGAGGGCTGGGCTGGGGGGCTGGGTGGCAGTTGCCCCCCAGGCCACCCTAACTTACATTTAAAATGGCAGATAGTCGCTGCACTCACACTTTTTTCTTCTTGTGGAGGAAGCAAGTAGGGGCCAGGGGCGCAGCCACCAACTAACTGCAGGTAAAGGGAAGGTGCCCAGGGCTGGCCCTACCATGGATCCCACTGGGCCTGGGGGGGGGGGGGGTGCTGCCGGATTACACAGAGCGGGTATCTCCCGCTTACAAAGTTCTACCTCCTGGACCAGCTTCTATAATAGACAGCACACTGGTGATGTCTATCATAGGAGCTGGTCCAGGAGGCGGGTCTTCATATGAGAGCGGATGTGCCAGGTAAGCGGGAGATCCCCTCTCTGTGTAATCCGGCGGCTCTCCTCTCTCTGTATTGCAGGCTGCATTGGATGGGCACTGGCGAGGCTGCATTGATGGGCACTGATCAGGCTGCACTGATCAGGCTGTGCTGATGGGCACTGGTGAGGCTGCATTGATGGGCAATGATCGGGCTGCATTGATGGGCACTGATCAGGCTGTGCTGATGTGCACTGGTAAGGCTGCATTGATGGGAACTGAGCAGGTTGAATTTGATAGGCACTGGTGAGGCTGCATTGATGGGCACTGGTGAGGCTGCACTGATGGGCACTGGTGAGGCTGCACTGATGGGCACTGGTGAGGCTGCACTGATGGGCACTGATCATGCTGCACTGATGGGCACTGGTGAGGCTTCATTGATGCATAATTTTTCTTAAACCTCCTTTGTTGCTATTAACATTAAATTATGTTACCACATTGTGTCATATTTGTCTTGCTTCATAACATCAATATCCGTTATAAAACCAGGTGGGCATGGATGATGAGCTGATTTGGTGGTTCAGTGGGCCACTTGACTGGACTTGCCCCCCAAGGCCTAAGGCTGCCAGCCCTCCCTTTGGGGGCTTATAATGGTACCCAAGGTATTAATAGCCATGAAATGACCGTCACTTGAATTGGCCAATTATAATTATGGTGCATTTGTAATGTGGTTATGTATGCAGCCACTCCCTGGACAAACAAACAATCTCAGGGATGAAATCATTACTATGAAATTGATTTTCCTTGATTGCTATGGTTCCCCCATAAACAAAGCCTTGAGTCCTATAGGGAGTGTTTGCTAAGTGCATAAACATGTGTGTAATGCAAAAAAATGTATTGAATGTGTAAAAAGGGCATGCATCATGTATCATTAACAAAATTACCATGAGTCACTCCAAAAAAACATTATAGGGAGTTAAAATATCTGTTATGCATTATGTCTTTTTCATCTAATCTCATATGGTTTTAGGAGTTAAAAGAGACCCTTGAGAAAACCATACTGCTAACATACAAGCTTTTTTTTGCCCATTACAGCGATACACTAGAGACACTGTGGGGGTTATTTACTAAAACTGGTGCATGCAAAATCTGGTGCAGCTCTGCATAGAAAACAATCAGCTTCCAGGTTTTATTGCCAAAGGAGTTGTAAAGGCAGAAGGTTTTTGATCTAAATGCATTTTATGGATTAAGATAAAAAACCTTCTGTGTGTAGCAGCCTCCCCAGTCTCCCCTAAGGCCTCATGCACACAGGACGTTTATTGACTGTTTTTTAGCAGTTGTTTTCAGCTGCAGATAATAAACCCTCCATCATGTCATCCTATGTGTTCATGCACACATAGGCTGTTATTTAGCAGTGACGTTTTTGAGCTGTAAAAACCCCAAGACCAGAGGGTTCTGAGAGACGTTTTTCAGCTGTAAAACATCCAAACGCTCAAAAACGTCCAAAAACATTGATCCCCAACGTTTTTGGATGTTTTAGATCGATTGAAAAAAAACCCAAAACACTGTGCCTTTAAAAACGCACAAAAATGCACAAAAACTGCAGTAATATAACGCTGGTAAAAGCTGAAGAAAAAAAAAATCACTGATAAGGTACTGATATTTTTGGAAGTTTTTTTAAAGTCCTGTGTGCATGAAGCCTAATACTTACCCTGAGCCCCTTCTCTCTCCAGCAATGTCCACGATCCCCTCAGCCATCCAGAACACTCCTCCTGATTGATTGACAACCGCGGAAGCCAATGGCGCCGCTGCTGTGTCTCAGCCAAAGTCAGTCAGCCAATCAGGGGAGAGAAGGGTCGGGGCCGGGTCAGGGCTCCATGTCCGAATAGATACACGGAGCTCTGACTTAGCCCGGGTGCCCCCTGTAGCAAGCTGCAGCCAGAGGGGCACTCAATGGGAGGAGGGGCCAGGAGAGCAGAAGAGGGACTTGAGAAGAGGAGGAGCCAAACTGCTCTATGCAAATCCAACTATACACAGAGGAGTTAAGTATAACATGTTTGTTTTTTGTTTTTTTTTAAAGAGCCTTCACAATCACTTTAAGGCTTCATGCACATAGGACTTTAAAAAAAACGTCCAAAAACGTCAGTAGCTTATCAGGGATGTTTTCAGCTTTTACAAGAGTTATATTACCACAGTTTTTTTGCATTTTTAAAGGGCTAGCATTTTTTTTTCCAATTGATTTAAAACGTCCAAAAATGTTGGGGATCGACGTTTTTGGGCGTTTGAACGTTTTTACAGCTGAAAAACATCCAAAAGAACCCTCTAGTCTTGGGGGGTTTTTTTACAGCTCAAAAACGTCACTGCTAAAAACAGTTGATAACAGCCTATGTGTGCATGAACACATAGGATAACATGATGGAGGGTTTATTAACTGTAGAAAAAAACATCTGCAGCTGAAAACAGCTGCTGAAAAACAGTCAAAAAAGGTCCTGTGTACATGAGGCCTAATTGAACAAGCTGAAGTTAGAAGCTGATTGGTTACTATGCACAGCTGAACCAGATTCTGCGTGCACCAGTTTTTGTAAATCTCCCTCTATGCATAGGCTTGGTTCACACTATAGCGATGTCAGACATTTCATGTGCTTCGCACCACACTCCTGTGCAGATCACATGTGATGTCTGTGTGATGAAAATTCAGCCATACAGATTGTATGGCTGAATTTGCATTGCATTCTGACCAAAATGGTGCAGGACCCTTTTTTGGTCCGCACTGGAATCGGATTGCATGGGTGTTCACACCCATGCAATCCGATTCCTGTCCGAATTCACAGTTCGCACTACGATCTGCGAACTGATATGGAGGTGTCATTAACTTTGTATTGACACTCCCAGCGGTTCGCAGAGGGCAGTGTGAACCGCCAGTGACTCAGGTGCGATGCGGGAACCCACACTGGATTTGCAGGGTTTCCCACATTGCATCAATGTGAATCGAGCCTAATAAAATGTCATCTATTAGTAATATGTGCTTCACTAATTCTCAGTCTATGTAAAAAGGATATTCCTCTGTGTTAACTGATCTGACATAGTCTGGAATTTGTCCTGGAGGTTTCTCAAAAGACTTTCAGCCTGCAAAGGAAACACACATCATTAGATTATTAAATACAAAGTTTACTATAGCTGCAATTGACTTTAAAATATTCTGTAATATATATTAGGTATCAGTGGTGGCTGGTGGTATATTTCAGGGCAAACAATGCACCCACAACCACAGCCCCCCCGGGTCGTTGGGGAGTCGGGTCACTCTGCGTCCCGAGCCCACCCTTTTTTGAAGCCTATTAGAGCCTCTAATTACGTGCTTCAAAAAAAGAAAAAACACCCCCCTGCACCCCTAATGGACGGGCCATCCCTATTAAGTTAACCTTTTTTTGCTCAGAAGAGTCATGCCCACCTCTGTCCCATATTTTATTTTACCTCTACATTCTTTTATCAATATGATCATTATATCAATTGATCATATAATCGCGTGTATGGCTGTATTGGACCTATAGCTATGCACAATTTTCAGGCACACTGCATGGTATACAGTATATAACTAGTAAATTTATTGGGCATATGCCTGACAAGTTAAACACCATCCGGTAAAAACACACTCCAACACCCAATTCTTTAAAATATAGACTGCCATATTCCACCCTGCCTTGTTGCTAGGACGTTTCTAAGACACTCCCAATCAATTCAAACTCCTTATTTGCTCTGTCTCCCCTGTCACAGTAGTTCTAAACTCAGCAATGCTGTGATGGAGGAGATTGTGAACCACACATGTGTGGGGGTTTGATATCTTGCTCCTGTGATTGCAGGGTGAGCAGTAATGGCTGGAAGTGCCTTTGCAACATCTTAGCAGCAAAACAGGATGGGCTTATGCTATCTCCGGGAGTTTTTCAGCCAGACTTCAGGAGTTCCGGCAACGGCCGACACCTATAATAAGGGCATTATCCAACATTTGTCAGAGCTGAACAGTTTGTTTCTATCTACAGGCTTTCTTTAAATCTGGCCATACAATTTTCTTCTTCAGTTCACTTTAGATTTACTGTACCCTCACCTATGTAGTGCAAGGGCCTACCTGATTGCATACATATTGAAAGTGTTTAGGTTTGACCTCATATTATATGGTTTTGGTAAATCCTAAAGGAAATTGAATAAGAAAATTGTATAATGTATGGCCAGCTTTACCTGCATAAGCAGTTTTTTTGGTAAAGATGAACTAACCCTTTACAGAACTCGTTTCTGTCTCCTGATATGCAGAGTGGTAATAACTAAAAAGGAATACTGGGTGCCTTGGAGTTCTTATGATTCTTAGAGTACCAAGCTAATCCAGCTCCACACTCCCTCCGCCCTTGGCCAGATAGCATCCCTCCCTAAAAAATGGAGAGCATCCCTACAACATAACTTTGGTCCCTTCCCTGGACCTTTGATGACTAGACAGGCTGGGATGTCTACAGTGTCTTACACGTCAGGTCCGACTCCAACGGTGAGATAAGTGGTGAGGTTCTGTGGATCTACACGTTAATCGTCACCGGTGGGGTAACAAGAGACTTCAGAATGTCCTCGGTCTCGCTCGAGGTAGGGGACAGCCGTGAGATCATCGTCGACGCCTTCGTAACTGATGTATGGGGAATGGTGGCTTGCACTCGCCGTGTGTGTGTAAAGGATCCAGTGACATCTGTAGGGTCGGACAGATCAGTAGTTTCCAGGTCCCTTCCCTGGTTTCAATACAACATCCCTACGAGAGGTAAAAAATCC
>BLSH010404266.1:4394777-4409126 GCA_018402905.1 Glandirana rugosa | reverse complement strand
TTTTTTTTTTTTTTTTTTTTTTTTTTAAATGTCCCCAATTGGTAGTCATAAAAAACATACACATAGCAAAAAGTAACTTTAAAAAAAAAAATAAATAAATAAAGAGAGAGAATGTACTTACCTTTCTGGTGGCCCATTTGTTGAAAGGCTACCTCTTTGCTGTTCCTCTTTTGTGTGAAATACCTGCTTCCCTGCTGCGTGTCATGGTTTCTCCCACCGGCTCTTACCTCAATATAGGACACACGATCCAACAGAAGGAATCAGTGTGCAGTGGGGGGAAACAGGTGTTGGACACATCTGAGTTGTCGAATATTTAGTGGCCAGGGAGCAGCGAAAGGCAGGGTTTTAACACATTTGCTGACAGAAAGGTAAGCATATTCCTTTTTCCTTTAGACCCCTTTCACACTGGGGTGGTTCTCAGGTGCTTTAGCGCTAGAAATAGCCTCTGCTAAGCGCCAGAAAACCACCTCCCATGCATTCCAGTGTGACTCTTCACAGTGGGGCAATGTGCTTGCAGGACGTTCCGAAAAGTTCTGCAAGCAGCATCTTTGGAGCGGGTTGGGAGCGCTGTATACAGCGCTCCAAAAACGCTCCTGCCCATTGGAATGAATGGGCAGCGCTTCTGAAGTGCCGCGACACGGGAGTTCTTAACCTTTTTTAGGGGTTAAAAGCATCCCTGCTAGCAGCCGAAAAGTGGCGAAAAAGCGATGCTAAAACGAGCGACGCTTTCCCACGAACGGCCAACGCTTTCAGTGTAAAAGTAGTATAACAGGTATGCTTTACTTTATAAATGACCTGGAACTGACCTACGATCTATTCTGTGCAACACACTGCACCTTTTAATCCTGCTCAATGTTCACAAGTACTACTAGGCAAGTGCGAGCTGCTTTCCACACAGTTGTTGTGGGATTGAGAAAACATGGCCTGCCATTTCACGTAGTGATACATTAGTGTTCTAGGAAAAATAGGTTACCAGCAGCAATGGGATCAACAAGGAAATCCTTCAGGTTGGCTGTCACGGTTAAAGCTGAATGCCAGCCTTATCTTCAGTCTTGCTTAGTTTTACATGCTCGTCTCCTATACTGAAATTGCTTACCCTGATTTCACTGCACACTGTTAACTTTTCGCAGTATGTATTAGAAGCTGCAGCAAGTCAGAGCCCACTTTATTTGTTTGCTGGAGAAAGTTTAGCATCATATTGCCCTTTCCTCTTAAGCCCTACTATCCCTGGCTCAGCCTTTTCTAAATTGATTTTAGCTCTTTAAATCATGGAGGCACAGCGTCGCATGTGGGTGTTACCTAGGGCAGTCTGCATAGGAGTGCCCACTCCTCCAGACTGACATATGGCCTTTAAAGGCTGTGTGTATTTAGCTTTAGAATCAGAAACCTCTAGGGCAGGGTTTCTCAACCGGGGTTCCGTGGAACCCTAGGGTTCCTCTAGAGGTTGCTAGGGGTTCCTTGAGCGATGGTCAATTTCTACCTCTCAGATAAATTCCCAATGACATCATTGATCTTTTTAGCTATCTGTAAGGGGGTAATTATTCCCAATGACCACAAGTGTAAGGAGCATTCTTCCCATTGACCATCACACTAATGTATCATGAGTTGTAGATTTTTAATTTTTAGCGGGGGTTCCCCGAGACCAGAGAATTATTTCAAGGGTTCCTCGGTGTTGAAAAGGTTGAGAAAGGCTGATCTAGGGTAAGGTAAGATATAAATATATATATTTTTTGGATGGGAACACATAGCAAACATAGTTCTCAAATTTGACTGCAAAACTGTAAATACCATTTAAGGCTCCCAGCCCCAAGTCCTACCTTCCCTACTGGAAATGATCTTTTCTTTAGCTATGAAGCTGGAGCTAGTAATGGAGCAAATTGTATGCAAATACCACACGAGAGACACAGCAAATAAGACACAACACACCCTGTGCACACTGTGCATTATTGGATGAGATTATGTATTCACTTGAATTTACAGGAAGAGATCTAGTGTAGTAATTTTGGTGATTTGTTGAGTACTATGGCTTGCAATACTAATTTGGACTGTCAACATTTTTATCGCAGGTTTGGACGCCATTTTGAATCCCCATTACTATGGCAGAGCATCATTATGATCGCCACCATGCTGCTGATGCTGAAATTGTGCACAGAAGTACGTGTTGCAAGTGAGATCAGCACAAAACGACGTGCATTCACAGGTTCGTTATCACCATATCTTAAATGCCTGGATTTATTTATTTATATAAAAGGGATGCCATTTTTCTGTTAGTGTGCTGGGGAAAAGGTCTTTGTTCTCCGAAAGCTGGCATTATGCAGCTTTCTAGATAGATCAAGTGGTTACTTTTATGTAAAGGTAAATAGAGAGGTTTTTGTTAGAATTCTAACAAATTCTGTTGGAGAGGTTTGAAGCCATCAGAAGGTCTAGTTAGATTATAAAAAGTGGTTGGTTATAAAGATATAATCCTACTGCCAAAAGATAGCATTGTTTGCCAGGCACTTATTAACACATGCAATAATTGTGCATGGATGAGTGCCATCAGTGTTTATCTGGATACTTTTTATAGATCTTCCCAATCAAGAGGAAACTGTAAACTACAAACTGGTGACGGTAATTCTAGGCATTACGATACTTACATATGGGATAAATAATAACATGTACAGGCAGTCCCTGGGTTACAATCAAGATAGGGACTGTAGGTTTGTTCTTAAGTTGAATTTGTTTGCAAGTCGGAACAGTATATTTTTTAAGTGTAGCTCCAGCCAAAAAAAAATATTTTTAAGCTTTTTGGATAGCATAGGGAAGGGGTAACACCCCTGTAATGTTTGTTTTGCTGTCTATGTTTCTGTTCAGAAGATTTCACCTCACTTCCTGTCCCAATGATAATTGGATTTTGAAAATGTTGGGTTGTTGTGGAAACAAACCTTGGTGATAAAGCTTCAATGGAGACACCTTTATCCCATAATAACTCTTACAGGAGTGAATTTCCCTTCCTAGGGGGAGATTTCCTCTCACTTCCTGTTGTCTCCTTCCATTTGTAAGTAGGAGTCGTTCGTAAGTTGGATATTTGTAACTAGGGGACCGCCTGTAATTTGTACAGCAACTATACAAATCCTGGTGTCTACTGGTTCCAACAATGTAGGTACACATTTCACAGATTATCAACTTTATTTACTTGACTATTTTATATCATGGCCTGTGTACTGTATATCTCCCTTTTGGATGTATTTGTGAAAAGCACGGAGAACATCCATCCATACAGATGTAGGTAATTTTTACAGTAAGCATTTACATAAGAGGAATAACTGAAGCCCAGAGACGTGCTCAGTACTTCCAGGCGTGGAGAAACACTTGACACCACCGCTGCCTCCCCACAGAGCAACACCGTGCCTGAGTGTCCAGTCGCCAGGCCCAAGCATGGTCACTTTCCCTAGGAACAGGTGGAATATGTCCTGCGTATACTATATAGAATAGACGGGTTGCACCAGTGCTTATTATTTTTAATTAAAACAGTATTGTTCATGAAATAACACAGGCTCCTCCCCTGGCGCTTTTTATTGATAAGTACATAGTAGCGGTGTATGCATTCCGGAGAGGGAACTGGAACTTGCAGCTGGTTCGGTCAAAAGTGCTATCCTAGGACTGTAGCTTATATCTATCGTAAATAAAGAAAAAAAACTCTATAAAAGATGAGTATTAATACTAATACCTGTCCTGTTGCACAGGCCTCAGGTCTTTGCTCTATGCAGAGCTGAGGATACCAGCAGTATCTTTAGCATCTGACCCTTCTGTCTGCATCTTCTGTCACATGCTTTTGTTCCACCCACTGGCCACCGTGTTATTGGGGACACTGAAGTATCAAGGGGTATAGCTGGGCACACACACACACACACACACACACACACACACACACACACACACACACACACACACACACACACACACACACACACACACACACACACACACACAGTGTCCTTGCCTGGGACTGCTCCTGCTCAACGCATTTCACCATTCATTTTCACAAAGTCTGCGGCTTCAGTGTTTTTAGATCTTCTTTTTGTCAAATGTTACTATGGTATACTGAAGTATAATTACAAGCATTTCATGCGTGTCAAAGGCATTTATTGACAACAACATTAAGTTTATGCAAAGAGTCAATATTTGCAGTGTTGATCCTTCCTTCTTTTTCAGGCTGCATTCACACCTGAGCGTTTAGTTTTCAGGCGTTTTTGCACCGTTTTTGTACAGGTAAAAAGGTCACCAGTGTAAAAAGCAGAAAAACGCATGTAATCTGCCTAAAAATAAGCTAATGTACATTTTTGACCTTCAGGTGTTTTGCTTCAGGCGACAGAACGCTCAGATGTGAACAGGGGCGATTTTAAATGAATGGGATTTTGCTTGTTGGGCATTTTGGAACTTTTGAGATGAGTTTTTTTCCTAGTGTTTTACGAGCTGAAACCGCTTAGGTGTGAATGGGCCCTCAAGACCTCTGCGATTTTCCCTGACATGCTGTCAATCAACTGCTGGACCACATCCTGGCTGGTAGCCCGTTCTTACATAATCAATGCTTAGAATTTGTCAGAATTTGTGGGGATTAAGGTCTGGGGAGTTACTTGGCCATAGGCCCAAATTTTGATGTTTTGTTCCCCAAGTCACTTAGTTATCACTTTTGCTTTATGGCAAGGTGCTAAATCATGCTGGAAAAGGTATTGCTCGTCCCCAAACTGTTCTTGGATGGTTGGGAGAAGTTGCTCTTGGGGGGGGGTTTAGTGGGGGGGTTGTACCATTCTTTATTCATGGCTGTGTTATTGGGCAAAATTGTGAGTGAGCCCACTCACTTGGCTGAGAGGCAACCCCATGAATGAATGGTCTCAGAATGCTTTACTGTTGGCATGACACAGGACTGATGGTAGCGCTCACCTTTTCTTCTCTGGACAAGGTTTTTCTTGGATGCCCCAAACAATTGGAAAGGGGATTAATTAGAGAAAGTGACCCCTGTACCTTTTGCAGAATATCAGTCTGTCCCTGATGTTTTTCCTGGAGAGAAGTGGCTTCTTTTCTGCCTTTCTTGACACCAGGCTATCCTTCAAAAGTCTTTGCCTCACTGTGTGTGCAGATGGACTCGCACCTGCCTGTTCCCATTCTCGAGCAAGCTCTGCACTGGTGGTGCCCCGATCTGGCAGCTGAATCGACTTGCTGGACTTTCTTGGGTGCCGTAATGCCTTCTTCACAATTTTAGTGGAAATGTTTTTTATGGGATTAAGTTCATTTTCATGGCAAAGAGGGCTTTGCAATCAATTACAATTCATCTGATCACCCTTCATAACATTCTAGCATATATGCAAAATAATTGCCATCATAAAAACTGAGGCAGCAGACTTTGTGAAAACTAATATTTGTGTCATTCTCAAAATTTTTGGCCATGGCTGTATACCACTTAATATTTCAGTAAAAAGCTTTTGGAACGACTCTCAGGTTATTCTCCCCACCTTTTGGGTTTGATATTCCCATCAGCTAGCCCTGAAAGAGAAGGCAAGCGCGCCTCTAAGTGTAAACCATTGAGTCTTTATTTAACACAAAGAGCAAAGGCACTCACAAAAGTGGTGGTTGGGATCGCATCGCATTGCAGTGTGAGCCACTGCGGGCTAAGTGTCCATAAAGACTGTGACTGCCAGTAAAGGGGGAAGTGGTCACTGTCTCCAGGAGATGCAGAGCAGGAGGAGAACACCAGTGGCTTCTGGTGCTTCCTGGTTCTGTCGTGGAGCGCTGTGTCGTTACTTCCGGTTCCGGGGAGGCAGCGTGGTTGCGTGTACGGCAACGTGTTGTTGGGGGTCTCCGCTCCTTCCTCAGGCCATCAGCTAGCCCTCCCCATAGTCGAACACCTACCTTAGTGACATTCAGTATATGACACTTATTTGGTACTCTTGCACTCTGTATATTGTGTACATTCTCTGTATGTCCCCCTCTTGTACAACGCGTAACCTGTAATGAGACGTTGCTGATGTTATATCATCCATTGCTTTGTTGGATACGTTGTTTGTTTGAATAATGCATTTAAAGAACAAAAAAAAAAAAAGCTTTTGGATCAAACATCAACGCGCAGTTTCTTTTTCATCAGTCTATTGATGGCAAGTGGAGACCAGCTTCTTGAACCAGCACCTACGCGTCTGCAGTGTGTGAGAGCGGCATAGGTCTGAAGCGGCTCTCCGTGTTGGTGAAACTCCTTTTACTCTTCAGTGATACAACTGGCCTTGATATATAGCTGAGCCTGAATAACACAAATATATTACATACAGATATCAGAGAGATGCAGAAGTCCTCCTTTATATTTGAGGATGCTTCCAGTGGCTCCTGCTGGTCAAGATGTGTACAGAGAACAGGAAGAGTTATCCCGAGTCTCCTGCATATACAACTGTAATATACTGAGAATTTCAGTGCCGCCTTCTTCTCCAGGATTGTCAGGGAGAGTAGTGGGGGTGGTGGCAAAACTTCCTGCATGCACGTAAATAATGTATGTGTAGGTTTCCAGAGGATGTTGTAACGCCATACATAATGTATGCAGGTATCCAAAGGATGCTGCATGTTTATAATGTGGTTTTTAATCTCTGAGTAGTAAGTTAATCGCTTCAGACTCATTCAAACATCTGAGAACTGGTTAAACCTCTTTCCAAACAAAGGCAAATTAAAGTTTGTGTAGACTCAGTATTATAGAAGTAACCTTATGTTGTAGACTGACAACATGCCTGTTGGTGAAATGTTGACATTACCCATTGAGTAGGCATAAACGTAACAAAAGAAGTGCTGAATTAAACTAATCTTGGTAATCTAATGTCAACGAAGGTGAAGTAGAATAGGATGATCGCACATTGAAGTGAAAAGCCAACTAAAGTGGAACTATAGACAAAAGTTTTTTTTTTTTTTTTTCATTTTGGAAAGCGCAAGGAAGGTCCCAAACCCTGTCAGATTTTTTTTCCGCCATCTCTGTCCCATTGCGGAGATTTCCCTTCACTTTCTGTCCCATAACCAAACAGGAAGAAAGAGGAAATCCCTGCAAATTGAGGGCATTTCTTGGGAACCCCAGGTCACCAGAACTGGTGTCCCCATTGGAAGATTTCCCCTCTATTACTTTTCTGGGAACAGCCCAAAATTTGTGATCTTCTTTTAATTTCACTTTCAATGATAATGGTAAACGGGACAAATAGAGAGGGGGGGATCTCCATAATGGGGGCACCACCATATTCTGCTCAGGAACAGCAGAAAGTACCCAACGTGTTTCGAATTATATAATTGAAGTAGTTCTTCAGGGGTAAGTGGTTATAATATTAAAATGTCCTCATCGAGTCAGGACAGTTGCATCCAAGATATTAATCTACAAGGCATCCACAAAAATGTTCAGGCTACCCAACGCTCTTCCGGATCCATGTGGGGGAGAGAGGAGGAGCGACAGGAATCAGTCTCCACCATCAGAAGCACCCCCCCGACCCAAAGGGGAAACACACCCTCTGTGTCCAGGGGCCACCACAGGTGTGATTCTGTGCCCTTTGTGGTTGAAAAAGATTATTGGATGACTCCAGGTGTAACCACTGCCTGTCGCTCCTTCTCTCTTCCCCACATGGATCCAGAAGAGCGTTGGGTAGCCTGAACATTTTTGTGGATGCCTTGTAGATTGTTAAGATTTTGGATGCAACTGTCCTGACTCCATGAGGACATTTTTTTTTATTTTTTTTTTTTTTTTTATATATAATTTTTATTAGGTTTTTCCAGGGAGATACAAGCTTAAATTCAAGAAACAGTACAAAGATATACAGATATATTCCTGAATAAGGAGGGGGGAAGGGTATGGGGAAGTAGGGGAAGGGGAAATGAGGGGAATGGGAGATACCTGGGTATAGGGGGGGGAAGGACAAGTAAGAGTAAGTCCAGTTCAAATCGAACATCTAAAGTGGGTATCTGAACCCCGAATGGACTCATAGGCAGGGGGATAAACCAGGAAGTCTGTAGAGGCGAACAAAGGAGGAAGCGCCTAGGAGACCCATTCTAGTACCAAAGTTGGGGAAGACGGGGGAAAGGCCTTCCATTGAGATGTGTGGTAATTGTGTTACCGTTGCGAACTGGAGATGGTGTGGTTTAAAGTTTAGATCCTGGTGACAATTTCAGATGATCATTGGAACGTCGGTTTCAGGGGGGGGAAGCAAAGGGGGTCTCCTGCAAAGGGTCCATGTATACGTGTTTTAGTGTCCGCGTGTCTTCTTGTAACAGTTTCCTGAAAGGGCCCCATTTGTTGTTGAGGTCAGCATGACTGGCTGAATACAAGGCAAGATTCAGGGTGTCCTTGTGCATGAGGCTGAGCAGGTCAGTTTTAACCTGATCCAAGGTGGGAGGTGCAGAGGAAATCCATTGTTTCAGAATGGCTCTCCTGGTTGCCATTAAACACGTGGTAATCCAAGCTCCATGTGCCCTTAGGATCTCACGAGTTGTGTTCCGATGTGGAGACTGGAGGTTTTCCATTGAGCCAAAGAGCAGTAGGGTTGGATCGTCAGAGGGTGGGAGGCCAGTGACCTTATGTACTAAGGCTTGTGAACTTTCCCATAGAGATTTTATATAGAGGCAATCCCAAAGTCTGTGCTTCAGAGTGGGTTTGTGCAGGTCACACCAGGGGCAAGAATAGGGTTTCGGCAAGGTAGGTGAAGTGGTGAATGGGGCGTAAGCTCTGTGCAGTATTTTGAGCTGCTGCTCCCTCCAAAACTCATTGGTGATATGTTTCCTGATAAAGATGTATCCCAGCAAAGGGGTATTATCACCGCTCGGAAAGTTGAAGTCCTTTGACCAGGCCGAACCTGGTCTAAGGTGGAGTGAATCGGCTGCGCTTTGAGATAAGGCTTTGTAAACATCTGAGATCCTATAGTGGCCCCTCTCGAGCAGCTCATCGATGAAGGAGGGTTTGAATCTGGTGCGCTTCTCAGAGTGCAGGGATATGGCGAAACTTATAGCTTGTTGGGCGTGGATGAAGTGGTGAGAGGGAATGTCAAATTTGGTTTTCAGGACTTCAAAGGGATGTGCCTTTCCAGTCTCCTGGTCAAACAATTGTGCCCAGTTTGTAAGCCCATGGGAAGCCCAGGTGGAGAAAGCCGCATATTGTTTATCCAAGTTAAAGAGGGGGTGCCCCCTAATGGGGAGATAAGGAGAGATATAGTATGGGAGGTGTAGAGCCTTTCTGGATTCTCGCCAGGCTATGACCGTGTCTCTTATCAACAGGTTCTGTCTAAGGTGGGGAGGGAGAGAATTGAATTTGCAGTGCAAAACAGCGGCTAGTCCAACTGGGCTCACCATTTGAGACTCCAGGTCGTAGTTGGAATAGTTGGACCTGCCCGCCAGCCAATCCAGCGTTATCCTAAGGAGACAGGCTAAGTTGTACCTTCTGATGTTTGGGAGGTTAATACCTCCAAGCAAAGTGGATTGTTGGAGTTTTGATAATGAGATGCGGGGTCTCCTACCTTTCCAAAGAAAAGCTGAGGGATTTATGTAGAGTTTGAACGTCTTTGTGTTTTAGAAGCAAGGGAATGGTTTGAAGGGGGTACAGCAGTTTAGGGAAGCTCATCATTTTAAAAAGGTGACATCTGCCCAGCAACGAGAGGGGGAGGGACGACCAGTGTGACAATTCATTCCCAATTTTAGAAATTAAGGGGGGGTAGTTTAGCTGATACACTGAGGCTGGAGTTCTACCAATCTTGATTCCTAAGTATGTAATATGATTTTTGGCTATCTGGAAGGCGGACTGTTTCGCCCATTGGGGGGTTCTAGATTGGAAGAGTGGCAGTACCTCACTGTTCCCGAAATTGATCCTGAGACCCGCACAGCTCCTGAACTGTGTGAAGATGTCTTGAATATGGGGGATATCTGTTTGAGGGGACGAGGAAAAAATAAGGATGTCATCCGCAAATAATGCGGATCTTATCTCTTGGTTTCCTATCATCACCCCATGTATGTTAGAGTTGACCAGGATAAAACGAGATAAGGGTTCAATAGCCAGGTTGAACAGGAGGGGGGAGAGGGGGCATCCCTGGCGCGTGCCCTTGTGTAACATAATTTTGTTGGATACTAGACCCGCGGCCACCACATTTGCGTATGGTGCTTTATACATGGCGGAAATTAAATGGGCGAAGGGGCCCGTAATACCTACCCTCTGAAGGACTAGTCCCAACCAGCGGAAACTGATATTGTCGAATGCTTTCTCAGCATCAAGGGTGACAATAACCGAATCCCTGGCCGGTCCCGTTCTGGCCGCCTCTAGTACGGCCAGTACCTTGCGGATATTGGAGGCTGCCGATCTCCCCATCGTGAACCCTGCCTGGGCAGGGTGGAGCAAGACGGGCATGATTTTTGCCAGCCTTTTAGCCATAACCTTAGATAGAAGTTTGGAATCTAGGTTAAGTAGAGAGATAGGTCTGTAGGAGCCCGGGTTTAAGGGGTCCTTATCCTTTTTAGGAATCAGCTTTATATATGCTTGAAATGCTGTGGGCAGGTACGGGCCCCCATCCAAAATGCTCTGATAGAGGGAAACCAAAGTGGGAGAGATAAGGTCCTTAGTAAGTTTAAAGAATTCGGACGTGAACCCATCGGGGCCGGGGGCTTTGTTGGGGGCAAGTGAGGAGATCGCTTGAATGACTTCTGGTACCGTTATAGGAGCATTAAGGGCCGTCAGGTCTGCAGGATCAATTGAAGGAAGGTTTATCTTGTCAAGGAAAGAGGTTGCCAACGTCTCATCTATGGGGTCGTCACTGTATAAGTTGGAATAAAAATCTTCTAGGACAGAGATCGCGTCTTTAGAATCTGATGTCGTCGTGCCGTCCGGGCGTCTTAAAGTTGTTATGTGAGTGGGGGTGTAGGGGCCTCTACAGAGCTGGGCTAAAAGTTTACCTGGTTTATTACCGAATTTATGATATTGAAGTTGGGAGCGTGAATGATAGTAAAGTTCGCGCTCACCTGCCCATTTATCAAAGGTAGATTTTGCTTCTAACCAATTTTTTCTGCTGTTAAGGGAGTTGAGCTTCCCGCAAGGCAGCACTGGCCTTTTCGTATTGCTGGGCAGATTTTTTTTTATGTGCCGCTGTGAATGCTAAAATTTTACCTCGTAGGACAACTTTTGCAGTTTCCCAGAATAATGTGGGGTTCCCCACATGTTCCGAGTTGGTTTCTTGGAACTCTGCCCAAGATTTGTGAATCACCTCAAACAGCTCGGTGTTGCCTACCAAGTGTGATGGGAATCGCCATATTTTGGGTGAGTTAGGTGTCTCTGAGAATGCCAGCTGGAGGGCGATTGGGGCATGATCAGAGATCGCCATGTCTAAAATTTCTGGATTTAAGGAGAATGGAAGCATGAGTGGGTTGCAGAACATATAATCTATCCGCGATAAGCTCTGGTGCGGGGGAGAGAAAAAAGTAAACTCCCTCCCTATCGGATTGTTTAGTCTCCAAATATCAGTGAGTTGGGTGGCTTCCGCGAACTGGGCAAGAGCTGAAGGAGAGCCAGAAGGTTCTTGTTTTGGCTTGGGTAGGGGACGGGCCCTATCTTCCTGGATGGACATGACTGAGTTGAAGTCTCCCCCTACCAACAAGGGCAGGTGGAGAAATGTTGCTAGCTTGGCCGTCAGGTCCTGAAAGAAAGTCTTGGAGGGAGAGTTCGGGGCGTACACGTTGCCCAGAACCATCTCTCTATTAAGGAGTTTGAGCTTGAGGAGGGATATGCGCCCTTCGCTGTCATGCACTTCCGAGAGGATTTGAGATGCTACATTTTTATGCATTAGGATTAACACTCCTGCTTTGCCATTTGTGGCTGGTGACCCAAATACTTGGCCCACCCAGAGTTTCTTGAGACGCCAAAAGTCTTTAAGGGACAAATGGGTCTCCTGAAGCATAGCAATGTCTGCACGCAGACGCCTTAGGTGTCTAAGCACTGCCATTCTTTTATGTGGAGACTTAAGCCCCTTTACGTTCCAGGATATAACTTTTAAGTTATGTCTGGTTGAAATGTTAGGCTATTGGACACAGGATTTATAGTAATGTATTTTGAGTAATTTATCACCAGGGAGCTCAAATAGAGCGGGGAAGTGAGCATGGGAACAAAGTCTCTAGGAGTAGGAGATGGGGATAAAGGCTGGATGAGGGTGGCGGGCTTGTCCTCCCAAAAAGTGAAAAGCATTAACAACAAAGGAAAATAAGCAAGAATAACATACCACAAACTAGTAAGTGGACTTCTCTTTTTTCCATATGACATACCGTCACACTCCAGATAGCATTACCGGAGTCCCACAAGCCTGCGGTCTACGAGCCGTGATCAAAGTGATGCCTCAAGGAGGTGCGAAGATAACCCTGAAGTGGAGGCGACAGGGTAGGGATCGTCAGCTTCATGTTGAGGAGCTCCGATAAGGCCATGTGGGGGAAGGAGTCTAGACAGACAAACAGAACATAAATGCAAAAGGAAAACAACATATTATTAGTCATCATCACATCTGGGTTTGCAAGTGGGTCATTTGAAGAGAGATATCGGAAGAACATTAGATTAGAGGGGTTTGTATGTACTCAAGGGGCACCAGCCTGGAGATGCCCAGGTCCAGCAAGAGCACAGTCTAGGGTGATGGCTGGTCCTGAATCTAGGACGGAGGGTGCTGTTTAGCCTTAGCGGAGTAGCGGGCCCTTTTAGGAGAGTCTTTACGCGGGCTTCGGAGATCTCTGCTCCCTGGAGACGGGGGGAGGGCGCCCCCTTGTTGAGTTTCCATGGGGATTTGGAGTTGGGAGAGAAGGTAATTTTCGGCCTCTGCAGGGAGGGTGAAGGATTTTGCTTCCCCTGACTGGTCAGTAAGACGTAAGATGGCTGGGTATGATAGAGTGAATTTGATGCCTTTTTGGAAGAGGGCGGAACAAATAGGTTGAAAAGCTTTACGGCGTTTCGACACCTCTTGCGAGTAGTCCGCAAATATTAAAATTTTGTGACCCTCAAATTGCAGGGACTTGGCATTTCTGAATGATTTCAGGATTGCCACTCTGTCCGCATAGTTCAGGAACCGTGCTATTACTGGCCGAGGAGAGCGTCGATCGTTTGAGGGAGGCCCCAAGCGGTGCGCCCTTTCAATGACACAGGGCCCTGTGATGCCCAGGGCTAAAGGGATGCGGGTAGTGCAAATGTCTGTCAGGGCATTGTTGTTATAGGTTTCAGGGAGCCCAATGAATCTAAGGTTGTTCCTCCTTGTGCGATTCTCGATATCATCGAGCTTGTCTAAAATGTATTGCTGAGTGTGTAGAAGCTTTTGTTCTGTGTGCTGTGAGGATTGTAACTCGTCCTCTATTTCAGAGGTGCGGGACTCCAATTCCCCCAGTCTCTTGGTCTGTTCACCTAATTGTTTGGTGAGGTGCTCCATGCCTGCCTGTACTGCTCTCTCCACGGCCTCTGAGATCGTGGGAGAGAGGTGCGCCGCCACTGACTGTGCGATCCGTGCGAGCTGTGCCTCCGAGGCATCCCAAGGGGGGATAGACATGGCAGCAGGAGATGGCGTGATAGTGGCGGTGGGCTGCCCATCCGCCATATTGGCCGCGTGTGTGCCCGCTCCCGCTGAATCGGCTCTGGCCGGGGCGCTGGCGGGTATACCGCCGTGCAGGACGAATCTGTCCATGCCTGTCTTACCCGGGAAGCGGCGGCTTAGTAGAGTGCCGTGGAGGAGTCGCTCTTTGCGGGTCTGTAGCCGATTATGTGAGGCTGTGGTCCGGAGCTGCTTCTTCTCACTCCCTCGTCATATGGCGCCGGAACCGGAAGTCGCAGGACATTTTAATATTCTAACCACTTACCCCTGAGGAAGAACTTCAATTATATAATTTGAAACACGTTGGGTACTTTCTGCTGTTCCTGAGCAGATTATAGTTGCGTAACAGTGCCGCCTATCAGTGCCCACCAGTGCCACCTATGAGTTCCCATCAGTGCTGCATATCAGTGCTGCATATCAGTGCTGCTTATCAGTGCTTCATCAATGCTGCCTCATCAGTGCCTGTCAGTACAGCTCATCAGTGCCCAACAGTGAAGGAGAAAACTTGCCTATTCTTACAAAGTTTTATAACAGATACAAACTTTCTTTTTTTTTTTTCAAAATTTTCGGTTATTTTTTTGTAGTGCAAAAAATAAAAACCCCAGTGGTGAGCAAATACCACAAAAAAACTCTATTTGTGGGGGAAAAAAATATGAAAATTTTGTTTTGGGTACAGTGTTGCATGACCGCGCAATTGTCATTCAAAATGCAACAGCGCTGAAAATTGGTCTGGACAGGAAGGGGGGGGGGGGGGGGGGAAACCGTGACCACC
>BLSH010404266.1:4371963-4389044 GCA_018402905.1 Glandirana rugosa | reverse complement strand
ATATATATATATATATATGTATATATGTATGTGTATATATATATTTTTTTTTTTTTAAACTAGATGGACTTGTGTTTTTTTTCAACCTGACTATGTAACTTTAAATAATTAAAAAAAGCATTTGTGTTTTTATGTAGTGATGTACAAACTGATTATTTCACTGTTAAACTGATGATCAATAAGTGTAATGAAATCCAGTAACCGGATTGCATTAACCCAGCGAGACCTGAAGGTCATCTTCAGACTGTGATAATTGATGTAATTTGTAATATAATGTATTTCTGGGTGGGGTGCTGTATAATGGACCAGAGTCGTTAAGCTGCAGGTGCGTAAATCTTAGCTCGTGACTTGGCGTTAGATGAAACTGGAACAGTTTGAAGTCCTAAAAAAAAGCGATTTTTAAACACTGTATCAATACTCTGTTTTCTTCTTTCTTTTCCTCTATTGTTTAATTTTTATAGCCTCAGATAGTAAGGATGAAGAATTCAAAACTCATCCCAAGAGATGCTTTCTGGGTATGTACTGTTAACACCCACCTTGCATGAGGATAATAACCTTCCCACCTCATTTTAATAGTAACCACTTTAATTTCAAGATTTTTTTTTTTAACCTTCCTTTTTTTTTTCCTTAACCTTCACCCCTTTAACAATTCACTCCCAGACCTGATTTTTTTTTTTTTTTTTTTTTTTTTTTTTTAATCATTTTGTTCTGAAAGTTTGTTTTTAACAACTAAACAGTTACTGCCTGTGAAAAAAATTTGCATACATTTGGTTGTAGCTGCCCTTTTTTCATTAACTTGTATGAGAGGAGAATAATTATTCTAGCACATGGCAGCCATTTGATCTGATTTGATGAAAAAGTAACTGTTTATTGTTTGTATAGTGGCCTTGAGGTCCTTTTTTTTTTTTTTTTTTTTTTTTTAAGTAAATGCATCATGATTGCTGGTGCATTTAACTCAATTTGAACATTTGAGATGTGTGTGCGTTTCTTTAGAAGAACTTTAGATCTCCTTCTGACATGCTACTGACTACTTTCTAAGCTACTTTTCCATTGACTTGTATTGATAAGTAGTTGTGCTGCAAACTGATAAAAAGGCAGAGTGTATGTGCATTCAAAACTTTTCTTCTTAGGCCTCATACACATGGGCGTATCTTAAAAAATAAACAAAACGTCGGGCCCCAAGTCAGGGAAAAAAAAATTGGCATTTCTCTGCGTTATGGATCAGCGTTAGTGAGCGTCGGCGTCAATAGGCACCTAAAAAAAAAAAAAAAAAATCCTCTGCTATTTTTCAACCTAAAAACATTGGCATCAAAAACGCCGGTACGGCGTTACAAAAACGTTACAGCCTCAGAACGCCGTGGGCTCTAGTTTCAGCTCACCAATGCCGATGCCCTCTACAGCTCAAAAACATTGGCGTTTTTATGGGGCCATTGACTAACCTGCAGAGCTGCAAAAAATGCCAGAAAACGTCAGCGTCAAAAAACGTCCGTGTGTATGAGGGCTTAGTTTTGAAAAGTGTAGGAAAGGGTTACCAGATTTTTATTGCCGTCTGGAGCTCTGTTAGAATTTCCCTCACTTCCTGTCCTGCTGACCAAATTTTTACTAGACAGGAAGTGAGGGGGTAACTCTCCAACAACACAAAAAAAAATGTGTTTCTTTAGAAGAATGGGGGAGGGCTAGAACCCCAGCCAGGCTTTTTATTTTTCTCCGTGTGTCCCTGTTGCTGATTTTTTTTTTTCCCTCACTTTGTCTGATGCAGCTGTTGTCAGCAGGACAGGAAGTGATGGTAAATATCTTAACAGAGCCTTGATTATTAGAAAAAGCCCACAAAAGTTCTAGTTCTAACCTATTCTAATAAAAAAAAAAGTTTTGGCGTTAAATTCAGTATAGTAAACGGCTGTAAGCAAAATGGATTTCATTGCCATCTTCAATAGGTTATATCCATAGATATGGCATGAAAGAGCAGCTTTTGAGCTTGTTTTCCATATGTCTTTTATGCCTGTGCCACTCACTCAATATTTCATTTTGTCACTTATAAAATGATAATATCAGTTTGGTTTTAAATATTGAAACTTTTGCCATGGATCTAGTAAAGCAATAAAATAGCACTTAGAGTGTTACTGAACTCAGTTTTTTTTTTTTTTTTTTTATTGAAATGTCAAACATGTTATACTTGCCTGCTCTGTGCAGTGGTATTGCTCAGAGTGGCCCCGATCCTCCTTTTCTGTGGTCACCGGCGGCGATCTTGGCTCCTCCTCTTCCTCTGCAGGACTACCATAGCCAGCCACTGGCTATGGGGAGAGGTAGTCCCTGCACTCCCAAGCTGTGTGTCTATGGAGACGCGCTCCATAGACTTACACAGTGGGACTTAGGCCCACCTCCCACTTCCTCTGACAGCAGCAAGAGCCAAGGGCTCCTGCTGCTGTTTGAATGGCAGTGTAAGGGGAGAAAAGATACAACCCTGCACAGTGCTGATCTCTTCTCCCCTCTCTCTTCCCCTTCACTCAGGGTGGGGGGTCAAAAAGAAACTAAAAACATTTTTTACCTTAGTGCAAGCAATGCATTAAGGTAAAAAAAAAATGTTTTTAGGTTTAGTAACACTTTAAGCAGAAGTGGTGCTGGTAACTTATTGTTGGATACATTTAACTACAGTGTCACATGTTTATTACTACAGTACCTGTATGAGAACACTATCCTGCGGGGTTTGCATAGTGGTTATGATGTTTTATTTGTTTGGGGAATACAGTAAGGCAGCCTGCTTAGAGACCTACCGCTTCCCCTTCCAGTAAAATGAAAGTTCCACTTGCCTTATCCCCAGTTTACTGCAGGGGGGGTGTGACATTGCACTGCTTCCGATGAGATCCTGGAGAACGATGAGCATTCAAAATCTCTCAGGAAGACTCTCCAGCACAAGTTTTGGGATACTCAACATCCTCCAGAATTTTGCTGGTATGATGACACCCTTGCCTAGGCATCAGGGTAAGGCAAGAATATTTAATGTTTTTACCCATCAGGATTTTTTTCACTGTGAAGCTGCTATTTATGACAGGAGAGTAGACCTTTATATATTCTAGTACACCTAAGACTTGTGTATGACAGTCTAAGGGCCGGTTCACACAGGGGCGATCTGACTTGCGGGGCGACTATGTTAGGCGATTTGAAAGCAACTTCAGCACGACTTTGGGCAACTTATAGGGCAACTTGGGGCGACTTACAACACGACTTCATGTCAGGCGACTTTTCTGTGGCCAATCAGAGAAGGGAGGGAGGGGGTTGCCCTAAAATAAAGTCTATTCTTTTCACTGTGAAGTCGCTTATGTTTAGATGGGGGATCCGACTTGGAGGCAACTTCCATTGAATTCTATGGGCACAAGTCGGATAGAAGTCGCCTCAAAGTAGTACAGGAATCTCTTCTGAAGTCGCCTTGAAGTCGGAGCGACTTCAGTAGTGTACATTAAGACCGCTCCATTTCTTGTGTCAAGCGACCTTGTGCGACTTGAGGCGACTGAAGTCGGATCGCAAGTCGCCCCTGTGTGAACCGGGCCTTAACTAGTAACCTAGTCCAGCTAATATGTTGTGATGCACAAGCAACATAAAGTAAACTGTTAAGTTTTTTCCTACTCCTCCTTTATGTTCCTTGATTAAGCCAAATCCTCGTTTGTGCCTCATACACTCCCCCTCCCAGACACTGCAGCTCTTAGTGGGAGGGTTGTGGCCACAGAGGCAGTGTTGTTGCTCCAGAAAGCAGTGAACAGGGCAGGACTAGGTGTGGACAGATGACTGACAAGAAACTGCCTTGGGAATCAGCAGTTTCAATACGAATAGCCACATCCTTGGCAACATTCTTTCTTCTCACTGTAGTGTAAGCAAACACCACCTACCTACGAATGGCAACTCTACTGTAAACACAGGAGCAGAGCAGCATCATTGCTGCACAGTCACAAGAAGCTGCATTAGGTGGACTGTAGGGGGAATAGGAGAAAGCTGTAAGTGCAGATGTACCTATAATTAAAGTGATAAAGGATACATTTTTGGGGGGGTTAAAATAAAAAAGATGTTACTTTCCTGCTTTGTGTAAAGATATTGCACTTCTCTTTGACAGTTTCCTACTAGCACTGTCTGCTTCTCCTTCCTCCAGGTGCCTCCATGGGAATACAGTGCCATAGAGGCACCCATATACGTGCTTCCAAGCCGGGCTGTGTGCACACATAGATGCACACAGCCGTATAAGCCACACCTCCACTCCCTCCTCACACGATGGCTCCCATTTCTGTCAGTGTTTCCTTTGAGACCTGGAAGTGAAGGGGGGGGGGGGGAGAGAGGGTGCTGCAGCCAAGACAGCAATGGAGCAGTAACAGGGTGGCTAGAATAGGTAGTGATACGTTTTTAACTTTAATGCAGGAAATGCAATATGGTAGAACACATTTTGACTTTAGAACCACTTTTAAAGAGAAGTATGGGTTTGTGCTTTTTTGCTAAATTATACTTACCTTGGTGGAAGCAGCATCTGTCCCCCAGCACCTCTGCACTGAGAACCAAGCAATCAAACATCGCTGATCACTCGGTTCTGACAGCTCCCTGAGCAGAGCTGCAGACTGTCAGTCACAGCTCTCTGCTCTGCCCCCTCCTCGCTCACTGCAGCGCTGGGCTGTGGAGGGGTGGGAGCGGCCTGGCTCAAGCTCTCAGCGGCTCGTTGAGCCAGGTGACTGTCCAGGGATCTGGTAGATCCCGACTCCATGGTCGTGATGACGCGAGCCCTGGACCGACTTTTATGATGGCAGCAGAGAGCGGACTTCAGCCCACTCTCTGCTGAAAACGGGTCACAGAAGTGCAAAACGAACTGCACTCCTGTGATCCTTAGGAGAAGTACAGCCAAATGAACTTTGGCTGTACTTCTGCTTTAAGACCTGTAGGCCATACTGCCATACTAGACCATAGTTTTACTTTAACCAGTTGCCGACCGCTCGTCGTGGATTGATGGCGGCAACTTGGCTCAATCTCGCATATCGCCATCACCTGACGGCGGCTGCAAGATCCCGGATCGTGAGCGCGCGCGCCGCCGGAGGCGCTCTCGCGTACTAGCTGTGCAGCGGGGGAGCCAGGGAGCGGGTAGGACTACTTTAATGTCCGCCGGCTACCCGCGATCGCTCCCCCGCGTAAACACACAGATCTCAGTTCTGACAGGGGAGGAGTGTGATTGCATGCGTCCTGTATATGGGAGCAACAATGGCTCTCCTTCCCCAGTGAGCCCAGCCCCCACACAGTTAGTAACACAAAGCAGGGAACACAGTTAACCCATTGATCGCCCCCTAGTGTCAACCCTTTCCCTGCCAGTGACATTTACACTGTAATCAGTGCATTTTCATAGCACTGATTGCTGTATAAATGCCAATGGTCCCAAAAATTTGTCAAAAGTGTCCGACATGTCCGCTGCAATGTTACAGTCCTGCTAAAAATTGCAGATCGCCACCATTACTAGTAAAAAAATAAATAAAAACCCCATAAATTAATTCCCATAGTTTATAAACGCGGTTGATTGCAATTATTTATTTATTTATTTTTACCAAAAATATGAGGAAGGAATATATATCGGCCTAAACTGATGAATAATATATATATTTTAGCAAAAAGCAAGAACTGTTGTTTTTTTTTTTTTTTTTTCAAAATTGTTGCTCTTTTTTTGTTTATAGCGGTGATCAGAAGTGATGCAGAGGTGATAAAATACCACCAAAAGAAAGCTCTATTTGTGGGGCAAAAAAGGACGTCAGTTTCATTTGGGTACAGTGCCGCGCAATTGTCAGTTAAAGCGACGCAGTGCTGAATCACAAAAAGTGCTCTGGTCATAAAGGGGGAAATTCTTCCGGGGCTGAAGTGGTTAAACAGACCTTGTGTGTTTTTGCTTTTTTGTTTTTTTTTTTTAACTGCAAGGTCCACTTTAAAGGGGTACGTCTGCTTTTACAGGAGGGCTAATCGTAACTATTTAGCATTTTAGTAAATGGTAAACCAAATATAAAATTGATCTGAACATTTTAGGCTAATTAAAGCCATAATGGTGTGTTTGAAATAACATACTTGCACAATTAGGGTAATTGGTACTAAATGTACTAATGCCATGGGGTGTTTGATGTTAGAGGACCCAAACCAAGCAGCTTGGTATACATTGACTTTGATAAAGGGGTACATGCCTCAAATAAACTAAAGAAACCTGGTAATACATGCCAGTCCTCTCACATCAAGCTCAGTTTTTGAATATAAACAGTTCACATCCGTGTAATTAATCTAGGCCTTTGTTTCACGCAGTTCTGTTTCTTCATTCCTCCTGGAATTTAGAGTGTAATCACAGATTTGGTTAAAACCATAATCTCTTAGAATAGTTTATATGTGCATGTGGGATTTAATTGTAGAGTTATGTAGTGGACAAAATTAAGTTTGCCAGCTTTTAAATTGGCATTGAACTACACCTGCAGTGGCATTGGACTGTGACTTGGTAATTGGGGAGTGAAGGACCATGTTGTTCCTGGTAATGACTTCTATTTTCACACCCATGTTGCAGATCGTTAATGAGTCGGGTAAAAGGTTTTTTCTTTATTCTGTGCTTCATAGGAGTTTATGGCACTATGTCTCACGCTAATGACTTGGCATATTGGAGTTAGCAGATGGTAGAAGTCATATGTATTGATATACGCTCTGCTGTAAGAACGTGTGCCAGGATATTAGTTTGGGAGAGTCTTCTTGTGATTGTGTTTGTACTGAATATGTTGTCCTTGGCGTTTGTAGGCATCACATATCTCAAGCAAAAATAGGAGTTGCTTGCCTGTACGTGTGTATAATATACCTGTCTATGGATAACTGCAGACAGCAGGTATTTATATCTATATACCAGAGATGCTGCTCCTTAACCTTGCAATGCTCTTATCTGTTCATAGCCATCTTTGCGTGACAGTAGCAACAGAAGGTAATCAATGTTGGATAATGGATGTCTTGTACATGCTACAGCGCTGGCCTCAGAAAACCCACAGAAATCCATAAAAGCAGAAAAACCAGTTAATTTATGCATGGGGTGACAATGTTTGGTATTTAGAAAATTTAGTTACTCAATTCAGCTGCAAATTTTAGTGTGATATCACAACTGACACTATTTCTTAATATATTAGAATCAAATTTCAGTTATTTAAAGTGATTGTAAAGGCAGAAGGTTTTTTTTATCTTAATGCATTAAGATAAAAAAAAAAACCTGTTTGCAGCAGCCCCCCAGCCACTCTAATACTTACCTGAGGTCCCTATAGATTCAGTGATGTTGGAGGAGTGTCTCGGCCGCCTAGGACCCCTGTCCTCATTGGCTGAGACAACAGCGCGACACCATTGGCTTTTGCTGCTGTCAAAGTCAGTCAGCGAGTGAGGAGAGAAAGGGTTCAGAGCTGGGCCACAGCTCTGTGTCTGAATGGACACAGGGAGCTGTGGCTCAGCTCGGGTGTCTCCATAGCAAGCTGCTGGCTGTGGGGGCACTCAACAAAAGGGAGGGGCTAGGAGCACTGAAGAGGAACTTGAGAAGAGGAGGATCTGGGCTGCTCTGTGCAAAACCATTACACAGGATTCTGTCTACCTTTTTACTTCTCAGTTTTAATTCCCCAACACTATGATGTGCCTAAACCTTGGTAGGAGGCATAAACAAATCTCTGTATCGGCCTTCTTGAAAAGGTAATGGTACATCTCCCTGTAAGTCCTTGGTAACATATCCTTCCCAGTGGGCATCTTTGAGGCCTTGCTACATCTTTGCGTGCACTAGTGACTTTTACTTTAGGGTTTAAAGGTCTGTAGGCAACAGATGACCCCAAACATATTAAAGTGTACTAGCTTTTAGAAAAAAATCATTAAACCGATCTTTAAGTTGTTAGATTCTATACAGTAACTACAGAGCACAGGAAGCCCTGAGCTGTCCTAGACCAATTTTGTTGAGCATGGCATAGACATTCCTGTATCGCATCTCACAGTTCAATGTGGGCACCAGTATATTGGTTGCTGAGACACCTGTATTGCTTTATGAGATGCACTGCTTCCTGCAGGTGGTTAGTAAAGCCCCGTACACACGGTGCAACGGTCGTATGAAAACGGTCGTACAACCGCTGCTTGTGTGATCATCTGACCGTTAGTACGCACGATTAGAACAGCCAACGTGCGACGGTCGTACAACAGATGTTGGATGAGCAGACTAGAAAACTTTGGTTGTACAACAAGTGGATATATGACTGTTGTACCGCGTGTACAGAGAAGTTGGTCCAACAAGTTGTACTGTGCAAAACACGCATGCTCAGAAGTCAGGCATGTTCGGAAGTGTCCGTTCGTGTAAACCAGGGATATGCAATTAGCGGACCTCCAGCTGTTGCAAAACTACAAGTCCCATGAGGCATAGCAAGACTCTGACAGCCATAAGCATGACACCCAGAGGCAGAGGCATGATGTGAATTGTAGTTTTGCAACAGCTGGAGGTCCGCTATTTGCATATCCCTGGTGTAAACCTACGTTCCTAATTAACAAATTACATGCACCTGAACTTCCTCTTTATACGCTCGTAGCACGTCACTACGTTCGGCTTGGTTGTACGATCCCTTAGTGCACGTCAGTAAATGATACAACAGCCAACATACGATTTTGGCCGTTCGGTCGTACAACCATCACATCGTGTGTACGAGGCTTTACTAACCACCTGCAGGAAGCGGTGCATCTCAAAGCAATACAGGTGTCTCAGGAACCAATATACTGGTGCCCACATTGAACTGTGAGATGCAATACAGGAATGTCTATGCCATGCTCAACAAAATTGGTCTAGGACAGCTCAGGGCTTCCTGTGCTCTGTAGTTACTGTATAGAATCTAACAACTTAAAGATCGGTTTAATGACCGATCACCCACAGAACTAGTGGTCCTGCGGGTATGGGGAATGCTGGTTTTTATGCCTTTTTAAAAAAAAAAAAAAGTAAAATGTTATATACAGGTCCGTTTTAAACCAAATGTGCCCCAAGTGGACTTTAATAAAAAAAACAACAACAAAAAAAAAATCATAATAAAGCAGTATCAACATTGATCCTGGTTTAAAAAGGTAACAAATGTTGGTAGTGGTTAACCTAATTTGGCTCTTCTAAATAAAGTGATCAAACATTTTGTTTCTCTCTCTCTCGTCTAAAATGAAAGCGATTGTTCCACTAGAGGGCAGTATTTGTACAGCTGAAGATGTTTAGCTACTTGTGCTCCTTGTCTTTATAGTTCTTATGTTCAGTGAGTTTTCTGGGCACAGTGACTTGGAAAAAAAAAGTGTTTTTTTTTTCTGCTTTAAAATGAGAACATCAATGCAAGCAGTGTTTTTTTTTAAATCTGAATGTGAGGTTTAGAGGCATGATTGTATTGTAGAGTCTGGAGTCTTAAAAGGCTGACATACTATTTAATCCATGCTTTAGCAGATCCATGCCTTCAGTAAAGTATTCTTTTAAACAGTCACGTACAGGCACTTTTACTTTGAGATTCTGCTCGAACCTTTAGGCATATCTCAGTGGTGTCCTAGGACTAGCCTGCTTCAGAGTCTGTATGTAAAACAGCACAGCTCTGTTCTTGTCTTTACCTCTGCTGCTTTGCTTAGAAAATGCCCCGTTGGCTTTTTTTGCTTTGCACAGCAGGATTCAAACATCTGACAAGATTCGCTGGAAAAGCAGCATGAGCATAGCTAGATATTTGAAGAGTGCTGTATTTTAAAGTCCGTACAAATGCATGTTCCCAGGGATCCTTGCATCATTTAAATGCCTGGGAAAAATAAAAACTAAGCTTGAACATTAAATGTCTTACAATTATTGTCTTCATAGCATTTTAGCAAATACGCAGAGATTTAGCATAATGCTGGGATTACATTTTTGTTATTTAGAAGGGTAAAACTTTATCAAGGAGTGGATAACAATGTAAGCTATGACATTAATCTGTTGGTTATCAAAGTGGTCAGTAGAGAATGGCCTGCCATGTAGTAAGGTGTAACCTATAGCAACCAATCAGATTTATTTTATTACTTTTTTATTTTTTGCATTCTTTATTTAACCCCTTCACGCCTAAGAGTAAAACCAATCTTAAAGTGGATGTAAACCCACCACCCACCCAGTATAAACTAATGACACAGTATTCATGTATATATACATGCAAGCCTCCTGCATCTATCCCTACCTTTCAAATGTCCTTCCTGTAAGCACTAGCAGCTCTGTAAAACTCTGAAATCACTGGCTGTCTGTGTTTGGTGGGTGGAGTTGTGATGTCACAAGCCTCCCCACCCACCTCTATACTGAGACATTGAGAAGGGAGGGAGGGGGGAGTGTAAAACTTTCTCTGCTGTGTGAAGGAGATAAGCAAATTACTTGTCACTCACAGAGCAAGGGGTGGATCGACTGTGTATTTCCCTGTTGGTCGGACTTGCTCTTCCTGAAAAAAGATAAGCTCATTACTCACAGTTGGATTAACTCTTTGTGGCAAGACTGGGCACAGATGACATGACATGCTATACTCTACCAGCAGAATTATTAATTAATTTTTTTTTTTTGGGGTTTACATCCACTTTAATTCCGAAGCACAATTATGTAACTTTGACACGTGTTAGTAAAACCGTACATATCATTACAACTACTTTGTGCATCCAGGTGGATTACACCATTTTGTTTTGTTTTTTTCAGGACAAATTAGGCTTTCGTTTGGTGGTAAATGGTTATGGGTATCTCCAGGTTATTACTATTATTATTATTAGTATTAATATTTTTTTTTTAATCAAGGGAAAACAGGCCGAAACTAATTACATTTTTTTTTTTTAAATGTAGCTGTATATTTCTTATTACCATAACCTACCATCAAAGAACAACCCAAAATAAATTCTCCTGCTCCTGACGAGCACAACAAATCCACATATGTGTATGTTTGTACCTGTAGTACAGTCCAGAAACAAAAGTGCGCATATTGCTTTTTTTTTTTTTTCCTTCATAAAAACACACAGACACTAATTTAAAAAAAAGAAAAACCCTGCCCAAAATACACTGGTGAGGGTAGTATGCGATTATTGCCCTGGTGGTAGAAAGCAACAAATAGCAGCAGACAAAAACACAACAGAACATTTGTGTACAGCAAATAATAAAAACAAGATGTGGTGCTAAAACATGTGATAAAGTCCCAAAAATTCATGTTCAATATGCAAATCCTGATTTCTGGTGTGAAGATCTGATGAACAAAACCACCCAATGTGCACCCTCCACCGTGAAAGTAAAAGATGTGCCCTTTCCAGATGATGAGCCTTATAAGAGTGCAAGCATGGATATATGCCGTGAGTAGTCCCCTTAGCAAGATATATACGAACCATACAGGATGACTGTCACTCCTGGTTGGCTTCCCAGCTGGTGGGACTTGGCTCCATACAATAAAATGCTGGGTCCTCTGGAACTGGGCGGTCTGTAAACTTTTGAGTGATTCTACGTACTTCCTTCCAGAAATGCTCTAAGCTAGGGCAGCCCCAAAAAACATGCAGCAGCGACCCCCCTCTCCCTGTTGCATCTCCAGCATCGGTCTGATGCCTCTGGGAAGAGGTGATGTAGGAGAGATGGCATGTGGGGGGATGCTTTATATATCAATCGACAATAACATTTGTGACCACTGAGACAGGTGAAGTGAATAACATTAATAATGTCTTGCTTGAGGCGATTGTAGCTGGATTAGTGCACCTGCAACAAAAACAATTGAGAACTATCCTTGATAATTTTTTTTATTTGCATTAAAGCGAAGTTCCACCCAGAATATTTTTTTGTTTACATCATTCAAGTCCTTTGCCTATATAGACTTACCTTTGAAAAAAATGTTATACTTGCCCTAAGTTGCTTGTTGCTTGGTGGTCTCTGTAATCTGCCCCTTTTAGGTCTGAGGCTCTTCTCACTTCCTGCTTCACCTGGCCTCCTGGGAGATGTGACTCATCATTTCCCAGGAGTCAGTGGGCTTCCCTGTACTGTAAAATCATGTTAATTCCAAGCAGGATTAAAGGCTGACCGAGATCGAGGAGTGCATGATGGTTACCCACCATGCACTTCTTTCAGGAAGAGATGCCAGGACACTACGGACGGGCTTCAGATGCCCTCACCTAAAATGGAAAAGTCCAGCAGTGAGAGAAACTAAATTGTGAGTAATAAATACAAGTAATTACTAGGCGGTTTGAAAGTAAGGAAACATCTATTTAGTATTAAGAGTGGATGCCAAAAAAAAAAAAATACTGGGTTGAACTGGGAGTATTTTTGAAGTTCCCTTTTTAAAGCCGAGTGCCAAACTTATAAAAGTGACATTTAATAATCAGACACTCACCTGTCCCAGGCTTCAGCGATGCGGCCGCCCGCAGTGTCGCTCTTCTCCCCCTCCTCTGTGCGGCCCCAGCATCAGACGCGTGGGCACCTGGCTTTGCCTTCAAAGCCGGGTGCGCACTGCGCCATATGAATGGGCGGTGTGTCTTCTGGGACCTGTGATGTGTCCCAGAAGATAGCCGGGGGGGGGGGGGGGGTGAACTTCCTTCCCACTCCATGGCGCCATTAGAGGACGTGGGATCCGAAAACAGGATCCCCGGTCCCGCCCCCCGCCACCCCCAAAGAAATGACATGCCAATTGTGGCATGTCAGGGGGTCACCTTCCCTTAAAGCGGAAGTTCTGCTAAACATTCATGTTCATAGTGTAGTCTGATTGTGAAAAGTGATGTCCTATAGGCGTACAAAAACGATCTTCCTTTTGTTCTTTAACAGTATGTCTGTGTAAATTCGTTCTTTTTTGTTACTTTCTGTCCTGTATTGCCATTGTAAGATGCTTGGTTGCATTTTTTGCATTGGATAAGGGGCATAACATTACCGGAGGTACAGCTGTATGATCCTGTGATATAGAATGTCCTTTTTGCGTTTGACAATTTTTGATGGATTGATTTAGCAGCACAGTTCCACCGCATTTTTTGTTGCAAGGCTCGATTCCTTTATTTGTGACTTCATAATCAGAATGAAGTGTCCTGCTGATTTTTTTTTTTTTTTTTTTTTTTTTTTTTTTTTTATATCTGAGGTTGGGAGGTTGCCTTATAGCCAGCATTGGAGGTTGTTGGAATATTTCTTTCATCTGTGGTGATGGGTTGCAGCTCTTTGATTATCCTTCTTTATCCCTTCTAGTGTTGGATTGTATGTGGTTACTCGGGAGACACTTTTTTTTTTTTTTTTCTTCTTTGTATTGCAACCAAGGGTCCTATGTTGGCGAATGGGCTGTTTTTGTGGCAATAGGGGGACCTACTCAGTATTAGGTGGGTGGTCATAATAATATGCCTGATCAGTGTGTGCGTTGCATACAGTATATATATTTTTTCCAGCTATGAGATCTTTTCAGCATGGTTGTATATCTGTTCTTACCCACTAGATGGTGCTCCAGAATTCTATATCTTCTCCAGATGTCTGGACTGTGACAGAGCCATTTTATCAAATGTAACAGGGAGAGGTTGACAATATTTATAACTGCTGCCTTAGACAAGGCTTCAAGATATCTGTATTTTTTGAACAAATGTCTTTTTCATAAATATTTCGATAGGTCCATTTAAACCGTTTCTATAAAATGTCTAAGATGGTTATCAAGTAACCTTAAAGATGTGAAAGGGGAATGAAAAAAAGTGGGTGTGGCGCTGCTAAAGAATAAAAACTGAAAAGTATAAATTATGCAAAAATATGTAAACCAATTAAATAAAGTGATCCTATTTTATAAAGTGCAATGTCAATCCCTTGACGTCTTCTTGTGCAATACTCCCCAAAAGAGTATGCAAAAGGCGCAAAAATGAATGAGGTAAAGTGATCTTACTAGTACACAAAGTGCAAGTGCAATTTCCAAAATAACATATACCTCCTAGTATGTAAAGTGCATATTCAAATATGAAGGTATAATACCTAACAGAATTATATATAATAATACATACAACCATCAAAAAATGCAAATTGCAATATGTGTAAACCACATACGGCTTGTGCCAGTCCAAACCACCTCACTAGTGCTATTAGGGGGTTGTGGGCCGACAGGGGTCTAAGCAAAACCCCCTAGTTCCACATTTATTGGAGATCAAAATGGGTGAATATTCAGCCGGTATTTCCAAATAAGTCCACAAGATGGTGCTATAGAAGTCACTCATATACAGCTCTCATACAAACCACAACTCTTGATGCTTTTAGCACAGTGTCCCGCTATCAGCAGGCATTTAATAAAGCTCCCAGGGTTCGGCACATGTAAATACATAAAGAAACTCCATAAGCTTCAAATCAAAGGTAACAACACTCACTTTCTTTATGGAGTTTCTTTATGTATTTACATGTGCCGAACCCTGGGAGCTTTATTAAACGCCTGCTGATAGAGCAGTGGTTCTCAACTCCGGTCCTCAGGACCCACTTACAGGCCAGATTTTAAGTATTACCTTGGGGAGATGAAGACTAGAATACTGCAATCACTGAGCAACAAATTTTATCACCTGTGATGTATTTCAGTTATCCTGCAAACCTGGCTTGTTGGGGGGTCCCGAGGACCGGAGTTGAGAACCACTGTGATAGCGGGACACTGTGCTAAAAGCATCAAGAGTTGTGTTTCGTATGAGAGCTGTATATGAGTGACTTCTATAGCACCATCTTGTGGACTTACTTGGAAATGCCAGCTGAATATTCACCCAATAAATGTGGAACTAGGGGGTTTTGCTTAGCCCCGTGTCGGCCCACTACCCCCTAATAGCACTAGTGAGGTGGTTTGGACTGGCACAAGACGTATGTGGTTTACACACACACTGTGGTTTATATATTTTTCAACATATTGTGATTTGCATTTTTTGATGGTTGTATGTATTACATATAATTAGGGCTGCAACTAACGATTATTTTCATAATCGATTAGTTGGCCGATTATTGTTTCGATTAATCGGATAATAACCTTACAAAAGATGTGGTGTAAAATTTAGTGAATATTTAAAGTTTAAAAAAAAAGGCAATTTATTCTTAAATACCTCTATGCAGTGGTAAATCTAAATAACCAACTGTATGGTTGGGGAGCAAAATCTCTAATCCACTCTGAGAATAACAGACAGAAGCATATATAATAATAAATACACCCAGAAGTAGGATATATGGGCATTTTATCTAGGAGTCAGACATGAAGCTATATGAAGGGTGGAAGGGAGATAGAAATCTTTTATATTAAAGTAGTGCTAAAAGCTGAGAGTTTTTTTTTCATGTATATGATCATTTTAGATATAATGCACAATACTGGTAAGTTTACTTTAAATGTAATTGTAATTCCTTATATTACCTCCAGTCTATCAGCCTCCACCTTCTCTGTGTTCAGATGCTGATCTTCCTGAACACAGTGTCTTTTTTAAAGTAATGTTTTTTTAAAATAACAAATATGTTATACTTACCTGCTCTGTGTAATGGTTTTGCACAGAGCAGCCCTGATTCTCCGGTTCTGGGGTCCCCCATCAACGCTTCTGGCTCCTCCTGCCTTCAGAGTGCCCCAATAACAAGCTGCAAAGTATAGTATCAAGAGTCCCTATTACAAGGTAAATAACTTCTACCTTTTTGGAACCACTCACTTCCTGCCCAGCACTACATGTCCCATGAGGCATTGCTCCTCACACATTCACAAGTTCTCAGGCACTTACTGACATTTATGGAGGTTGTACTGAGCTGTATGTGTGCTGCACTGTGTCTTCTGGCATGTGTGGACGGTGTACTGAGCTGTATGTGTGCTGCACTGTATTTCCTGATATGTAAACAAATAATGCATTCTGTACACGGGCCAACTAATCGGCTGGCCGATTAATCCATTATGAAAATGGTTGACAACTATTTTAATAATCGATTAGTTGTCGATTAATCGATTAGTTGTTTCGGCCCTACATATAATTCTGTTAGGTATTATACCTTCATATTTGAATATGCACTTTACATACTAGGAGGTATGTTATTTTGGAAATTGCACTTGCACTTTGTGTACTAGTAAGAGCATTTTACCTCATTCATTTTTGCACCTTTTGCATACTCTTTTGGTGAGTATTGCACATGCAGACTTCAAGGGATTGATGTTGCACTTGCACTTTATAAAATAGGATCACTTTATTTAATTGGTTTACATATTTTTGCACAATTTATACTTTTCAGTTTTTATTCTTTAGCAGCCCCACACCCACTTTTTTGTTCCCCTTTCACTGTTGGCACCTGCTTGGCAGCCGTTTGGTGGGGACAGCAGCTAATTTACAATTCCCCATAGCGCAGCAACACCCCTTATAATTTCCTCTAACCTTCAAGATGGTCACAGTTAGGCCTTATTTACACTGCTGCTGGTAGACGGACATTTAGAGGAATTTGGGCATTTTTTTCAGCTGCCCCTGAAATCTCCTCTTTTACATTTACACAGGGTTGGTTAAGGTTGTTTCCAGGCAGTTGAGTTCAAAGGCTTTTTTGGACCGCAAAAAATGGGTTCAGAGGCACTTGAAATGACATCTTGAAAACGCGCCTAAATGCTGTAACTCGCGTCTAGGAGCATTTCGTTTACAGGCGTTTCCATTTTTTAAAAAGAAAAACATTTTTTTTTTTTTTTTTTTTCAAAAACGCTCCTAGACGCGAAAGTAGCAAACGCAAAAACTTTTTTTTTTTTTTTTTTTTACAAAAAGAAAAATTTTTTACCTTTGCGGACATTTGCTTTACGAGGATCTGCGCTCAATGTCGTAAATCCGCGCAAAAGTTCTACAGTAAAGTTCACGGAGACTTGGGTAAAAAACGCCAGGTTTTTTCGGAAACTTGAGTTGACGGACCTTTGTTGGAATTGGTTGGGACACATTTACATTTTCTCCTCTAAAGTCCCCGTCGACTTTTTTTACGGGTTTAAGGAGATTTACAGGCAGATGGTCGTCGTCACATTTATTCCGGATTGACACTGGTAGAACTTCCAATCTCCTTTAATATTCCCCACAACGACGCGATACCCCTTAACATTTAATCGACGACAGGGGTGGTTTGCCGACGGTTCGTCCACGGTTGT
>BLSH010404266.1:4355342-4368317 GCA_018402905.1 Glandirana rugosa | reverse complement strand
TGTAGGAATTGGGATGTTCTGAGGTGTGAATGTGCAGGAATTGGGATGTTCTGAGGTGTGAAGGTGTAGGAATTGGGATGTTCTGAGGTATGAAGGTGCAGGAATTGGGATGTTCTGAGGTGTGAATGTGCAGGAATTGGGATGTTCTGGGGTGTGAAGGTGCAGGAGTTGGGATGTTCTGAGGTATGAAGGTGCAGGAATTGGGATGTTCTGAGGTGTGAATGTGTAGGAATTGGGATGTTCTGAGGTGTGAAGGTGTAGGAATTGGGATGTTCTGAGGTATGAAGGTGCAGGAATTTGAATGTTCTGAGGTGTGAAGGTGTAGGAATTGGGATGTTCTGAGGTGTGAAGGTGTAGGAATTGGGATGTTCTGAGGTGTGAATGTGCAGGAATTGGGATGTTCTGGGGTGTGAAGGTGCAGGAGTTGGGGTGTTCTGAGGTATGAAGTTGCAGGAATTAGGCTGATCTAAAGGAGCAATGCTCAATATTATTATTATTCAAGTCGTTTATAGCATTTCCTTCATAAAGATTCCTTTTCGTGCTTAAGAGTGTGAAAACCTATGCTCAAAAGGTTGCCTACCCCTGTGCTGTGCTAAAGGATAGAAGTTGCATTTTAGGGTCCTTTCACACACACGGACCGTTCATCAGTTTATCAGTTCATCAGTTCATCCGTTTTTTCATCCGTTTTTCATCAGTGGTCATCAGTTTTTCATCAGTTTTTTTTTACATTCACTACCAATGCAAAAATGGATGAAAAACTGACCATTCGTCAGTTTACATCCGTTTTTCGTCCGATCCGTTTTTTTGACGGATGAAAAATAGGACTTTCATCCGTTCAAAAAAACGGATGCTGACGGAAGCGGATGAAAACTGATGAAAATAGCTGATCATCAGTTGTCAGTTTTTCCATAGAGATGCATTGATATCCGTCAACGGATGGATGAAAAACGGACAAACGGTCCGTATGTGTGAAAGGGGCCGTTTTCATCAGTTTCTGTCAGCATCCGTTTTTTTGAACGGATGAAAGTCCTATTTTTCATCCGTCAAAAAAACGGATCGGGCGAAAAACGGATGTAAACTGACAAACGGTCAGTTTTTCATCCGTTTTTGCATTGGTAGTGAATGTAAAAAAAAACTGATGACCACTGATGAAAAAACTGATGAAAAAACTGATGCAGGGGTTTAATGAATGATTAATTTGATAAATACTTAAAGTGTATGCCAAGGTTAAATAAAAAAAATGAATGCACATTCCCTTATGTTTTATCCTTTTAAACATGCTGCAAGTACAGAAAGGTGACTATTAATGTGCCAGAAATCTAGCGTGCTTCTTCCTTCCTCTTTGACATGACAGTGTATTTTTGGCTCTGCATTGCAAATCATGAATTCTGAGCCCTGCCTACTTAATTTTTGATGTTTTACAAAGAACACAAATCTCATCTCTATATCCCCTCCCCGCACACAGGCAGAGAGCAAAGGAACTTATCAACTTATACGATTTCTAGCAAAATATTTAGTAGCCGAAGGCCCCATACACGCGGCGTATTAAAAAAATTAGCTATAACGTCGGGCCCGATGTCAGGGGAAAAAACGGTTTAGTTGGCGTTTTGCATCGGCGTTAATGCGCGTTAGCGTCGGCGTCAATAGGCGTTTTGTTTAAAGAAAAAAAAAATTCCTCTATTTTTTTAACCTAAAAATGCCGGTTAACGTCGCTATGGCGTTAATGCTCATTAGTGAGCATTTTGCCGGCTCAGCGTCAAAAACGCCATAACGCTACAGCCTCGGAAAGTGCTGGCTTAGACATTTTCACATTTTATAATTTTTGCCACTCAGTGCTAAAAGGGATTTATTCGAATTTGATTTCGCTAATCTACACAAACAAGAAAAAAGTCGACGTGAAGGTGGAAAAAAATATTGTAGTTTCTTTAATTTAGCTACATGGGTTTTCATCCCTCATTGTATTCTGGTGTAACAAATTGCCCCAAGAAGACCCCTAAAATGGTCATAAAAGCTCAATGTTTTTTACCTTTGTAGCAGCCCCCTCTGTTCCTCCTAATACTTACCTGAGCCCCATCTCAATCCAGCAATGTACACACGAGCCTCAGCTCTCCGGTAACTCTCTCTCATTAGCTAAGACTGTAGTGGGAGTCATTGGCTCCTGCTGCTGTCAATCACAGCCAGTGAGCCAAAGAGAAGAGAAGGGGCGGAGCTGAGCTGTGGCTCTGTGTGTGAATGGACATGCAGAGTAGTGCCTCGGGAGCCCCCATTGCAAACTGCTTGCTGTGAGGGCACTCAGCAGGAGGGAGGGGCCAGGAGCGCAGTCGGGGGGACCTGAAAAAGAGGAGGATTGGGGGCTGCTGTGTGCAAAACCACAGAGCAGGTAAGTACACAATGTTTGTTATTTAATCACTTGCATAGCATCCAGATATGTGCAATAAAGTCTCTAGAATAAATATACCTGTTTTTGACAGAAACAGTGATGATCAGGTAGCTATCAGAACATGTCTGGAATTAAAATTTAAAGTGTTTGTTAAAAAAAAAAATTGGATCCTGTTCCCTTAGGCCACTTTCACACCGGGGGGCGGCGGGGCGTTAGCGGTAAATCCCCGCTAGTCACAGTGGGGATTTACCGCTGTTACGGCAGCGTTACAGCGGCGGGAGCGGTACGCTTTTAAGCCCCCACAATGGGTTAAAACGGGGTTAAAAGTGCCCGCTCTCTGCGCTTCCGAGGCGGTGTGCATTGTTTTCAATGGGCAGGGGCAGTGGAGGAGCGGTGTATCACCGCTCACCGCACCACTCCAGAGATGCTGCTTGCAGGACTTTTTGTAACGTCCTGCAAGCGCACTGTCCCAGTGTGAAAGCACATTGGGGTGGATGGGGAGTGACTTTTGAGGCGATTTACAGGCACTATTTTTAGCTAAATAGCGCCAGTAAAGCGCCTCAGTGTGAAAGGGGTCTTAAAGCATGTAACACCTGCAATACCTGGCTGATCCTGACTGGCTTCTACCCTCCCTTCTGTAAACTGACAACAGTTAATCATGGCTGCTGAGCCCTGACACCGTGGTCAGTTTGTGCCTCTGTCTTCCGCAGCCCTGCTTTACTGTGTCTATGTCTCCTCTGTCCCCCCCTCCCTGCTTGTCATCTCGTACCAAGCCCCCTGTCACGCACCTGATGGTGGAGTCTGTCTTATGCAGGAAGCAACCACTCTTGTGGCCCTGGTTCGAGGGTCCCCGGTAGAGCAGACAGGGAGCCCCGGAGCTCAGGGGGGCATGAGGGCTGGACAGGATCCCTGGTGGTGGTATGGATGGTCCAGTGAGGTTCGTGCAGATGGTGGATGGTCGTACAGGCATGGTCGGTAACAGGCAGGCAATGCAGTATAAAGGGTTCAGACAGAAGAGTGGGTCGTAGGCAAGCTGGGGGTCAGTGCAGGCAGAAATCAACAAGGTCAAGGTCAAGCCGGGTTGCAGGATCAGGTAAAATAGAAATTACAAACAGTATTGCGCTAAGAGTGACAAATATACCAGCAGCAACTGACAGTGAGATAATAACACCAAGACAAATAAATATAAAAAAATAGTTGCGCTAAATCATCAGAGTGAAAAAACAAATGAATCAAAAAACCTAAATGAATAAAAAAACCAAAAATTTTCATATATTATGTTCGATATAAGTCCAATGTCCAGAGGATATTCAGTGAAAAAAGTTTGGTGAAAACAAATCCATTTGAAAATAATAATACATCCAACACCGAACAATAAACAGATATGACTCTGATTAAAGTGATCTTGAAAGGAGAAGGGACAGTCCCACTCTATTCAGTGTGATGGAAAATCTAAGTGATGATGTCCTGTTAGGATTCACCCGGAGAGAAGTGGACCAACACCGGAGGAAAGCACACCTCTAAAATCACTCCTAGGTACCCTTACCAGAGCTAGGGGACTTGCTATCGCTAACAAGTCATAGGCGCTGGCAGAAATAACCCTCTGCGAGGTGTTTATTCGAGTCCAGTCCTCTCCTTCAGGCGATCAGGGAAATGGACATCAGGCAATATCCCTCCGACCAAGGTATTAAATCGTGTCACTCCATATCACTCCATCCATATATCATCATAAACGGAAAAAGATCTCAGTGTAACTCCATAAAACTTATTTATTTGCAAGAATACAAAGATGGGTACTCACATTTTACAAATAGTGTTAAAACGATAAGAACAAGGTGGCGGAGCCACGTCTGACGTCACCGCGCATACACGAGTCACAGGAACGGGAACGTTTGTTTTTATCTTTGCTGCCGGCATGTTCTTATTGTTTTAACACTATTTGTAAAATAAGTTTGTTTTGTTATTACCATCCCCTCTGATATAATAAATGCAGTGCCCCACTGTATGTTTTCTAAAAAATCCACCGATTAAATACCTTATTTTATAGCGCCGCTCAGCGGTCACATGACTGGCTGTCTCTCTCCTCTCCTCCTCCCGGCTGACGTCAGCGGGGATTTCATGGCTCCGCCAGCTTTCCTGTCAGACCTGGAGAGGAGAGAAATGGCCGGTCATGTGACTGCAGATCAGCGCTATCAAAAAAGGGATTTATCGGCTGATTTTTTAGAAAATTACACAGTGGGGCACCACATTTATTATATCAGAGGGGATGGTAGCAAGAAAACAATATGTGGGTTAATGACCACTTTAAGATCTGGGGAAGCAGCAATATGGGTTGTGGTATAAAAGAAAAAAATCCCAGACTTTTGAACCAGATCACTGTTAAATCCATTCATAAGGTTATAATGCTGCCATAAAGACCATTCACCATGACTCAGTAATTGGTTGGAAATTGCATTAGTCATTGGTAAATATGAAGGAGCTGCAAAGATTCTCAGCTGAGATGGGAGAAACTGTCCATGGAATAATTAAAGCCTAGACGTTCCATAGAGTCTAGCTTTATGGGAGAGTGATTAGAAGAAAGGCGTTGCTGAAAAAAAAATCCATTTGTAATATTCCTGAAACCGTGCGAGATCTATTAAAGAAGACCTCTCACTTCAAACAATATTCAGTGTTATATCATTTGGGTGTACATGTAATTTGTCCCATGTTCCTAGATACTTTGTCAGCCAAGCTAGGCTGGATAGGATGGCCCCCTTTTCCCTCGTGGCCATCCATCAACATAACTAACAAGAAGACAGCTGCTCCATAACCAGCTCTTTTCTCTGCTCCAAGCATGTGCCTGGGAAAAGTGGTCACAGATTAATCCAGGGGTGTGACTGCCTCCCATCCCTTGGCATTCCTCTTGCCACAGCTTTTCTCAGGTAAGTACTTGAAGCTGAGACAAGAGTCTGTTATCGGGAAGCTGTCTGCTTGCTTACTACATTGTCGGATGGCCACAGAGAGAGGGAGGGCACCCTGTCTGACACCATAGCTAGACATAAGGCTACTTTCACACTGAAATGTTTTTAAGGCACTGCGGTACTAAAAATGGTGCCTGTGTAGCACCCCCCATTAACCCCAGTGTGTAAGCCAGGGTGCTTTCACACTGGGGCGGTGCGCTTGCAGGACAGCGAGAAAAGTCCTGCAAGCTGCATCTTTGGTGCGGTGAAAGCAATGGCTGGCGCTCCCGAAGTGGCTGTACACCGCCTCAGTCACGCTGTGCGGTGGCGCTTTTAACCCCTTGTTATCCCCTTCTTCATAGTTAAAAGCGCCCCGCTCTCACTTGCGTAGCGCCGCTATAATATCGGTAAATCACCGCTAATTAGCGCCGATTTAACACTACCGCCCCTCCCCGCCCCAGTGTGAAAGTAGCCTAACAGGTATGTGCTTTGTACCCACATGCACTTTGGCCCCTGATGGACAGAAAACGTAAGACATTGAAGTACAAGTTCTTCTGTAAATATGTGGATAAAGGTTCCTTGGTATGGTGCGACCAAAAATGTAACTTTTTAGCCTTTGTGCAAAGAATCTTTGTTGGTTTAAATGGCAATAACTTACAAAACACAGATAACTCAGGTCGCGTGGGGGGGTCGCATCTATGCAAAATAGATATTGATACAAGATTATTTGCTGAGGATGATAGAATATGTTAACTTGGCTATTGGAGGAATAGAAGACCACTGCATTCTTGTAAGATCGCAAGAGTCCACATGTATTGGTGGGGCCGGCCATTGTGATGCTTGGGTTTTTTTTTTTTACATTTAATGTGGACTATTGTGATCGTACTGGAGTGCAGCAGTCTTCTATTTCTGCATTGAGTTCATGAGCACAGACGGCTCAGTTCACCTCCAGCGCCCAGAGTTTTAATGGCAGCAGAGGGGAATCTACTAATGTCTTCCAGACTGGGACTAATGGCTATCAATCTAACAGAGGCATTTGAATGCTAGTATAGATTTGTAGAGTTGATGACTCTTAAAGTATTACTAAACCCAGTAATTTAAAAACAATTCACCCCCCCCACAGTGCACACAGCTTCTAAATCTTCTTTTTATATCAAAATACTGCTGCTATAACCTCCTTTTTTTTTTATCATCTGTATATTGCAGTCAGGTGATAAACTGCAAGTAGCCAGGGCTTCCACAATGTTCATATAGGAGGAGATATTTCACTCTCTGATGATGTAACCTCCTTTGCATCAGTGACCCTTCACCCACAATCCGGCCAGAGCTGATTGGTGCTGTGCCAATGACTTGCTCAGTTCACAAATAAACAACCGCTGCCTCTAGAAATGCAGTCTGTATCCATGTGAAACAGGAAGATCGAACAGAGCATGTGCAATGTTTCCACACTGCTTGCATGTAGTATAGTATAGTCTAATATAGTAGACAGGGCAAGAAGGAAGTATCTGGACATACAAGATCAAAGAACCTTTTTATACAATACAAAAGATTAACCCCTTAACTTACACAGTGAGTATAGCAAGCATGCTATTCTGCATATATAGACAGATTTTACAGTTGTGGGTTTAGTAACACTTTAATGATCCTGAATTAAGGTGGCTGAAAGAAATGAGGCTCTTTTGAAGGCTATTGAAAGGTAGAAAAGGAAAATGCTGCTAGATCCCAGATGATGAACCTACAAGGAGTAGCATGTCATTGGGTTAAAAGCTTGTTGGAATATGTAATTAAGTGCCTCTATATGTGGCCAACATGAAAAGTGTAAACTGGTAATTTAGAATCTATTGTTTCGGCACAAAATTTACTATTCCAGTTGTTTGCGGTTGGGTTCACACCACAGCACGGGGCGGCTCACCACAGGGGCCCGTCCACCTTTTCAGATCTGATTTCAGGCCAAATATTTGGCTAAATTCGGACCAGAAGACGCACAGGACTCCTATGCAATTTGCACCAGAACTGCTCCAGGGATGTGTGACCCGGCACCATAGAGAGTCTGTCACAATCTCATGACATGCGACAACACTCATTCAATTTGCAATAGTGTGAACTCAGCCCAAAACCACTGAATGCATGACTAAACCATAAAACATAGCATACACTCTCCTTTCTATTGCTTGGCATAAGCTGTGAAGCTGCATTAATAAAAAAGGACAACCCTTTTCTTTGTTTTTTGCAGGATTTTATCTCCATGTCCCTAATATTTGTGAGCACCCTGCTGAAATATGTAACTTATTTCACAATATAGGAGTCTTAGGCCTCATACACAACGGCGTATTAGCAAAACGTTGGGTCCAACGTCAGGCAAAAATCTGCGTTTTCGCTGCCATTTTGCATCAGCATTAAAGAGCATTATTGAGCGTTAGTAAGTGTCGACGTCAATAGGCTTTTTTTTTAAAAAAAAACATTCCTCTATTTTTTAACCTGAAAACGGCGGTGTCAAAAATGCTCGTTAACGTTGCATTGGCGTCAATGCTCGTTAGTGAGCATTTTGCCGGCTCAGCGTCAAAAACGCCAAAGCGTTACAGCCTCGGAACGCGTTGGTACCTCGTTCAATTTACAGCTTAATAACGCCGACGCCATCTACAGCTCTAAAACGTTGGTGTTTCTATGGGGCCATTGAATAACGTGGAGAGCTGAAAAAAAAAATGCGGGGGTAAAAAACGCCCATGTGTATGAGGTCTTAATGTGGCAGTATGCAATAACCAATATTTTTTTTAATGAGAGTTGTAGGAAGTGCTTTTCAGTATGTACATTTTTTGTGGGCAAATTGATTATCTTTAATATGGTTTATATCACAGTTTAGCTCTAAAATAGTGCTGGACCCGTTATAGACCTAGCTTAAATATTCATATTGGCCCTTAAAGGGTATGTTCAGCAAAAGAAGGAATAACTACTTTTGGGGATTTTTGCTGCTGTCCAGTGCTTTGGTAAAAGATCTTCCTTTGTTTACTGTCACAATGATAGCCGTTTTACTGGAAGTGAGGGTAATCTGCACACACCATTTTTTTAACCGTTGCAAAATCTGTACACACCTAAGCACCTTTCACCATCATTCCCTAATCCCACCCCTACATTCAGATCTTCCTCTACCACCTTCCTAACCTCCCTTACATTACCAAACTCCTTTTTTATTCAGCTTCCCCAAACCCTTTTCCCAGCTCATCTGTATTACTATAAATCTGTTACCCTGTTAAAAAAGGACAAGGATGTGGACGCACCTATTACTCCCCTAAATACCTTATCCAGTATGTGATGTCCTATTACCTGTCAAACACATGGCAGTGTCCATGTTACCAAGTTCAAAGTGGTACTAAATCCACAACCGGAAAATCAGTGTGTATATGCAGTAAAGCATGCTTGTTATACTCACTGTGGAAAGGGGCTAATCCCTCTGGATTGTGTAAAAAGGCTGTTTGATTCTGCCTTCTCTGATCCTCCCCTTCTTCTGCAGTCCCCAAATCTTCTGATAGAACAGAGCCTTGGGGGAACTCTGCACATGCTCAGTTTGGTGTGTAATGCTAGAGTTTACTTTTTTCTTGGGAGGGTGCATTTGATCAGCACAGGGCCAATCAGCACTGTCCAGACAGAGAGAGGGTCAGGGATCTTGCAGCCTCATAGGACAATCAGAGTAGAATAAAAACTTTTCCTATAAGCTTTAACCGGACACTGATAGAAGTCACAAGACTGCTATATAATGCTGATGAGAAAAGGTATTTGGCAGTTTATATTTACTAAAATAATTGCATTTCCATGTACTGTTGGAGACCAGGGTCCTGGGTTTAATAACATTATTTTTTCACTGTTTGAAACATTATCCTGACCTCTGTAATGTATACTGTGTACAAGAGATGTCTGATTGCATGTTATGATTATTGCTTTGTAAAAAAAACAAACAAAAAAAACTTTATTAAAATAGTTAAAAAAACGATGCATATACACTTTTATAGGGTACGCCTGTTCAATTGCTTGGTAACACAAATTGCTAATTGGCTAATTGCATGGCAGCAATTCAATGCATTTAGGCATCTAGACGTGGTGAAGACGACTTGCTGAAGTTCAAAGCGAGCATCAGAATGGGGGAAAAAAGGGGATTTAAGTGACTTTGAACGTGGCATGGTTGTTGGTGCCAGACGCGCTGGTCTGAGTATTTCAAAAACTGGGATTTTCATGCACAACCATCTCTAGGGTTTACAAAGAATGGTCCAAAAAAGAGAAAATAACCAGTGAGTGGCAGTTGTGTGGACGAAAATGCCTGGTCAGAGGAGAAGAGTGGGCAGACTGGTTCGAGATGATAGGAAGGCAACAGTAATTCAAATAACAACTCCTTACAACCAAGGTATGCAGAATACCACCTCTGAATGCACAGCACCTCAAAACTTGAAGTAGATGGGCTACAGCAGCAGAAGACCACACCGGGTGCCACTCCTGTCAGCTAAGAACAGGAAACTGAGGCTACAATTTCCACAGGCTCCAGAAAATTGGACAATAGAAGATTAGGAAAACATTGCCTGGGCTGATGAGTCTCGATTACAGCTTTGACATTCAAATGGTAGGGTCAGAATTTGGCATAAACAACATGAAAGCACGGATACATCGGTTCAGGCTGGTGATGGTGTGTTTGTGTGGGGGATATTTTTCTTTGCACACTTTGGGCCCCTTAGTACCAATTGAGCATCGTTTAAATGCCACAGCTTACCTGACCCTGTCCATCCCTTTATGGCATCCAGACAAACAGAGCACACCGCTCAGGCAAATACCCTGTGGAATATTGGACAGCTATAGGTGCTCACCTCGGCTTGCCACTGTGCATGAAGTAGGGAAGAAGACCAGAATGGCAACACTCCAAGTATAGTCCAAAAGCTTGTAAATGTATGGTGAAACAGCCATGAAATACAGGGAAAACGGGGACGCGTTTCACTCGAGCTTAACCGTTACCAAATGAATAAGCTCGAGGTGTTCGAGTGAAACGCGTCTACGTTTTCCCTGTATTTCATGGCTGTTTCCCAATAGATTTACAAGCTTTTGGACTATACTTATGGAGTATTGCCATTCCTGTTTAATTCCATCCCTTTATGACTACAGTGTCCCCATCTTCTGATGGCTCCTTCCAGCAGGATAATGCACCATGTCACAAAGCTCAAATCATCTCACCACTGGTTTCTTGAACATGACAATGAGGTCACTGTACTCCAATGGTCTCCACACTCACCAAATCTCAATCCAATAGAGTATCTTTGGGATGTGGTGGAAGGGGAGATTCACATCATGGATGTGCAGCTGACAAATCTGCAGTAACTGTATGATGAGGATATGTCAATATGGACCAAAATCTCTGAGGAATGTTTCCAACACCTTGTTGAATTTATGCCATGAAGAATGAAGGCAAAAGACGGTCCAACCCGGTACTAGCAAGGTGTACCTAATAAAGTGGCCGGTGAGTGTATATGTGGCAGCACGGTGTTGGGATGGGCATGCACATTGATGCCTGAATTATATTTCCCAGGGCATTAAGTTGTTTCAGACCTTGTGATAAAGATAACCATATCTGGAAAGGATTCTTTATCCCCACATTGTTAGCAGAGATGTATAGAGCTCAATGGTATTAGAAATTCAGCCTACTGGTTGGCTTGCAGCATTACCCCTGGTCTCTCTGGCAGTGCCATATTCTGTACTCTATATGTGCCGAGATGGTTATGCCATTGTTTCAGTCACTTTTCCTGTTATGTGAAGTGTTGCGCCGTGTGCAACTACCGTGTAGGTATTGTTACCGCTCCTCCTGATAAGGTTGCACATAAAAAATGGTTTCTAACCATAAACTGCAGTGATGCGTGCAAATATTTTTAGCGAAATTGAAGAATTTTGGCAAATTGTAAAGGCCAGTGAATTGACTTGCAGACATGTCTGATCTGTCAAATGAGTGTGATGTTTGCTAGGTATGGATTGGTGTAAATTAGTTCATGCAGTACTACTACTAGAGATGAGTCAGTTCGAAAACTGAATCATGTTTTTTGTTCTTTTGTAAGATTTATGTAAAAAAAAAAAAAAAATTTAAATTTAGAGCATCCACTGTTCGTAAATTTTGAGAGCCCAGAAGGAAACCTTTTTGGATACAGGACACTAACAAAATATTTCCCATCACACTTACTAGCCTGAAAAAAAAAGAAATTTACCCTGTCTAACCAGTCACATTAAAACAGGGTTTATTGCGTACACCTGCAAATATATGTGGAAGCTGAACTGCCTTTCCAAGGCTCCTCTGAGTAGTGCGGTCCTAACTCATTTTTCAGAGTGTCCAAGTTGGAGCAAATATACTGCAGTGGATACATTAAAGGAGTTGTAAAGGCAGCATGCTTGTCTTAATGCGTGCTATACATTAAGCTAGAAAACCTGTGTGTAGAAGCCCCCCAGCACCCCCTAATTACTTACCTGAGCCCCATCTCTCTCCAGCAATGTCCACGAATGTTCCTCCTGATTGGCTGAGACACAGCAGTGGCGCCATTGGCTTCTGCGGCTGTCAATTAGTCAGTCAACCAATCAGGGGAGAGGGGGTGGGGCCGGCTCAGGGCTCCATGTCTGAATGAATACATAGAGCTTTGATTCTGCTTGGGTGCCCCCCTGTAGCAAGCTGCTGGCTGAAGGGGCACTCGATAGGAGGAGGGGCCAGGAGCAGCAAAGAGGGACCCAAGAAGAGGAGGATCCGGGCTGCTGTGTGCAAAACCAACTGTACAGCGGAGGTAAGTATAACATGTTTATTATTTAAACTGGTTGTCAACTCTGGACAACCATTTATACCTACAGGTAAGCCTATAATGTTTACCTGTAGTCCCTGCATATCTCCTAAACCTTCACGGTTTAGGAGAGATATACCCTGTACTTGCATGGCCCGACATCATAGGCACATGCGCATTGAAGAAATTGGCCGCCGTGCCGTTTCTTCACTGAGATCGTGCCACAATTGGCAGCTCCCGCGCACATTCGTGGGAGTGACGTCACGCGGCTCCGGCCAGTCAGAGCCGGAGTCCGTGGCCCCGGAAGGAAGAGGGGCGAAGATGGACGCGGCCTGCAGCGGGGACATTGCAGGGTAATAAAGTGGAAGTAAAACTCATCAGGGTTTTCTTCCTCTTTTAAAAAAAAAAAAAAAATCCCCGACCCCCAATATTTAACTAGCTTTTGAAGTGAGGTGCACATGGAAGGGCCTTGCACATCACAAAAATTTTTTTTTCAGCTCACTAGCTGAGATTTTGAGGAGGGGGGGGGCTCCTCGACTTTTTTTTTAAAAACACTACACGTTCCGGGAAGGTACACGTGGAGTGAAGTTTTCGATCAATTTATAACCCCCAGCCCCTAAAAAAAAAAAAAAAATTTTCTCCTTCTTTTGGGACTACTCAAAATGAAGGTGAAATAATGGGACGTTACAGGGGCGACGTCCGGCGCAGGTAGAAGCGGGGAGAAGGAAGGCCCCGGTGCCTGAGGCCGAGACTGACCGGCCTCGGCGCACTGCAGTGAGGGTGCTTACACGCGCCCTCGACGGTTAACACCGTGCTAGAGTCACTTCTTTGCCGTGCCGCCGGTTAAAGAAGTTACGCGTACACGGATACT
>BLSH010404266.1:4326715-4344775 GCA_018402905.1 Glandirana rugosa | reverse complement strand
AGCTGCGTCTGTCAGTGAACGTAGGAGAAAAAGGGATTTTATTATAACTTACCGTAAAATCCTTTTCTCCGAGTTCACTGACAGATGCAGCACCCACCCCTCTGGGCTCTGGTTTTGGTACGGCTTGTGTACAAACTGGAGAGCTCCTCTGTGAGGGGGGGTTTTAATGTAGGAAAGGAGGACGGCCCCCAGGGAGGGGCCAGCTGAATTCTTTCCCTGCCTAGTTAACTCCTGGTAAGACGAACATAAAACCCCACAAAGTCATAAAGAGCTGCGTCTGTCAGTGAACTCGGAGAAAAGGATTTTACGGTAAGTTATAATAAAATCCCTTTATTTTTACTTTCTGCTATAATACATATCCAAAAAAAAATTATAAAAAAAAATGTATTCATAAGTTTAGGCCAATATATATTCTTCTACATATTTTTGGTAAAAAAAATGGCAAGAAGCGTATATTGATTGGTTTGCGCAAAAGTTATAGCGTCTACAAGCTATGGAATAAATTTATCGACCTTTATTTTATTTTGTTTTCACTGGTAATGGCGGCAATCTGCGTTTTTTAGCGGAACTGCGACATTGTGGTGGACAAATCTGACCCTGAGTGACACTTTTTTGGGGACCAGTGACATTGTTACATATATTGGTGCTAAATAAATGCACTGATCAATGTATAAATGGCACTGGCAGGGAAGGGGTGCGATCAAGGGGTAAACTGTGTTCTCTGGGGGTGTTCTAACGGAGTGAGGGCTGGGCTCACTGGAACACCACAGAGATCGCTGTTCCCGATCCCTTGTGTTCAGACCTATACGATCCGATTCCTGTCCGAATTCACAGTTCACGCTGCGATCTGCGAACCGATTCGTGGGTGTCTTTAACTTTTGTATTGACACCCGCAGCGGTTCGCAGAGGGCAGTGTGTACTGCCTGCAAGGGAGATGCGATGCTGGAACCATCATTTTCACACTGGGGCCGCCCAAATGTAAGCGGTAACGCGCTGCTAGTTTAGCGGTGCTTTACCACTTTTATAGCGGCGATTTGGCACCGCTATTTGGGCGGCAGTGGGGAGCTTTTAACCCCTAAGAAGGGGGTTAAAACCGTGGTTCTTCCGGAGCAGTGTACAACCCCTTTGGAAGCGTTGCCTATTCATTTCAATACGGAGGAGCGGTGTATACATCGATCCCGCATCGCCCCAGAAATGCTGCTTGCAGGAGATTGTTTCTTCTCCTGCAAACGCGCTGCCCCAGTGTGAAAGGACACACTGACTTTCATTAAGAGGCGCTTTATTTTAGCTAAAAAAAACGCCTGTAAATCGCCGCAGTGTGAAAGGGGTCTTAAAGTGGAATTTTTTTTACATTTTTTGAGTAGAGTATTGGGAATATTTAAACCCCCCGTCAGATTTTTTTTTTTTTTTTTTGCCATTTAGGTGATTTTTCTTAATTTACTGTCCTGGATAAAAAAATTACACAAAATTCCCTCCTAGACAGTTGTCACTGGAACAAGGGTTTCCTTAGAAAGTTTGTAGATTTCAGATTTTCCCTAACTTTTAGTCCCAGTGATGTGATTATGAGGACAGGGTGAATCTCCGCAGTGGGGACACATCCAGCATTAAGCACCTAACGGGGTTCAAACTCTTCACTACTCTATCCAAAACTAAAAGAAAAGTATTGCTTTGGAAATACTTTAACCACTCCCCCTGGGTTGACCTCATATGATGTCGTGGACTTAAAGTGGCGATATCTAGAAGATAGATGCCTGCAGCTACAGGCATCATCCAGATATCCTTTTTTTTTTTTTTTTTTCTTTCAGCAGGCGATTCCCTGCAATGTAAAAGCCATCATAGCGGCTGTTTAGCCACTTAATTGCCTTTACAGGACGTTCTCCCCTCCTGCCGCCCTCCGGTGCTTCTCCAGTCTCGCCCATGTGATCGTGGAGCCAGAGAATGAATCTGGCCATCTCTATGCTTCTCAGAGGCCGAAAGCAACGTCATGACGCCATTTCCGTCGCAGACAGATGTATACGCTGCTGTTTGCTGGGAAGCCTGAGATTTATTTTGTTTTTTGATCTCAGGCTCTGTAAAGAGAACCTGTCCGGCCCTATTCCTATCCTATTCCTATTACAAGGGATGTTTACTTTCCATGTAGTAGAAATAAAAGTGATCAAAAAATAAAATAATTAAATGGAAAGTTTATTAAAAAAAAATAGTTAAAGCGCCCCCATCCCCTCGTGCTCGTGTACAAAAGTGAATGCATACATGGGTCGTGCCGCCGTATGTAAATGTCATATATCTAGCACTAGACCTCCTCTGTAACTCTAAACTGGTATCCTGTAAGCATTTTTTAAATCTTAGCCTATGGAGATTTTTAAGTACCAAAGTTTGGCACCATTCCACGAGTGTGCTCAATTTTAAAGCTTTCACATTATACAAAACAATTGGGGTATATATTGTGTTTTAGGTTTTTTAATTCATGAAAGTGTTTTTTTTTTTTTCCCCAAAAAAATTGCGTTTCAAAAGTTGGTGTGCAAATACCGTGTGATAAATTCCAATGACAGCCATTTTAATCCCTAGGGTCTCTGCTAAAAAGTATATAATATTTGGGGGTTCTGAGTAATTTTCTTGCAAAAAAAATTATGATTTTTACATGTAGGAGAGAAGTGTCGTAATTGGCTTGGGTGGCAAGGGGTTAATACAACATACTAGTCTATATCACACACACTACCCAAGCATTGACCTGGTTATGAGTTAAAAATCAAATCTGTTCCTGGAAAGGGTGATATAGGACTATACAGTAATCATACCAGAATAAATCATTAAAGCTCATTTTTAATGATGATTAATATTTTAAGCATGTTATTGGAAGTGGTGTGTTTAATTTGATTGAGCTGAGTTTGGTGAACATATTACCTGAAAAAAGTCCCAGTGATATTTACTCCTAATTATATAATCCTCATATATGATAAGTGGCACACAGAGGATCTAATTGCTCATCCAAAAACACATTAGACTAAAGCTGACTAAGATATTGATAAAATAAAGGCATAAATATAGACTGAACTCAGATCAGCACATAATATAAATGTATTTGTGACTACCGCACCAGGTTGCAAGTGTCAAAAGCTTGTTTAGTCAAAGGTATAGGAAACGGTAAGAAATGCTTTTCCAATTCTTTGCCCCCCCCTTTGTTGCTGGAATGTGGGTAAGCCCTTGACATCCTCACCTAGAGTGCAGGGACGTTGATCCAGCATTGTACTCTGACGTTGGCGAAGAGGGCAGCGGCATGACCAGCAAAGAGGAGCGGTTTTGTGGCATCTGCCAAGTTTCTGCCACTATACTAGAACCCTTACAACCAGAGGTGGAGTTACAAATATGTTTAAAGCCATATTAAACCCAAAACAAACATTTTTATTATAGTGAAGCTTACAAATTCTTAGATATGATGGCTATATTAATTTCCTTTTTTATATGCTTTTTTTTCTTCTATTTTTTTATCTGGTGATCCAGGCAGTTCTCTCTTGCAGTTACAAGGATGAGAACAACCTTTTAACTGTGGCATGAGTGCTTAAAATTAACAGAATTGAATTATTTATATAAACCCTTTATCCTAAAAGAATATAAAAATCTGATTTAAAAGTATTAGCCCAAGTTTGATTTCAATTTGTTAGGCAGGCCATACATTATGCAATTTTCTTTCCTTCAGGCTGGGATGTGTGGCCGCAGGGCACAGCAGGGGTCCGGTGCGTCCCCGTTCACCATTTCAGGTCCGAATTTTTGGCTGAATTCAGACCTGAAACAGAGCCAAAGGCGCACAGGACTATTCTGCTGTGCACTCCGCGGCCGCCCTAGAGATGTGTGAGCTGGCTCCATTGAGAGCCGATCACACTCTCCTGTCACTGCGCAAGACTGATCTAACAGCGGGAGGTTTCCCGGCCCTCAGAATGAAGTTATCACTGCTGGTGCCTATAGATGCTGGCAATGTTTGAGTGAAAAAATAAAAATATCCTCACAGGCTGGTTGTACTGAAATAGATCGTTTGATCAAAATTCTACTGAACCGGACAAATTTTGATCTGTCTATGGTTGATTACTGTATTTAAACCTGCTAGTACTTCTAACATCCCCCTCCCCCCAGACTGACAATGCTGCTGTCCAAATCTGCCCCCCTGCTCCTTCATCCAGAGTGTGGTTGATAATACAGGAGTTGTGCTACTGGCCAGATCACCAGGAGAAAAGAGGAAAAGCTTAAAAAAAGGAAACCAAAACAGCCACCACATTGAATGATTGGTAAGATGCAATTGATTACATTTTTAGCTTTGGGTTTAATACCACTATCCGTTCAGGTCAGCAAGTAATTTAAAGTGAAGTTTTATTCCTGGGTTGAATGACTGTATTAATCGGCATATAACACGCACTTTTTCACCCTGAAAATCGGCTGGAAATAGTGTGTGAGCGCCGATACTTCCTTTTGGGCTGCCTCGGAGGAGACACAATTGACCATCAGTTCAGCTTGATCAATGCCCATCTACAGCCTCACAATTGCCCATCAATGCAGCTTGATCAATGCCCATCTGCAGCCTCACAATTGCCCATCAATGCAGCTTGATCAACGCCCATCTGCAGCCTCACAATTGACCATCAATGCAGCTTGATCAGTGGCCATCTGCAGCCTCACAATTGCCCATCAATGCAGCCTGATCAGTGGCCATCTGCAGCCTCACAATTGCCCATCAATGCAGCTTGATCAGTGGCCATCTGCAGCCTCGCCTCAGATTACTGCTGCCTCGGAGGGGACAGGGAGGGGGACGTGACGAATGCCGTCAGATTACATACAGCAAGAATCTCTGGTTTACTCAGCACCCTCTGTAATAGGAAGTCCCGTTTCCTGGGTCGGCATTGGACCAGTGTTCTGTCTATAGTAGAAGCTGGTCCGGGAGGCAGGACTTTGTATTAAAGAGGCCGCCGAGGAGATGACGGCGCTCCCACCCCCCTCCCTGTCCCCTCCGAGGCAGCAGTAATCTGAGGCGAGGCTGCAGATGGCCACTGATCAAGCTGCATTGATGGTCAATTGTGAGGCTGTAGATGGGCATTGATCAAGCTGCATTGATGGTCAATTGTGAAGCTGCAGATGGGCATTGATGGTCAATTGTGAGGCTGCAGATGGCCACTGCTCAAGCTGCATTGATGGTCAATTGTGAGGCTGCAGATGGGCGTTGATCAAGCTGCATTGATGGGCAATTGTGAGGCTGCAGATGGGCATTGATCAAGCTGCATTGATGGTCAATTGTGAGGCTGCATATGGGCATTGATCAAGCTGCATTGATGGGCAATTGTGAGGCTGCAGATGGGCATTGATCAAGCTGCATTGATGGGCAATGGGGAGGCTGCAGATGGGCATTGATCAAGCTGCATTGATGGGCAATGGTGAGGCTGCAGATGGGCATTGATCACGCTGCATTGATGGGCAATGGTGAAGCTGCAGATGGGCATTGATCACGCTGCATTGATGGGCAATGGGGAGGCTGCAGATCGGCATTGATGGGCAATGGTGAGATTGCAAATGGGTACTGATCAGGCTGCATTAATGGGCAATTGAGGCTGTGGATGGGCACTAGTGAGGCTGCATATGGGCACTAATAAGGCTGCATTGATGGGCACTGACCCTTCTTTTGCTTTAAAGTTCTTTTATTTAAAATGTACGTTTTTTTTTTTTTTTCCTGAAACTTCCCTCTTAAAATTTGAAGGTGCTTGTTATACACCTGTGCCGATAAATATGGTAATTTGCAATATAGATATCACATGTGCTATAAAAGACAGTGAAATACAAACCCAAATAGCATTGAAAAAGGGTAAAATGGAAAATACTACACAATGTTTGACATCTTTATTAAAAGGCCCCTATGTGCTGCAATATAATAGCTGTCGGAACCACATGTTAAACAACGTGTCAGTGTTTGTCTTTGTGAAGGTTGCTAATTAATAGTATGTCAATGTTGCCCCGTGACAGATTACAGTTGGCTGTTGGTCTCACTAATTACCATCGCTTTCATGAGAGGAGTAGTATAGATTGTTGCAGTAGTCCATAATTTGTCTTCAGTGAAAGGAACAAGTGAATTAAAAGCAAATACAGTGAACAGAATGAATTGTGTGTTCCGCTTGTTCTTTTCTTCAGTTTTATCTATACAGAACGGGGTGCTAGATTCTATGTGGAAGTAGATACACAAACATAAGTAGTCTAAAACATCATAATGGTTTAAACTACTGTATATAGCAAAGTTGGGTCAATTCCAGAATGGACAAGGAAAAGTGATTTTATTAAAGCTTACCGTAAAATCCTTTTCTCTGAGTTCACTGACAGACGCAGCCTTCTTTGACATGTGGGTTATATGCAGATCCTACTAGGAGTTAACTAGGCAAAAAGAAAGAAAGAAAGCTGGCCCCTCCCAAGGGGCCGTCCCCTCTCTCTCACATATAACCCCCCTGCTCTGCTCAGCATATCAGTTCGTAACAAGCCGTACAAACACAACGCAGAGGGGGTGGGTGCTGCGTTTGTCCGTGAACTCAGAGAAAGGGATTTTACGGTAAGTTTTAATAAAATCCCCTTTTTCTCTTGCGTTCACTGACAGACGCAGCCTTCTTTGACATGTGGAGATGTCCCAAAGCTGTCATAAATGAGGGGTGGGCAAACGACAACAACTTTACCCAACAGAAACCTCTCAGGAGACGCCAGCCGCGCCTACACTGTCGCCTGTAAAACTTTACGGCCAAAAGCAGCATCCGAAGATGCTGACACATAAACTTTATAAAACGTAGTAAACGTGTGCACCGAGGCCCAAATAGCCGCCTTGCACACCTGTGACACCGAAGCCTGGTGTCTGAAAGCCCAGGAAGTGCTAACAGCCCTGGTGGAATGAGCCGTGACTGGGAAAGGGGGTACTTTGCCCCGAACAGAATACGCATGGGTCACGGTCTGTCTGCTCCAATGGGAAACAGTAGCCGACGAGGCCGCCATTCCTTTGCGCAGACCTTCCGTCAGCACAAACCATGTGTCAGACTTCCGAAAAGAGTCTGTAGCCGCCAAATACTCCCGCTCTCACAACATCCAATGAATGTAACTCAAATTCCTTAGGATGTGAAGGATGCGGACACAACGAAGGAAGAACAATATCTTCATTAATGTGAAAAGAAGAAACCACCTTCGGTAAAAACGAAGGTGACGGGCGCAAGTCCACCTTGTCCTTGTGAAGGACCAAGTAAGGAGACTTGCAGGACAATGCTGCTAACTCAGACACCCGCCTAGCGGATGTAATGGCCACCAAGAAAGCCGCTTTCTGCGACAACAATAGTAAGGGAATATCCCTAATCTTCTCATATGGTGGCATATCTGCAGCACAGCACCAGATTCAAATCCCACGGTGCCATGGGCGACCCTACCTGAGGAGCCACATGGTGCACACCTTGTACAAATGTATCAATCAACGAATGTGACGCCAAAGGCCGCTGAAAGAGAATCGCCGGAGCCAAAATCTGACCCTTGAGAGTACTCAAAGCCAATTTTTTATCCAGGCCCTGCTGCAAAAAAGTCAGGACCCTGGACACAACATAAGAGCAGGGATTCCAACCCCCCACCTCACACCAGGCAATATAAGCCTTCCAGGTACTATGATAAATCTTGCGCGAAGTACACTTGCGCGCTTTCAGCATAGTGGGGATCACGGATTCAGCGACACCCCGATCCCTCAGCACCTGGGACTCAATAGCCAAGCTGTCAAAGCCAGCGGAGGTAAAGCAGGGTGCAAGATGGGTCCCTGAGACAACAGATCTTCACGCAGCGGAAGACGCCAGGGAACATCTGCCACCATTCGCACTACGTCGGCGTACCAAGGATGCCGAGGCCAATCCGGAGCCACCAGGATCATCAGAATCCCCTCCGCTTCCACCCTGCGCAGTATCTTGCACCGCCATGGCAGACGCCAGGGTCGGCCGCATGGCTGATCCTGCCAACAGGAAAAGTGCCTTGGACACTGCCTCCGTCCGCCTATTGGCTGGGTCCTTAAAAGAGGGGGACCCTTCCAACGGAATGGTCGTCGCCTTGTTCAGACGAGCCACCGGAGGATCCACTGTGGGGGGCGCCCACTTCTTCACGAAACTATCCTCAAAAGGATAGCGTATAGCGAAGCGTTTAGGTAGGGCGAAGGAATTCTGCGGACGCTGCCATTCCTGATAGACCAGGTGGTCAAATAATGTATCATAGGGATAAGCCTTAGGCGACCTGGGCGGCCTAGCAGACCCACAAACATATGCGGACGCTTGCAACTCCCCTGCCTGGTCCAGTCCCAAGGACGCAAGGATACCAAAAATCTGTGTGGATACCAGCACTTTTTCGCGCGCAACTGAGGCCCCCTGGTCCTCTTCGTTGTCTGAAGGTACCAGCTCACCCTCTGAGAACTCCACGGGGGTCCCTGTGACCCCCGAAGCCATTTCTGGTTCAGAATCGTCCCCTGAGGAACAAGGGGGAGGCGGGCGTTTTCTAGGGGCCCCCAAAGTGTTGCTCGGCCCCAACTGGGGAAGAAACTCCCCAAACACTGCCCTCAACTGATCCAAGGACACCAGTGCCCCCAGTGCAGGCTGCGCTGCCGCTGACTCCTCCTCAGAAGGGCCTGCAGGATCATCTGCCATTGCACCACCGAAAATGACAGTCAAATTTTGCAAAGGAATGGACTCACTCTCCCACAATGCAGCCCCACCACCACCCCACAGAACGGGAGGATTGCACCCACCACTACCGCACCCCAGGGAAGGCCCAGCTATACTTGCTGTTTCTGTGCCACAGAGCTGCTTCCAGCAGGAGTGCATAAACCAGGACCGCCAGAAAGAAGCGCCGTTTGTCTTCAGCCACGCTGTCCCACTGAAAAGGAAAGTAAAACGGCAGCAGCACGTTTTACACTACTCCAGGGACATCCAATATGGCCGCCGAGATCATCCACAAGAGGCCAAAAGCCTGTGTACAGGCGCGACTACAGGAAAATGGGCGCCACTGGCACTAGAGGGAAACCCTCAGCAAAATGGCCGTGGCTACGGCAAAATGGCCGCAGCTATGGCAAAATGGCGGCGATCCACCGCAAAATGGCGCCGGATCGCTGCGTAGTGGTACAAAAACATACAGATGCGTTTTTTTGAACAGGGTGCGGAGCGGGAGGGAGGGGGGCAAGGACACCCAGAGGGACACTAGCCCAGTGACCACCCTCCACCGGTCGGCCTAAAAACGCTACAGTACGCCCAGCGCCCCCCCCCCTCCGCATCCCAGCGGGGAAGAGGGGGGTCACTCACCACTCCGACGGGCGTAGTGGGTAGCCACCTGGTCGCAGACCTTCCTCCCCATCCAGAAAGGGATGCTGCAGGCCTAGCCCCTGGACAGGCACCGATTCCGGTCACCGGGGGTAAGTGGGGGTCACCCACTGGCCGCCCGCACGGAACGGGCACAATGCGGCAGGTCCCGCCTCAGCATAGGACTAGCTCGCATCGGTCGGCCGTGCTGGGGAAATTGCAGGATGCTAGTTATCCTCTATGCCCCAGCCGGCTTCTTGATAGCAGTCTTGATCAGATAGCTTGAAAAAAGAAAAAAGCGGTAGCAGAAAAATCTAAACCGCAGGTCCCATAAGGGAGCCAGGTCAACTCCTTGCACTAGGCATATTAAAACTGATATGCTGAGCAGAGCAGGGGGGTTATATGGGAGAAAGAGAGGACGGCCCCCTGGGAGGGGCCAGCTTGCTTTCTTTCTGCCTAGTTAACTCCTAGTAGGATCTGCATATAACCCACATGTCAAAGAAGGCTGCGTCTGTCAGTGAACGTAAGAGAAATTTATGAATTTTAATAATCTAATAAATAAAAATAGAAAATAAAGAAAAAAAATGTAATAGTAAATAAAGTATTGTAAGTACATATTACCAAAATGAATAATAGTTTTATATACCATATATACGCTATATGTATGTATAATATAAATAGAAAAAGAGTCAGTTTGCTTTTCCCATTTGTGAAATAAAAAAATATTCTGTGCTAATGCATTTTTTTTCCTATCAACCAATTTGTGCAGTCACAGTATTGGGTACTGTATATAACCATAGGCTGTTTCAGCACCCTCTGTTCACATAATCATTGTTCTCATACATAGAATATGTCTTTACGTTGGCTTCTGGCAATCTAACCCTTGGTTATTGCTATGATATAATTTATAATTCTGCCATTCAAAATGTACAACTTTTTGATTGCTGTATGCATATTGGTGAAGTCCTAGCTTGCAGCTGTATCGGTATTTAAATAGCATTGGCAATTTTTGCAGTGCTTTGCATATTGTACATCTCCATTCATTCCTGCCCCCAAGGGACTTACAATCTAAGGTCCCTAACTCACATATATACACACACATACTAGGGCCAATTTAGTCAGGTGCTACATTACCCTACCAGCATGTCTTTGGAATGTGGGAGGAAACTGGGGTAGATCTTTCTCTTTGTCTTCTCCATCTTTCCAAGCTGTGGATTGCCTCCTTTGCTATGCACACTACTTTTCCAGATAGGCAGATAAAGAAATTACTCCAAGAAAGTCATTAGGAGCTCCTATAATGGGGAGTCGTAAATTTAAAGAGTAACTCCACTTTTGTTGAGAAAAAAAATCATTCCCCTCTGGGTGATCTATGCATATTGCAGGATTTTAACAACCTTTTTTGCAGATTCCTACCTTTTTGTTATTCTGGCGGAATTGCTGTTTGTGTCCACGATCAGAGTGAATCTGTATGGGAGTGGTTTTAGAATTATCAATCTACTACTTCACCTACAGCAGTGATTCTCAATCCGGTCCTCAAGTACCCCCAACAGGCTATGTTTGCAGGTTTTCCTTTATCTTGCACAGGTGCTTTAAATCAGAGTCAATGGCTTGGTATTTTGGACAGCTCTTTTATCTAAGAGAAATTCCCAAAACATGGCCTGTTGGGGGTACTTGAGGACAGGGTTGAGAACCACTGACCTACAGGACTCTAATAGGGAAATTGGCAGGGTTTTGCATTCCTTTTAGATGTGATTTCCCTTTGGGAGTATCTCACTAAAATTTTGATTTTTATTGCAAGGGATGCTCAAAATCTGACTTGTATCTTAGTGCAAACTTCTGGGAAAATCAGTGAGCGAATCACACAAGCAGGAAATTACATTTCTGGAGGGCGTTCTATACACCATCTGCCTCCAGATAGCCATATTGCAAGCATTTTACTGAAAATTACAGCGCTGCAGATTGCAGATTGAAAAGGAAAGGCATTTTTTTTTAACTCTTTTTATTAAAATTTTGAACGTAGTACAAGCCTGACATCAAAAAAAGAAAAAACACAAAGCATAAATGAGTCCTACATCAGCACCAGCATGGCACAAGGGATAATAAGGATCTATGTCAGGGTAAGAGCCCAAAACAGTTTCACATAAAGAATTCGTATTTTCCCATAATAATTTCATATGTAACCAAATACGGTATCCAGATACATAATAAACCCTTCACAGTTGGAACTCACAATTTATACTAACTGATACCGAACCCCATCACATTGTAACATAAAGTACTCCAGTAACTGTCAGGGCTGAGCTCTCAGCCCTCTTTTCTCAGTGCTCAGGTTGCTCAGCTGTCAGTTAATTGCCAGCAACTCATTGTTCCACAGTGGCTCACCTGGCGATCAGTTCCTGCTGGTCAGTCCAGCCTACAGCCAGCCCATTCTGGCTATTTAAACTGCCTGGTTCATTCCTTCCCTGCCTTCGCCTTGGTCAAACAAATCTGGAGACTCTGCTGTGTTCCTGTTGAAGACTTGCTCGGCTGACGTCCCTTCTGATTCCTGATCCTGTCTGCTGCCTCAAACTACGCTGATCTCTGGCTTCATGATTTATTGGCTTGTTCTGACTACCTGCTTTGGTTACCGAACCCCGGCTATGTTTTGACTACGTTTACTATTTTTACCATTTTTACCATCTTATTAAGGTGTGATTTTTACTGCATTTTCTGTCTCCGTCTGATTTATGGTTCCTGACCGTAACATAGTGTTGATAATAAAGAGTGACTGTTCTCACTCAGATGTAGTAGGGAAAGGTAATTTTTAATAACATTCAGTTACAATATGACTTGTGTCGCAATTGCATAAGCTATATATTTTTTATTTGCTACTTTTTTCCCACGAAAATGGAGTTACCCTTAAAGGATAATGCTGTAAGTAGGTGGTGGAATTTAAGGACAACATTACAAAAGTACAGTTATTCTTTAAATACTTTTCTGTGTACTGTTCAGCCTGCTAAAATATTGATAATTCTGTTCACTAGACAGTTGAAGAGCCGCTAAATACTTAAGAGATCGTTTTAGACTGGCAGCACTGTGCAGTACAAATCAGGCTGACATAGCAGTGCAGTGCAGTACAGGAAGTCTATTTAACCACTTCAATACCAGGCATTTCCACTCCTCCTGCCCAGATCAATTTTCTTCTTTCAATGCTATCGCATTTTGAATGACAAGCGTGATCATGCAACACTGTACCCACACAAATAGAGCTTTCTTTTGGTGGTATTTGATCACCTCTGGGGTTTTTATTTTTTGCGCTACAAATAAAAAAAAATACTGAAAATTTTGGGAAAAAAACTTTTTCTTTGTTCCTGTTAAAAAAAAAAACCTTGTAAATAAGTATGTTTTCTCCTTCACTGATGGACACTGATGAGGCTACACTGGCACTGATGAGGCAGTACTGATTAGCACTGATGATGAGGCACTTATATGCAGCACTGATAGGTGGCACTGATATGCAGCAGTGATGGACACTGATCAGCGGAACTGATGGGCACTCATAGGCGGCACTGATAGGTGGCACTGGTGGGCACTGATAGTTGGCACAGGTGGGCACTGTTAGCACTGATAGATGGCACTGTTAGGCAGCACTGATAAGGAGGCACTGGCGGGCATCACAGTGCCATCCCCATTGCCAGTTGTTTACCATGCCTGGCGGTCCTGGGTGGGCTTCCCTGGTGGTCCTGGGTGGGCTTCCCTGGTGGTCCTGGGTAGGCATCCTTGGTGGTCCTAAGTGGGCATCCTTGGGGGGGCTGCACTGATACACAATTGGCACAGTGCCCCCCCCCCCGTCAGGAGAGCCACTCAGACGTGAGTAGAGGAAATGCCGATATACGGCTCTTCCTATTTACACTGTGATAAGATGTGATTGGTCACAGCTGATCACATGGTAAAGTGCCTTTGGCAGAGGCTTTTTACCATGATCGGGGATGCTGTGTGTCAGACTGACGCACCGCACCACCGATCGCTGCGCACCGGCTTGTTATCCTGCTTGGCGTCATATGAAGCCCAGTCAGGATAACAGAACCACTTCCCAGCCGTCATTCTACATATGGCGGGCAGGAAGTGGTTAAAGACAGATGTGAAGTACTTGTACTAGCTGCATTTAAGACACATTGCATTATTTTGATTTTGTACCAAATTCCACCCTAATGTGCTTAAAAAAAGCATATGACCCTTTTTTGTTTCTTATGTAATGCACTGCAACACCTTGCACTGCATTTAGTGCCATTGTAGGCATGTATATTACTGCAGCGTGGAAGTGTAAATGTACCCTTTAGCTGTATATGGTTATGGTGAATTTAGTTTGTAAAGTGGAATTGACCACCTGGAGTATATGAACCGCTGGTTGAAAACCTAGATGTCAAACAATTACAGCCCGTTGTCTCTGTTTCACACCAAGGCTTACGCTCTGACACTTGTAACAAGGCACTTTCATAATGAAGACTACTGATTATGGCAGTTGCAGGTGTTAATAAGTGATCTGCTACATTTCACTGCAGTTGACTTATAAAGTAAAAATCAAATTTTGAATGACTGCATGGTGCCTTCCTGAACAAAGTGGAATGTGCTAAGTGCTGGCGTTATCTAAACTAGAGCTTGCAGCATCCATTGTTCTGCCTAAGCTTCAACTACTCCTAAAGCCAACCATAGATGATTTGATTTTCTTTCCTGCAACCACGAGGTGCAGGAAAGACGTTCGATTTCACATAAACTGTAAGTGTTGATGGAGGAATCCCTCCCGCGGAGCTATCGTATTCTCCTGGCGGGGGACCTCTGCCTGATGGGAGAACACAGTGATTGTTGCTAGCAGCTATACCAGCTGGCAATAATCGCATGAAAAATCTGACAGGCTGGTTGTACCCAGGTTAATTGATCGATCCACTTTTGTACAATCAGCCTGCCCATAAATGGTTAGAATCTTGGTTAGTCCCTGCTGAACTAGTCGAGATTCAAACCGAAAAAAGAACTGTGTATTGCGGAACCATCTACATGTCCATTCTGACTCAAGAAATATTATCTCAGAAATGCAATGAGCACATGGGGAGATTTGATAAGCCAAGGGGTACATGATATAAAGTGACCCTCACCTAGTGGTCACAAGGTAAAATATGAACTTGAACTGCTTCCGGACCGCCCACCGCACATTTACTGTGGCAGGGCGACCCGGCTGTGGGAAACAACATACCTATGTTCGCTACTTACGGGTCTGGGGCGCCCCGCTCCCGGCGATCCGCTCCTACTGTGATTGGACACAGCGGGAGCCAATCAGCGGGTCTGGCGGCTGCGATGACCGCCAGGACCTGTTGATCCTTCGCTGGGGAGGCAGAATGGCGGCCTGCCTTTGTAAACAAGGCAGACCACTGTTCTCTCTGAGAGGAAGAGAGAGATCTTGTGTTCCTGCTAATCAGGAACACAGATCTCTCTTCCTCCAGTTAAGCCATCCCCCAGTCCGAATGAAGGTTGGAACACAAAGCTCAAGCCGATAGCCAAGCCCTCGTGGGTGCACGCCTTTGCTCGCCACTGTGCAGCGTGTAGATACAAAGAAAGAATCTCCACGGATGAATTTAGCAGCTTAAATATTTATTCATCAAATAGCCATATACAGGATAGGATGGTAGACGCGTTTCACTCGTGCATCACAAGCTTAATCATTACAAAAGAACCAATCATCCCCCACACAGTTAGAAATTACTCCCTAGGAGCGCACTTAACCCTTTGATTGCCCCTGATGTTAACCCCCTTCCCTGCCAGTATAATTTATGCAGTGGCCGTGCATTTTTTTTTTCTAAACAGTAATCACTGTATTCATATCACTGGTCTCCAAAAGGTGTCACTTAGTGTCCAATTTGTCCACCGTAATGTTGCAGTCCTGCTAAAAATCGCTGATCGCCGCCATTACTGAAAAAAATAAATAAAAATGCCATAAAAATATCCCATAGTTTGTAGACGCGCTAACTTTTGCACAAACCACTCAATATAGGCTTATTTTTTTTTTTTACCAAAAATATGTTGATTAATACATATTGGCCTAAATTGATGAAGAAATTTGATTTACATTTTTTATTGGATAGGTTTTCTAGCAGTAAGTAAAAAAAAATATATATATATATATTTCTTCAGAGTTATCAGTCTTTATTGATAGCGCAAAAAATAAAAACCACAGAGGTGATCAAATACCACCAAAAGAAAGCTCTATTTGTGGGGAAAAAGGACATACATTTTGTTTGGGTACAACGTCGCACGACTACACAATTGTCAGTTAAAGCAACGCGGGGGCTTATCGCAAAAGAATGGCCTGATCTTTATGGGTGAAACCTTCTGGGGCTGAAGTGGTTAATAAAGATAAGTCATTGTTCTGATACTTAATGATTGTATATAATAAGGCAGAACATATTTCTCCTACGTTCACTGACAGACGCAGCTCTTCATGACTTTGTGGGGTTTTATGTTCGTCCTACCAGGAGTTAACTAGGCAGGGAAAAGAAATCAGCTGGCACCTCCCCTGGGGGCCGTCCTCTTTTCCTACATTAAAACCCCCCCTCACAGAATAGCTCTCCAGTTTCAATGCCTAGTTCGCAAGGAGTTGACCTGGCTTCCCTATAGGGAACTGCGGTCCTATTGTGACCATTTTCTTATTTTATTTTTCTTTTTTCTGCAATCAAGATGATCTAGATATCAAGAAGCCGGTCGGGGCATCGAGAGTCTTGGTGCTCTGTACTTTCCCCGACCTGGCCAACATGATGCGAAGCCGGCCCCAACACAGGTGGCCCGGGGCGAGTTCCCCTATTTTGGTCCCCTTCCAGATTCGTTCGGCATGGTGATCCTGGGCCTGCAGCGTACCCCCCGCCGAGGGTGGAAAGTCTTCATCCGGGTGGCTACCGTGGCGTCGGACTGGTAAGTGAGCGCCCTGCCTTCCTCCCCGCATGGGGAGTGAAGAGGGCCCGACGTCCAAAAACGCAATTTTTTTCACTGCTCCTGTAGCTGTCCAGGGTAGCCACCGGTGGGAATCAGCCTCTCATCTTGCCCCCCGCCCCCACCCCCCTCCCCAGCGCTGTACCTTCGTTCAGCCTTCTCGTCCAGCATCGCCATGCGGTCTTTCTGCCGCCATTTTGCGGCGGACCGCCGCCATTTTGCCGTAGCCGCGGACATTTCCAGTCTATGGGGCTTTCCCTCTAGCGCTCGGAGCGGCCATATTCGGTACTGCACGTTGCCTGAGAGGTGTGTTTCACCCTCTAGTGCTTCCTGGCGGCCATCTTCACTGCATGCTCTACATTCTACACGTGGCTGCAGCTTCCTCTTCTCACAGAAAACGGCGGCTGACAGAGGCAGTTCTTCTGAGCGATCGGCGCTATCAGGCAGTAAAAACAGCAAGTATAGCTGGGCTCCCTCTGGGTACTGGTGGTGGTGGGGTGCTGTCCTCTGGATCCTGTGGGTGTGTGCGGGGCGTCCCTTCCTTCCATCCATCCATCCATCCCTGTAATGGCTGATCTCCCTGCTGAACCTACTGAGGGGGCTTCAGCAGCCACGCAGTCTGACCAAGGGGCTTTTCTCTCCCAGCTGCGGGATATCCTTGCTGAATTTCTTCCACGTGGGGACGCAGCTCCGCGGGCCCCCAGGAAGCGGCCCCCTCCCCCCCCTTTATCCTCGGGGGAAGATTCTGAGCCGGAGGTGGCTTCAGGTGTCTTAGGGACCCCGGGGGACTTGTCTGATGAGGAAACGGGTGGTGACATGGGGACTGAGGACCAAGAGCCTGTGACTGACCTGGACAATGTGCTGGTAGCCACCATTATCGCTGGCATTCGCACCAAGTTGCAGTTGGATCAAGCGGGCGAATCGCGGTCTGCCTATGTGTGCGGGTCTTCCAGGCCCCCCAAGGCCCCCAAGTCCTATCCTTACAATGAATTTTTTGACCATTTCCTATACCGTGAATGGCAACAACCACACCATTCCCCCTCACTGACTGCATGCTTTTCTGAACGCTATCCCTTTGAGGAGAGCTTCCTGAAGAAATGGGAATCTCCTGCGGTGGATCCGCCTATTGCACGCCTTACTAAGACGACTACCATTCCTATGGAAGGGACTCCTTCCTTTAAGGATCCTGCTGATAGAAGAACAGAGGCACTTCTGAAGTCCTTGTTTTTGAATGCGGGCTCCGCGGTGCGACCTGCTTTGGCTGCGGCCATGGCAGCGCAGTACCTTTCGGAGTGCATGGCGGAGCTTAAGTTAGACCTGACAGACGGTCGCCTTATGGAGGCACCGCAGAAGGCTGCGTTTTTACTCCAGGGGATTAATTACCTCTGTGATGCGGCGGTGGATGTTCTGCCCTTGTTGTCCAGAATTTCTATATCGGCCATTAGGCTTCGCAGAACTCTTTGGCTGCGGCGTAGTGTCTCCATTAATTAGGGGACCTCATTTTTGCGTCGGAAGACGCCACGGAGGTATTCCGCTGGCAGACAGTCCAGATTGAATTCGAGGCGGTACGTGAGGCTTTCCATGACGCGACGGTACCGGCGTCGGTTTCGTCCAGCGTGGCGCCTCGGGCGTAAGTTTTTGTTCCTGAAGTCTTCACGGAGACAAGAAGATAGTCGTCCTAGGAATTTCCTTCCTCAGGGAAGGTATCCTTACCATCAGCAGAATCATTCCGCACGTTATCCGCCTAGGTGGCGTCCTCTAAGGGTAAAGAAGTCCTTCGAGAGGAGTT
>BLSH010404266.1:4299277-4313880 GCA_018402905.1 Glandirana rugosa | reverse complement strand
TTTTTTAATTTAAAATAGATTTATCAATCCCTTTAAATTATTAAAGGCATAACAACCAATATCTGTTATTAGTGCACTATGTTACGTTATTGATTTTTTTTAAAGGTATTTGGTTTAAAACATTCATTCACAATGATTATTGCAGAGGTCATCACTTTAAAATACTGCTGATTACACGCTGGTGATATTAGTGAATTTTAGTGTGATGTCTACTGAATAGAGCAGAAAATGGAGGCATTTGCAATGGTGATAAAAGAGCGATAATAATAAAAAAAAATAGGGCTTTCAAGGGTTAATTGCCCACTTCAGGTTCGTAAATTAAATATTTTGAGGCGAGGCCTATTATGAAATAATCAATCTTAACGAATTTAGCCTAATGTGATTACAGATTTGCTTGGACTTGTTCATGGCAGATGCTTTTGGGTGCCTTTTTTTTTTTTTTTTTTTTTTTAAATAAAGGATCCCGAATCCATGCACAGTAAAATCATTGTGGTTAGGTCCAGTGCTAAAGTATAGTGGCATGCATTTTTTTTTTTTTTGCACTTTAACACCATTAAATCCGAAGGGAACACGCAATACGTGTAAGGGGGAAAAGCATGTTTTCTATTTTGGCTCCCCTTGTTGACCCATAATCCCCACTTCCTGGTTTACTTGTGCAGTGAAGATCTGTCTGCAGAGCAGTGCAATAACTGCAGATAATTGCATATTTGGCAGTGGCAGACAAATCTTGGGTATACGTAGACGGATTTATAAGATGGTGCAGTAGCACCCAGGGCTGTACAATTTAAAGCACTGGCATTACAAAAGCAATGGCAGAAGGCTGAGATGTGGAGAAAAATAACTGCCCAAATCTATCCAGATTCCACACACCAAATGATTGAAAAGCTCAAGGAAGAGGCAGGAAGTGACCTCAAAGGAAATGTTTGCAAAAATAAATAGTTTTCTAGTAAATGGAAAAATATACCAAAAACCCAATGTAAATGTACCTTTTATTGTTCTTCGCCTTCTCCAAATATCAATTTTTCTTTTGTCTGCTGTGATCCAACTTCCTTTCAGAGGGTGGCTATGTTCATTCTCCAAGGTCCCACTGTAGGAACAGAGCCACCCTCTCTTGCTTACTCCGGAGATGTGCTACGGACTGTGGGAGTTGCAGTGTACATAGAGCATTGAATAAATAAGACTGCAACGAACATCCACTGCTCAGTCCAAACAAACAGTGGGAGAGGTTTTGGTGCTCATGGAGGACATGACAAAATAGTGCATAAATATTAGATTACAGGCCAGTTTAAAGTGGTTGCAAACTTCATTCTCTGACTTGTACCTATAGGTAAGCCTGTAATAAGGCTTACCTATAGTTACTGTAAATATCTCCCAAACCTACACCATTTAGGAGATATTTACATTATTTGCAGCCGAAGATTTCATTGGCGCATGTGCTCTGAAGGAACTGCCACCTGGGCCGTTCAGAATCCTGTGCCATAAACGGCGGCTCGCCCCACACATGCACGGGAGTGACGTCATCGCGACTTCGGCCAATCACATAGCCGCAGTCCGCGGACCCGGAAAGAAGACAGGTGAAGGTGGAAGGGGCCTCCAGCGATGACAGCGCATTGCTGGAAGGCTTTGGTTTCAGGTAAGTTTCACACTGGCACATTATGGTTTTAACTTGCAGGTCAGAAAAAAAAAAATGGCACCCAGCGGTTTACAACCACTTTAAGGCCCCATACACACACTGACGTTTCTGAGCTGTAATAGGCGTCGGCATTTGTAAGCTGCAAGCAGAACCCGTGACCAGCACATTTTAGTTGCTGAGCCGGCAAATCGCACACTAACGCGCATTAGCACCGTAGCGACGTTAACCGGCGTTTTTAGTGCCAGGGTTTTCAGGTCCAAAAATAGAAGAGGGATGTATTTTCAAACAAAACGCAACGTAACGCTGAGGCTCAATAACGTGCCTTAATGCCAATGCAAAACGCTATTTTTTTTTTCCTGGCATCGGCCCCGACGTTACAGCTCGTTTTTTCATTACACCCGTGTGTATGAGGTTAGTAGGACTATTTTTGAGGAATAAAGATATTGTTTAATGCCACTTTAGGTATGTTTGTCATTTCTGCCATATTTACACGTTCATGGAGGTCTGAAGTATAGTGGGAGCAGCTATGGGCACTGACAACCCCTCTCTCCATCCCATTCGCTTTGTATTCTTTGAAAGGTTCCCATAATATAAAGTGTTCTGTGAATAGGCAAGAGGAGAAGAGGGGCACACAAACTACAGTGTGGCTTTAGTGTATGAGGGCCAAAGCTTTCCTACTGCAGCACTGGCAGTATAGCAACAACTACACCATCCGATCTGAATGAATGTGTTCTTAGTGGCATACAGTGACACTAAATTCAATTTTCTTATGTTCATTGATGCCAGTCTGTTCATTGACGGACTGCCCTCCTATGGCCAGTACTCTCTGGGTATAAAACCTCTTCCCTGCTATAGACCTCCATTAATTTCTGCCTAGTGTCTTCAGGGGTATTGACCTGTTTTTCTGTAGTTCCACAGCTTTTTTTTTTTTTCTTAGAATTTCGTTTTTTTCCTGTAGAGATCTTCTATCGACCGTAATCTACATCCAGCGGTCAAATTCAATATTTTGTTTATCAAGTTTACGATATCTCTGTCTGCAAATAGATGGGGAGTCCATCTTGGGGCAAGCAGAAAAGGGTGGCTATGTTCACATACACAAGAGGGGCATGGAGAACAATCATAGCCACCCTAGAACAGTAGGTTTGAGAAAAGCAGAAAAAAGATGAAAAAAAAGTAAGAGCGCTATAGAAGGTTCACTCAAGTTATATTTGAACATTTTATTTGTCTTATTTTATAAAAAAAAAAAAAAAAAAAAGTGTCACTTTAAGACTTTACTTATATTTACACTGTAAATTATAAAAAAAAACTCTGCTTAAATGGAGCTATAATTTTACAAATACTGGCACCTATAACCGAGATCACTGTTATTAATAATTAAGCTTGGATGATGTCTTTCACAGCAAGGCAAAGCGTCTGTATACATTCCATGGGATTGATGTCAGATGTTTGAATCCTTACAACACACAAAGTTCTCAGATTTATTTGGTTTAAAATAGGGTATTGGACTGTTTATAGGGCTATGTTGCCACTATAAAACAAGGTTGGCACTTTTGGTCTGCTTGGGTTGATTTACTGTATATCTAAAATTCCTTTGTTCAGAATGTGTGATCAGTTTGGGTCATATAAAAGAAACGTCTTTCCTGCTCTTCCTATTTTCTTTTTCTTCTGTCCATTCACATTTCTACTTTCCCAGTCTTCTTATTGTATGTTCTTAATTCCTAAAACCACTCTGTTGCTTTCAATTGTCTAGATCCTGTATACTTACCATGGAAACAGTGATTCACAAGACTCTGATATTATGTAAAACTGTCATTGTAGACTTAAACATTTTCATATTTCTTATGCATCCCATATCTTGCTGTGACAGTATTTTTTTTAACTAATAAGATTGAAATCAGAAAGCCTGATGTTTTGAGTTTGGAAGTAGTAGTTTAAGTTTGAAATTCATGTATACTGGCTGGAGAAACTGAGCATGGACTGGAAGAAGACTACATGCCTAAACCTGGGTACACACGGGCCAAATGTCGGGAGACAATGGCCTGATCAAAAAGAAAAACCCGTCTGACATTCAACCTGTGTGTATGTCGGTCTGTCTGAATAGCCTGTATAGCCAGCTTTTGTCAGACGAGCATGCTGGAAAACCAGCATCTGACCGACTCCAGATCAGCACTCTCAGCCAATGGCAGAGAGCACTGATCAGAGCGTTCTGGTGGGCGGGGGTGTGCTTTGGAGGGATGTGCTTCCCCCTGTCAGAACACGACAGCTCAGAGGGGGAGATTGCTGAGATAACCTTGCATGATTGGTACAGTGGCTCCGACCGGGGATGACAGTTTTTTTTTTCGTTCACCCGCGGTTGAACGAAAAAAAAAAATAGTGTGTACCCGGCTTAACTCTGTGCTTACTGCTACCCCTTTCTTTCTACATACAAACAGATTAAGGACCAGCTAATATGGCATGAGCATTGCAGAGAGAATTTCAGCATCTCTTGCAAGAATCGGATAAGGCTTGGACCTTGTAGGGGGCTCTTTATTGGGCAATATTGAGGAAAGCCAGTGTACTTTCTAAGCCTTTTTTGGCAATAGCCTAATTCCGTGCCTACAGTATATGCATTATGCCCTCTGCTTACAACACTGTGAGACCCCAGTGGACCTGTGAAAAGTAACAACTTGGAATCAGGAATGCATCTACAAAAATGTTGATTGGATTGTTGTATAAGCCAGGGCTGCTACTTGTGTTCTTGCCTGATTGGACATCAAACACACTGATGTTTCAATGATGGCATATTTGAAATACAAACATGGCCTTCTGCAAATGCTGTCAACATTTTAAATTAAAATATATCTAAAGCCAGTACTTTTTTCATTTTAGATTGGGATTTGGATTTGGGAAGATTTAAAATCCATATCCGTTTTCTTGCCATGTGTCTTGTTCGGGAGATTTCTCTTAAAGTGGTTGTAAAGGCAGAAGGTTTTGTTTTTTTATCTTAATGCATTCTATCCATTAAGATAAAAAATATTCTGTGTGCAGCAGCAGCCCCCCTAATACTTTCCTGAGCCCCCTCTAGATCCAGCAAAGCCGAGAGACTCAGCTGTCTGGAACTCCTCTTCTCATTGGCTGAGACAGCAATGTGGTGCTATTGGCTCACGCTGCTGTTAATCAAAGTCAGTGAGCCAATGAGAAAACGGGATGGGGCCAGGCCGCAGCTCTGTGTCTGAATATACACACAGAACAGCGCCTTGACTCGGGTGCCCCATAGCATGCTGCTTGCTGTAGGGGCACTCAACAGGAGGGAGGGGCCAGTAACATCGAAGAGGGACCCGAGAAGAGGAGGATCTGGGCTCCTATGTGCAAAACCATTGCACAGAGCAGGTAAGAATAATATGTTATTTTTAACAAAAAAAGAAACTTTAGTATCACTTTAACCTCTTGTCCTTTTAGACAAAGAGCAAAGAGGTAAAACTCCACTCAATGTAAGATTTTCCCACTATTTTTGTTCTGGTGACAACTCAAGATCTTACATTTTTCTTTCATTTTAGCCCCAGTGACCGTGAACACCAGGAAAAATAAGAGTTAATCCCCTGATCGGGGACACAGACCACAAAAACTGACAAAAAAACAAGACGAAAACAAACTTCCATCCTAGTCCTTACCAGCCCTATTCATATACAGTACAGACCAAAAGTTTGGGCACACCTTCTCCTTCAAAGAGTTTTCTTTATTTTCATGACTATGAAAATTGTAGATTCACACTGAAGGCATCAAAACTATGAATTAACACATGTGGAATTATCTACATAACAAAAAAGTGTGAAACAACTGAAAATATGTCATATTCTAGGTTCTTCAAAGTAGCCACCTTTTGCTTTGCACACTCTTGGCATTCTCTTGATGAGCTTCAAGAGGTAGTCACCTGAAATGGTCTTCCAACAGTCTTGAAGGAGTTCCCAGAGAAGCTTGGCACTTGTTGGCCCTTTTGCCTTCACTCTGCGGTCCAGCTCACCTCAAACCATCTCGATTGGGTTCAGGTCCGGTGACTGTGGAGGCCAGGTCATCTGGCGCAGCACCCCATTACTCTCCTTCTTGGTCAAATAGCCCTTACACAGCCTGGAGGTGTGTTTGGGGTTATTGTCCTGTTGAAAAAAAAATGATGGTCCAACTAAACGCAAACCGGATGGAATAGCATGCCACTGCGAGATGCTGTGGTAGCCATGCTGGTTCAGTATGCCTTCAATTTTGAATAAATCCCCAACATTTATAAGGCAAGAAATCACACTTATTAAACCTGACAGGGCACACCTGTGAAATGAAAACCATTTCAGGTGACTACCTCTTGAAGCTCATCAAGAGAATGCCAAGAGTGTGCAAAGCAGTAATCAAAGCAAAAGGTGGCTACTTTGAAGAACCTAGAATATGACATATTTTCAGTTGTTTCACACTTTTTTGTTATGTAGATAATTCCACATGTGTTAATTCATAGTTTTGATGCCTTCAGTGTGAATCTACAATTTTCATAGTCATGAAAATAAAGAAAACTCTTTGAATGGGAAGGTGTGTCCAAACTTTTGGTCTGTACTGTACACACACACACACACACACACAAACACAGTATCTCACAAAAGTAAGTACACCCCTCACATTTATGTAAATATTTTATTATATCTTTTCATGTGACAACGCAAGACATGACACTTTGCTACAATGTAAAGTAGTGAGTGTACAGCTTGTATAACAGTGTAAATTTGCTGTCCCCTCAAAATAACTCAACACACAGCCATTAATGTCTAAAACGCTGGCAACACAAGTGACTTTGTCGCCATTCCGCGAGTGCGTGCAATTTTCAACCGTAACATGTATGGTATCTATTTACTCGGCGTAACATCCTCTTTCACAATATAAAAAAAATTGGGCTAACTTTACTGTTTTATTTTTTTAACTCAAGAAAGTAAAATTTTTTCCCAAAAAATCACGCTTGAAAGACCGCTGCACAAATACTGTGTGACAAAAAGTATTACAACGATCGCCATTTTTTCCTCTAGGGTGTTTGAAAAAAAATATATATGTTTGGGGGTTCTAAGTAATTTTCTAGCAAAAAAACAGTGTTTAGCTTGTAACCAACAAATGTAAAAAAGGGCCCCAGTTGGTAAGTGGTTTTATATATATATATATATATATATATATATATATATATATATGTATTTTTCTTTCTTTAATTAAAGGAATTGTGTACTGGTAGAAGTATACAGGCTACTTTTGCTGACTATTACCTGTTTGTTACGCTATTCCAATGGCTTTAGTGCTTTCTAATCTTCATGCTTGTTCCGGGTCAGTGACCCCGTTATTATGAAAGCAGAACTGTATTTGAGCGCCACAAACTGAAAATACTGTTTAATTCATTTTCAATATTCAAAGTAAATTTCTCACCCATTATTCCATGTCTCCATGCTTCATTTAAAAAAAAAAAAAATCACTTTGAAAACCTCTCCTCGTGCATTTTTAGCCAAGGCCATCTTGCATAAGGGCTGATGATTCATGTAGCATTTACTTCGAGGCATCCATCTGCCCTTATCTCAGGCAGGAGAGTGTGCTTCACTCCAGGTGAAAGAAAAGAAAAATTCCCATGAAGACTCCTGGGATGTATGACATCATTTTGGCTTAAGGAGAAACCAGAAAGCAACTGAAAAAATGTAAAAAAAAAAAAAAAAAAGGATAAACCGGTTATTCTTCCTATCTATGCTAGCAGCATAAGGATTAAAATAGTTCATGTCATTGAGAGAGTTTAGTTCTGCTTTAAAGCCAGAAACTTTCAGGCAAGTAGTAAATTCAGGAATGGCAGGCCTATATTACTGTTTCAATATGTTTTCTTTTAAACCTCACATCCGGTTTTGTGCATTTAGCGAACCAAAAAAAGTTTTCAGACTTTTTCTCTTTGTACATTTATAATGGCAAACCCTGAGACCAGGAATGCTAGCAGTTGGGTAGGATGGAATTCTCAGATATTCTATTTTATCTCTGTAGAAGAGGCAGAGATGAAGGAAGATAATTCTGTGCAGTATTGCCTCTTAGACCGTAATTGAGAGATTTCCTAACATGTCTACAGTAGTGGATGTGTGTGTTGGTTGAAAGGAAGCTCTGTCAAGGGTGATGTCTTTAGTTTCTAAATGATCACATTTCCCCACACTTGGAAAGCCTTATGAAGAATCCATTGAAACATTAGAAATTAGTTGGTGACCAGGTGACCCTGCAACAAGACAAGTAAATTGATGTAGACTTGTCCTAATCATTTTCTGAGGTTATTAAATGAAAAATATTCTTTGAGTTAAAAATACACTCCAGTCAAAAAAAATAAAATAAAATAAATTCACAGAGCCTGTCTTTTTAGAACTTCGAATTTAATCCAGGCATAGCTCTAGTGCTCCATGCCATGGCACTCCCTGGTAACCAGTGAAACTCTTGCTTGCCTATTTTCAATACTGGAGAGGTTTTCCTAAAGCAGGCGTACATCAGGTGAACAGCGGATTCAGTGGACCCAGACACCCTACATTTGAGGAGATCTCTGAAATCTGGTTGCAGTAGATTGCATAGAACTTAGATCAGAATAAACTGAATGTACTTTTAGAACTTTGCCACAGTTACAGATTTTCTTGGATGGTGTTAGCTGTTCTGCTATACCTTTTAGCAGCCGTGGAGAATAACGGCTGTCTCAGATGCCTACACTGACTAGTATTGATGGCTATTAGATGAATGAAAATAACCTCAGGTTGTAAGCCTTGCCAGACCCTGAATTGTGTGCAGCAATGAGAGGTCTTTAATCCTATTTCACTGTTTGTTGGAAGGGATAGGATATGTGATGTGTTGTAATCAACAACATAAGGCCGGCCGTACATGGAACTAATTTCTTTCCTCCAACCATGCCAGGAGAAGGCAGTGATTATTGCTAGCGTAAAGTTTCTCAACCCCAAACTCACTCATCTATGTCTTTATGGACCTTGCTTTGTGTATGTATATAGTGTATGTGCTTTGGGTGAAACAAAAATCAAAGCTAGAGTGCCTAAAGGAAGAATTTACCTCAACTATAGAATTAAAATGTTTGTGGATATGGTCCCTAGGGCAGTGTTCTTCAACTCCAGTCCTCAAGGCACTCCAACAGGTCATGTTTTCAGGATTTCCATGAGTTTGCACAGGTGATTTGATCCGTTTCACTGCCTTAGTAATTACCACAGCTGTTTCATCTGAGGGAAATCCTGAAAACATGACCTGTTGGTGTGCCTTGAGGACTGGAGTTGAAAAACACTGCCCTAGGGGGGACTATGTTACAGAGCCATTTCATTAACCACTTGCTGCATGCCCACAGTAGTTGCACTGCATTCGGGCAGCAGCTGCAGCCCGAGCGACGTACTGGTACGTCACAACCTTTCTTTCGGGTTTGGGGCGCACATGCGCACACCTCCATCTGACCTGTACTGTGATTTAACACAGCACGAGTTTGGCAGCTGATTTTAGCCAGCTGACTTTGGTCAAAATCACTGATCATCTGTGGCCAATCACACACAAAGTTCTGTGTTTTTATGAAAAAACTGTGATCTGACTGCTTTGCAGGGCGAAAAAACAGATAGTTTAGTAAAAGCAGCACACAGTTAACCCTTTGATTGCCCCAGATGTTAACCCCTTCCCAGACAGTGTCATTAGTACAGTGACAGTATTAGCACTGATAACTGTATTAGTGTCACTATTGAAGTCTGTTTCAGTCAGGGTACCTCCCAGCCAGCATCAGCTAGCCCACCACACTATCAAAATCCCACTATAAGTCGCTGATCCCTGCCATTACCAGTATAGTGTCATAGCAGCGTATGTATGCATGTGTATGTATGTATGTATGTGTATGTGTGTGTGTGTGTGTGTATGTATGTGTATGTATGTATGTATATATATGTGTGTGTGTGTATATGTATATGTGTGTGTGTGTGTGTATATGTGTGTGTGTGTGTATGTATATATATATATATATATATATTTTTTTTTTTTTTTTTTTTTTTTGCTTGCTATTTCTTTCACACAAACCAATTAATATACACTTTTTGAGTTTTGTTTTTTAACTAAAGACATGTAGCAGTACGAAGACTGTACAAAGATTTTTTCTTTTCTTTTTTTTTTCCATGTATGTTTTATGCCAGAATGTAGAAAATATTGTTAAAAAAAAAAATCACGCTTTTTTTTCATTTATATTGCATTATAAAACTCAGTGGTGATCAAATACCATCAAAAGATAGCTCTATTTACGTGGAAAAAATGATAGAAATTTAATTTGCATACAGCATTGCACGGCCGCGCAATTGCCAGTTAAAATAGCGCAGTGCTGAAAATCAAAAAATGCTCTGGCCGTGAGGGGGTAAAACCTTCGGAAGCTCAAGTGGTTAAAACCTAGTGAAATATGCTTGCTTCCCAAGTTGTTACTGTAAAAGTTAGGTAAACTAGTGTATTTTATGTATAATCAGGATGAAATATATTCAAGATCAGTGTGTGGGTGTAAAGGTGAAGTTTGAAAAGGAAGTCTTTCACATTTAATTATATCTATTATAATACATCCACGTTGTGTAGAAAGTGCCACTGCTTAGTTTACTGCAACTTTGAAAATGAAAATTGGGTAAAATAATACCTGTGAACTTGCAAGTACAAAATGTTTTTCTTCCTCGGAAATATGCTCAAGTGCCGCTGTGGCTTTTATTCTTTCAATCACTGCTTTTGCTCATTTTCTACATGTATTGACTTTTTCTCTAAATGGTTAGTGTCAACCCTTACCCTTTCTATGTGGCGCTTTCATTTGATGCTGTATTTTTTTTTTTGGAGATAAAACAAGATGAAAGATAAGGGAAACAAATGTGAAGTTGTTGCTTATAATGATTAATCAGATTTCTTGTTTTATTCTAGGTAAATCAAACTAAACCAATGTGTCACTAAAGCCGATACATTTGGTTCCATATTTTATTTTTTCCCATTAAAAAGTTGACTTTTTCTTCTAAAATCCACCATATTTCAATTTGTAAAACGATAGGGTGCAATCTGTAAAAGGATGGGGTGAGATCTGTAAAAGGATGGGGTGAGATCTGTAAAAGGATGGGGTGAGATCTGTAAAAGGATGGGGTGAGCGGTGGTCATATAAAACTTTAACATCTGCATACATAAAGTAACTTGAGATTTTGTTCATTATTGGTAAAGAAAAAAAAAAAATATCCCTTTTCCACCTGATAATGTCTTTTCTGCTGGACTAGGGCAGTTGCGTGCTCCCAAGATGCATTATATGGATCAGACCAGCAATGCTATACTTAACGGTACTGTAGTATTGTGTGGTCACTGTGTTTATAAGCATACAGCTAAAAAAATGTTAGTGGTGCAACATGCAATAACAATTCTCCTGTAAATTTCTGTCCTGTAGCCTATTTGTAACTCTTCGGTCTATCACTGTGCAAAGCCACTTGATGGATCTGACACAGAAGTGTGTCAGCTGCCTGCTTCCCTCAACACAATTTGTAGCTCCTCTCTCCAGCCCCTATGTCACTATAGAAAACTACCATCTGCCAATTCTGCAAATATTGACTGCTTGCCGACCCACCACAGTATATATATATATATATATATATATATACTGCAGCAGGTCGGTTTGTACAGCTACCATAACGTACCTGTATGTCACGGCTTTATTCTGGATCCGCTCGCGCATGCACATGCACCTGAAAGCTTGAGCTGCGCTGCAGCACAAGCCGATCAGTGGGTCCCAGCCAGTGATTTATGGCTGGGACCTGCTGAGCGAATGGCAGAAGAGAGCCTTGTGTTGGTAAACAACCCAGGGCTCTCTATAAACCACAGTGGGGTGCCATTTTATTTCTCCCTGCAAAGCAGGGAGTAAAATCAACACACATTGCACACAGTAAACATTGTTAGGCTCACATTTAACCCCTTGATCGCTTTAGATGTTAAAGTGGTTGTCAGCCCTCGACAACCACGTTAACCTACAGGTAAGCCTATAATGCAGCTTACCTGTAAGTACCCTGCATATCTCCTAAACCTGCACGGTTTAGGAGATATACAATGTAAATGCATGTGCCCATGTCATTGGCACATGCACAGTGAAGAAACAGCCAGACTGGACCTTTTCTTCACTAAGTGTGCCATAAACTAAGGCTCAAATACCACCATAAGAAAGCTCCTCTTCAATTACCAGTTAAAGCAGCACAGTGCCGAATACCCAAAAATGGCCTGGTCATAAAGGGGGTAAAACCTGTCCAGAGCTCAAGTGGCAATGATAACTTTGTTTTACAATTTTTTAAAAAGACAAATAAATGTAGGCAAATTTAAAGTGCACTTGGTGCTCACATTGCTTATACACTCCTTTTTATTTTTAATTTGTCTCTGGCTGCAGTAAAAATAAAAAGTATTGTGTAGTCTGGCAATAGTCCCACACCATGTTGGCACCATGGGAAAACATATCCATTTTGGTCATAACTCTGTATTTCAGTTCACCCTGGCAGCGGAATGGTGCGACTGGGGAGCAAAGGGCATTTTTTTGTTTTGGTATGGAGTAAGAAGAGGTACAATTTCTGTCAGGTTCTTTTTTTTTTTTTTTTTTTTAAACTCTTTCCCAATGAAGAAATGTGCCCTTTACTTCCTGTCCTGTAAATGTATCACTCCTTGCTGGAGTCCCAGGGGCCGTTCAATGGTCGTTGCATTGTCCATTGGATGTAACTGGAATTACACTTTACCTGGCCCCTAATTTACATTTCGGTCTGCATATGTCTTCTGCAGTCACGCTTGGCTATACCTCCATGTTTGGCCGGCTAGCTGGGACTTTTTGGTGTTAATCTGGTCTAAGTCTCTGTCTTCTCAAGTCCCCCTTTGGCAAAACACGTCGGGATATAACACAATGAAAACAGCTTGACACAGAATGAACCCTTTGGGGGACTTTATAAAGTGTGGAGATTTATTGCCAGAAAACTATTTTTATCATACAGTATCTCACAAAAGTGAGTACACCCATCACACTTTTGTAAATATTTTATTCTATCTTTTCATGTGACAACACTGAAGAAATGACACTTTGCTACAATGTAAAGTAGTGAGTGTACAGCTTGTATAACAGTGTAAATTTGCTGTCCCCTCAAAATACCTCAACACACAGCCATTAATGTCTAAACCGCTGGCAACAAAAGTGAGTGAAGTGAAAATGTACAAATTGTGCCCAAATGTGAATATTTTGTGTCTTGGACATGTAGTTCACCAGAACTTTACAGGTTGCCACTGGAGTTCTCTTCCACTCCTCCATGATGACATCACAGAGCTGGTGGATGTTGGAGAACTTGCTCTCCTCCACCTTCCCTTTGAGGATGCCCCACAGATGCTTAATATGGTTTAGGTCTGAAGACATGCTTGGCCAGTCCTTCACATTTACCCTCAGCCACTTTAGCAAGGCAGTGGTCATCTTGGAGGTGTGTTTGGGGACCTTATCATGTTGGAATACTGCCCTGTGGCCCAGTCTCTGAGGGGGGGGGGGGTCATCCTCTGCTTCAGTATGTCACAGTGCATGTTGGCATTCATGGTTTCCCTCAATGAACTGTAGCTCCCCAGTGCCGGCAGCACTCATGCAGCCCCAGACCATGACACTCCCACAACCATGCTTGACTGTAGGCAAGACACACTTGTCTTTGTACTTCTCACCTGGTTGCCGCCACACACGCTTGACACCATCTGAACCAAATACGTTTTTCTTCGTCTCATCAGACCACAGAACATGGTTCCAGTAATCCATGTCCTTAGTCTGCTTGTCTTCAACAAACTGTTTGCGGGCTTTCTTGTGCATCATCTTTAGAAGAAGCTTCCTTCTGGGAAGACAGCCATCCAGACCAATTTGATGCAGTGTGCGGTGTATGGTCTGAGCACTGACAGGCTGAACCCCCACCCCTTCAACCTCTGCAGCAATGCTGGCAGCACTCATACGTCTATTTCCCAAAGACAACCTCTGGATATGATGCTGAGCACGTGCACTCAACTTCTTTGGTCGACCATGGCAAGGCCTGTTCTGAGTGTAACCTGTCCTGTTAAAGCGCTGTATAGTCTTGGCCACCGTGCTGCAACTCAGTTTCAGGGTCTTGGCAATCTTCTTATAGCCTAGGCCATCTTTATGTAGAACAACAATTCTTTTTTTCAGATCCTCAGAGAGTTCTTTGCCATGAGGTGCCATGTTCAACTTCCAGTGACCAGTATGAGAGAGTGAGAGCGATAACACCAAATATAACACAGCTTCTCCCCATTCACACCTGAGACCTTGTAACACGAACGAGTCACATGACACCGGGGAGGGAAAATGGCTAATTGGGCCCAATTTTTACATTTTCACTTAGGGTTGTACTTACTTTTGTTGCCAGTGGTTTAGACATTAATGGCTGTGTGTTGAGTTATTTTTAGGGGACAGCAAATTTACACTGTTATACAAGCTGTACACTCACTACTTTACATTCAGGGGCGGATCCAGGGGGGGGGCAACGGGGCAATTGCCCCCCCCCCCAGAAAAGAAGACAAATGAGGGCGCGAGGGCCGGAGACTTAGAGACTCAGTACTGCAGTCCGGTCGGCCCTGATCCTTCGATGACAGCCCTCCTCTAGTGAGGCGGACTGTCCCTTCACTGACGACTACGACTCTTTCCGTCCGTCCTGTGTGTGAGCGTGACACTGTGAGCGTGTCACACATCGCCGCCGGGACCAAAATGGCGCCAGGTGTGGGGGTGTCGTTGCCGTGACTGACGTGGGGAGATTTATTTGACTACCCCGGGTCCCTTATATAACATACGGTGGACCCTCGACGCTCCTCGGCGGCCCCCTTCGTCTGTATTTCAGGGAAGTCTCCACCGCCTCCCTCTTTCAGAACCTCTTACTTAGTCATTATAAAAGACCCCCCCCCCCGTTAACGGGGCAACGGGGGGGGG
>BLSH010404266.1:4239137-4253908 GCA_018402905.1 Glandirana rugosa | reverse complement strand
GCGCTAGAGGGAAAGCCCCATAGACTAAAAATGTCCGCAGCTACGGCAAAATGGCGGCGATCCGCGGCAAAATGGCGGCGGTCCACCGCAAAATGGCGGCCGAAGACCGCATGGCGATGTAGACGAGAAGGCTGAGCGGAGGTACAGCGCTGGGCAGGGGGGTGGGGATGGGGGCTGGCAGGGGGCAAGATGAGAGGCTGATTCCCACCCGGTGGCTACCCCGGACAGCTACAGGAGCAGAGAAAAAATTGCATTTGCGGACGTCGGGCCCTCTCACTCCCCATGTGGGGAGGGAGGCAGGGCGCTCACTTACCAGTCCGACGCCACGGTAGCCACCCGGATGCAGACTTTCCACCCTTGGCGGGGGGTCGCTGCAGGCCCAGGGTCACCCTGCCGAACGAATCGGGAAGGGGACCAAAATGGGGGATCTCGCCCCGGGCCACCCGCACGGATGTGTTGGGGCCGGCTTCGCATCATGTTGGCCAGGTCGGGGAAAGTACAGAGCACAAAGACCCTCGATGCCCCGACCGGCTTCTTGATAGCAGATCATCTTGATTAAAGAAAAAAGAAAAGAAAAAAGAAAAAATGGTCACAATAGGACCGCAGTTCCCATAGGGAAGCCAGGTCAACTCCTTGCAAACTAGGCATTGAAACTGGAGAGTTCCTCTGTGAGGGGGGGTTTTAATGTAGGAAAGGAGGACGGCCCCCAGGGGAGGGGCCAGCTGAATTCTTTCCCTGCCTAGTTAACTCCTGGTAAGACGAACATAAAACCCACAAAGTCAAGAAGAGCTGCGTCTGTCAGTGAACGTAGGAGAAAAGGATTTTACGGTAAGTTATAATAAAATCCCTTTTTTATCACCATAGACTTTGGATACATTATGGCTGCCAATCTGTGGTGCAGCTGCGGAGATGTATATAATATTTAATTTCAGAAAAACGAACTTAGTCATGTACAATGGATGAGGTTCATTCCCTATACGATATATTGTGCAGGAGCTCTAGAGAGCTTCTGCTTACCTATGCGCTCCTGCACTTCATTGATCCAGAATGCTCAGGATGTCCTGAATTGACAGCATAGCGATGATATCAAAATTATTCAGCTAATGCTTACTGACCTTCACAAAACAAAATGATGCATCTCTCGAGGGGCATTTAAATCTCTGTCCTGGTATTATATGTTGTATACTTTGTAAATTAGGCTTCCAGGATGGCATGTTATAGATTACTGCTTTTATATGATAAAGCAAAAGCAAGTCTGAGATAGTGTGCCATTACTTCTTCCCTCTTTAAAATACTACAAACCGTCCTCTGAGGCTGCTTGGATTCACCAGTCCTTTTTATTATATTCCTTGAGCCCTTAGAACAAAAAGTACCTGTAAATGAAAATTTGTTATTGTAAAGCATTTAAACTGGTAATATAAATGAATTGCAGCCAGCTGGAGGCATCTGAATATGCCATCATGTTTCTTCCCGTTTAACATCCCTGAGGAACGACAAATTGTGCTTCAAAATAGGCTGATTGGATCAGCAGGCTTTCAGCAAACTTTGAGGGCGGCGAATGCTTGGGGAAAGCATTTGTAAGATACTAACCACTTATTTGAGGTGATAGCACTCACATTACCTTCAACGGTTCAACATTGGAAATTGGAAGGTTGATAAGAAGGTAAGAAATCCTTATCCACATACATGTTCCTGTTCAGGGAACTGCAAGAGGCTCTTTATGACAGCCAGGCACCTAGCATTTACATGAAATGTCCACAATGGAAATGCTTGTTTTTGTTGGGACAGGTGTACTTTAAAGGATAGTACGTATATATTTTTGTAAGAGTTTCCTTTTAACATAATTTTTTTATATAATAATTATAATACACTTTATATAGCGCCTTTAAAGGTAGCTTCTCAAAGTGGTTTACAAGGAAAACACAATAAGGCAACCCGAATGAACAAAATATGCAAAGGGAACACAACCGCTAAGGGAGGGAGAGCAGAAAAGCAGGAGAGGTGACAGGACAAACTCTGCTGCCAGGGAGACACAAAACAGTTAAACATACAAGGATAGTTTCTTATCTTCTTATTTCCCTGATTATCTCTCCTTTCGCCAATCATTGGCACCCTGTAAACTTTAGCATTGTAAGGCTGGCCATACTAGGCGCATATTTCTTTCCTGCAACCACGGGTTGACAGGGGAATCAGCAATTGTCTTCTGGCTGGGGTGGGCAGAGGAGACCGTCCCCGCCGGGAGAAAACAGTGATTGTTGCTAGCGGCTATAGCAACCATTGGCGATAATCGCAAGAGAATCCAGCAGGCTTGTTGTACCCAAGTTGATCGTTCAACTTGGTACATTCAGCCTGCCCATTAATGGTTCCAATCTTGGCCTGTCCCTGCTCAACCGGCCGAGATTTGAACCGTGTATGTATAGCCTAAAGCTTCTGTCAGCCTTCTTATCTGTCTGAGCCAAGACATGTGTCAAAGCTGGGAATGTACATATCTTAATTAAATAAAGTGACCTATAGTTTTGGAGACCAGGGAGAGGGGGAGAGTTTCCAATAAGGAAGTGACTGCGCTGGGCTTCAACAAAATGGCGGCATTCCGCAAGAAGAAATGGGAGCAATGCTGGAGGCAATTTACAGCACACACATTTTGGTTGCATAATTATTAATGTGGAATGTATGTTCTTTTGTTTAAAGCAGAAGGATCGGCAAAAAATCCCCCATTAGTACACCCCCTACACAAAATACTAAACAATTATAATAAAATGCATCATGTATTCTACCAGGAAGGCTCTGTTAGAACAGTAATTACATCATATCCTCTCCTCTCTTTTTGCATGATCCTCAAACTACATTTCCCATCATGCTTTGCATATTGCAATGAATGTGGGAGGTACACTAGGCCTGTACATGTAAATGTGAACAAAACCCACTTCAACATAAATCACACCCCTCATTCTGCAGCCATACTGCTCATCAGTATAGGTAGGTTACAGTCTTGAATATCTAAAGCATGCATGTGCCAATGTTTAGTTTTTTTATATCCTCTAATCCATTATATCTATTCTATCTCACTCCTCTGGGTTTTATGTTACTGGCTGTGGCTGCAAGCTTCACATGCCATCTCTTCCACCCAAGCCACAACAGGAGATAAATATTTTGCCCTTGCTTTATGTAATCATTACTAAACTGTAGACACATCCCATAATGATATATTATACACACGCTACTCTGCTATAATTCAGCATTAAACATATTCCTCCTGCTGTAGCATTGATATCTTTCTAACAGCAATCAGTGCTGGTATAGTGTATAAGAGAACATCACTAGCCGCACCACAGAAAGATCCGGGCCATGATGCTTTACATCAGCGTGTGACACAAGTAAATGTCACCATGGGTAAAAACAAAAAAGCGCAGCGCTAACTTACTAATTAATAACATAATAATGGTGGAGCTCTCTAATATATGGAAATCTTAATAAACTTCAATATTACCACAATACCGGTCTCTGATATGTAATATCACATATAATACACATCACACTGAAAATAAGACATAAAAATGACTGCAAGCCTTGCAGGGATGGTGGAAACCCCTCCTACAGATATTTGGCAGTGTACGGTGTCAGTAAAGCAGTGGACGCTGTCCACTGCTTATCAGTGCTGCTTCAGTAGTGCAGCTTATCAGTGCTGCCTCATTAGTGCAGCTTATCAGTGCAGCCTCATCGGTTCCCTCCAGTGCAGCTTATCAGTGCCCATCAGTGTGGTCTCATCAGTGCCCACCAGTGCAGCTTGTCAGTGTGGTCTCATCAGTTCCCACCAGTGCAGCTTATCAGTGCAGTCTCATCAATTCCCACCAATGCAGCTTATCAGTGCCAACTAGTGCAGCTTATTGGTGCCCATCAGTGCGGTCTCATCAGTGCAGATTATCAGTGCCCATCAGGCGGTCTCAGCAGAGTGGAGATCAGTGACAGAGATCTCAGGCTGACAGCTCTTGTATGCATTGTCTGGTATGTGAAACATTGCTCGCTGTAACTTCACCTCTCATACCCGCATTGGAATAGTGTGCTCTGCGCTGTCTATCATATTGTGGGTATATGAGAGGCGGGAAGTTACAGCGAGCGGTGTTTCACATACCAGACATACAAGACCTGTCAGCCGGAGGTCTCCACTGTGTCCTGCGGAGAAGCCCTGAGAGATGGCGGGTGGCCGCGCGAGGGATGGATGGTGGGGGCAATGCTGGCAGAGGGGAGAAGGAGGAGGAAGACACCACCTCTATGGGCGGCACAGACTGGGGGCTGTGAGACCCCCTCCGCCGACTATAGCCAAGCAGGTTGCAATGGAATTCCCTGCTTAATTCTAGAGAACTACATGTGGGCAGTTACAAGACTGCTGGCTGAGAATACAGGAGGGATAGCACCCAGCGGTCTTACAAACCGGAAACCACGGGATTAATGGTTTTTCAGCAAGTTCAACAGGCTACTACAGAGGAACTACAGTGCTCAGAAGAAAATGGATGGCATAGTTGGTGAAGGTAGGAGATCAGCAACAAGGACATGGAATTTTTTTCCCGGAGTTCTGCTTTAAAGAACATTGATTATCAAACTGTTATGGATAAGGTTTAACTTATGAATTCTACTGCATATGTGAAAGGTATGCAGCCTAGTGTTGGGGTGGTAAATGATGACGTTGTTTTAGAAAAGGCTTTTTTTTTTTTTTTTTTTTTTTTGGTAAATAATACAATATTTTAAAATATTAACCTAGAAATTTATAAAGGGTACTGGTGCTTGCCAAAGATTCACCTGTCAGGAACAAGTACATGAATGTGTTACAGGAGGTGAGCACTGAGGTCAAAGTGTCCATACCAGACACTCCATTCTTAATGCAGCTTAGTAACACTGGCTCCCGTCCAGCCACTATGACTATCAAACAGACAGGTCCAGCAGTTGAGGAGTTTTGTTGTGGGGAGGGGAATTCTGAGACTAGAATCCCCATCAGGAATTCCTACCTTGTGACTGGCAGTGGGTGCATTGCAAAGACGATATTGGAGTAAATTGTGGCTATGAAATTCTCCAACTGCTGTCAATCACTAGACAAATGGACTCGATGGGTCATCTCTGTCATTGGCTTCTATGTCTGTTCCCTATTAACACTACAAAATAAAAAAAGCCAAAGCACAACGTTCCACCCCCCTCCCAATAGCTCTAGGTTGTCTGTATGCCAGCTTTGAGTGAGTCGGTTCTACCTCCAGTTTTGTTATCTACAAACTGGCAGTAATTCTTTCACATTGTGAAAGTCACACATTTGGGAACTACTTGAATCTATCGCCCATGTTGAAATGGTTACAGAAAATGTTGCACAGCTTCCATAAATTACGCACAGGACTTTTTAAAGGTCCAATACTGCCATAAAATGTGTTGCAAATGCTTTACTCTTAAAATGGAACTTCACTCTCCCAATCAATATTGACTTTTTTTTTAATCCTTATGCTGCTATCATTCGTAAATAGGAAATATATTTACTTGTTTAAAACTAGTTTGCAGACCTAGGCAAAAATTATATTGTACATCCCAGGGGTCTTGAGATGGGGAGGAGGGAATTTATGAGCTAAGCACACCCTCCTGCCTTCATGTCTGTGAGCTAAGGGCAGATGGATTGCAGGAAGTAAATGCTACATAAAATATCTGCCCTTACTCAAGATGGCTGCAGCCAGAAATGCTAGGGGGTGCTTCTCAAATTGATTCCTCAACAAAATAAAACATGAAGACATGGATGGAGGGGTGAGTTCACTTTGAATATTGAAACGTAATTAAATAGTGTTTTCGGTTTGTGGTGCTCAGATGCAATTTAGTTCCATTTTAATGCATTTTTCTTCATAAACCATTGGTCAATCATGTTCAGCGATCCCATTCTGTCTTTAAGAAAGCAAGGACTTAAAAGGTTAAGATGCGCAATGCACTTTTTGTAACTTTACAGCCATTTTTTTCAGGATATAAAAGGAAAGCTTCTGGTAGAAAGCTTGTGCTTTAACTCTGCTGTGCATGTCTTGTCATACGGACAATAATAACTTTTACTTAACCCAGCCCATCTTGAATTATGAATGACTGTATACTTTAAAATACCTCTGCCTCAGGAGGCAGAGATGGGTGCTGTTCCTAGGCTGCTTTGTCCTGAAGCCATTTTGCATTGTAAACTTTATAGAGCCATGCGTACAACTCTTTAGAACACTGGAGTCACAAAGTTTCTACTGTATTTTTAGATTCTTGTCCACACTTGAGCTGAAATGTGAGTTGGCTTTTACTATCCGCTTTGTATGTCTAACTTCAGCTTGTTCAGTTAAGCTTTGACAATAAAACCTGGAAGTTGATTTCTATGCAGAGCTGCACCAGGTTTTGCACCAATTTTAGTAAATGCCCCCCTTCCCCATGTATTCCTCACAGACCGCGCTTAGATTCCCCTGATTTTCTCATTGCAGTCTTTCAATGACATTGACTATAGTAATCTACATCGTAGAATGTCAGCCACGTATGCACAAAATCTGTTGGCCCACTGGCTCCGAGATAAAGATAAAAATAAAAGCTGCCTAGCATATCTAGAATATAATGAACATTTACATTTTTGGACAAATGCAAGGACATTGTTGGACAAATGCAAGGGAGACTTGACTTTTTTCAGTCCGTTTCAGTCCTGATCTTTGAAATCAGCAGGGTTCAAGATCTAAAGTACTGCAGCATACAGCTATGAACAGCTCTAAAGTCGTTGAAGAAAGAAAGCATACTCAATAAATGAACAACCATTCTGTTCACCATAGGCTTCATTAATGTTGTGCTTCTGCTTTCTTGATGACAATAGAGAACCCCCTATGAGTCCATGATATTTACATATTATTTCAATCCAAATGACTCCTATGATATTTTTTAAACCCTATAAATATCCATTTTGGAAACTGGATAACTTGGCAAGAAAAACAAAACTCTTGAGATTAAGTTGAAATTATTTGCGTCAATGCTCGCTTCAAATCGTGGAAAAAAACAAGTTTTTCTCAGGCAATTATTTTTGGCATGCCATGTCATTGTGACATTTTATGCCAGAAGCAAATCAGGTTTTCCTAGAGAAGGTACATCAACTTCATAACAAGATGTACATATTTATCCTTGCTCCTACTCGTGTGTGTTGGCTGCTACTATTTCTTTAGTAATATTACAATATCGGTGATTGGTGATTTCATTGCTTCACTTTCTTGTTTTGTATTTTTATTAAAAAAAAACCCAAAGCCTTATAAACCTAAGCAGATGGCTCAGCCTAACCCCCTTTTTTCTTTTTTTTTTTTTTTTTAAGGGTCCATCTTTCCAAAAAGCATACTTAAGTTTTTGGCAGAAGCTGAGGAAGTAAAGTACTTAATATTTTTTTTCCCCTTGGGGATCCTATTTGTAAGCACTCAGGTACTCTGTAAGATTTCCGAGTTTGAGTTCTGGTTCTGCACACTTGCCACTGCCATAACATAGGCCTCCCACTCTCCCCGTTGGCTTACGTTTTTAATATATCTTAGGTTTTGGAGAGGCAACATCCCAAGTTGGCAGGATACACCTAGAATTCTAGGATGGTATAGAACAGCCTTTTTCAACCAGAGTGCCCAGGCACCCCTGGGGTACCTTCAGGTGGTGCCTTGGCAAATTGCCAAACAATTGCCCAAAACTTGTATATAAGCTAGCAGGTGGATCAAGCCTGCCTTTTAGTTATACAAAGCCACAGCTTTTCGTTGTGCACCATTACAGCCTTTGAGTTGCCGGCATCCTAACAACCAATGATTGATAACAAAATACAAATGATTCAGCGCTGATTCAAATTGACACTTTTTAAAAGCTGCTCAACACTTCTGGTAAAATTGTTAAACCAAATCTGACAAAAAATATGGGTATAAATGTGGAGCGCTAAAATTCAAACAAAACATTAAATATATATGCAATAGTCAAATATCGTTCAGAAATGGACTATTGCATATATATTTAATGTTTTGTTTGAATTTTAGCGCTCCACATTTAACCAATGATTGATGTCAGGCGCCTGCACAGCATCCTTTTGTGCTATTTTCCTGTCCCTCTCCATCAGCAGTGGGGTCATATTGGCTGAGTGAAGGAGAGAAACTTGGTGAAAAGAGAACCATTGGATAATAGTCAGTACCAGTGTGCAAAGGTATATTTCCTTTAAAAGAATGAATCATTTGTAACATTGGGTGTTCTATGTGTGTGGATGTTGCTTCGTTCTATATTAGTTTCATTTTTTTTATACATTAGAATTGGGTGCCTCGAGATTGCAGAATTTTAAAGGGCGTCTTGACTGAAAAAAGGTAGAGAAACCCTAGTCTAGAACATAAACAGAAACTTTGGCAATATAATTCACACCTGGAGATTGGTGGCCAAACACTCTTCAATAAATAATAGATTTTTATTTTCTGATCTGAATAATTGATCTATAGTTGATAACCCATTTGATCGATCTGCCACACACAAAGTTGATTTGGAACAATAAATTAGATACTGTTTTATATCTTACGATCATAAATTCTTGATCACTTCTGCTTCCACCATATAATTTGACCGATCAACATATGATCATATTTATGAACAAAGTATCTCAGAGCTGCTAATTGATGCAAAATTATTGATTTTTCACTCTGTCGATCAACATGGAATGGAAGTTATCTCTATTCTATTGCTTGCAGCTTAAATTGTTTTAGTTAACTCGCACATTGATCAGTTTTAAAAAAAATTGAAGCATGTATGACCACCAATAAGACAAATCAGAAACAAGTATGCAACCTGTCTCACAAGAGTATTTATGCAATTGAAAGTCACTTTTAGGTAAACTTTCCCTTTAAGTGTTTTCAGGGTCCGCAAAATGTTAGGCTTGCATTCACACACTATGCATTGCAGTAACACCCAGGCACTTAATGAATGGCACCGTAAAGCCCAACTACAGTAGGTGGTAGAGCTGCACGATTAATCGTTAAAAGATCGCGATTCAACCCCCTCCAACAATCTACACCCGACATTTCCTTGATTTTGTGCAAACAGTGCAGAGCAACTTGTCAGGCGACTTAAGTCATCTGACGAGTCATGCTCCATGCAGTGCAAACAGTGCAGAGCAACTTGTCAGGCGACTTAAGTCATCTGACGAGTCATGCTCCATGCAGTGCAATGGAACCGTTCTAATAGGAGCAATACAAGTCGCTCCAACTTAGAAAAAAGTTCTTGTACTACTTTAGGGGCGACTTGCATTGACTTCTAGTACAGAAGACGCTTGCAAGCCGCGCTGTGCGGGGTCGCGCTGAGTCACTCCTGATGTCAGATCACCTATGTGTGAACCAGAGCTGTCAAAAAAAAAAAGCCGGAGAATGTTCTACATTCCTCAGCACTGGGAGATAGAGAAGATAAGAGATACATTGTAACATTTTGTCCTTTTATGCCCCATACACACGATCCGAAAATCGGACGACAGATCGTCCGTTTTTTTTCGCATGCTAATCTCGGATCGAATCAGAAGAGTTTACTTTAGTCACGAAAATTATCGCACGACAGAATTAAAAAATCGGAAGCGATGTGATGTGTTGCAGTGTATTTGTATTGCATTTTTGAACGACAGCTGTACTGATGAAACGAAAATCGTACGATCGGGCACCGCGCGAGAAAATTTTTCCTGCATGTCCGATCTTGTCCGGACGGAAAACATCGGATGAACTGTCGTGATCGGCTCTCGAAAGCTCTGTACTAACGATCCGATTATCGTACAACCGCTTCGAAAGCGATATTTTCCGTCCGATTTTCGGATCGTGTGTACGGGGCATTAGGCTCGGTTCACACCTAGGCGATCCGACTTTGCTAGGCGATTTGAAAGCGATTTGAAAGAGACTTCAGAGCTACTTTGGGCATTGCAACGCGACCTCCATGCCAGGCGACTTTGCCTGTGGCCAATCAGAGAAGAGAGGGAGGGAGAGTTGCCTTAAATTATTTTCTTTTTCTGTAAAATCGCTTCTTCATAGATGGTGATCCAACTTGGAAGCAACTTCCATTGACTTCTATGGACTCAAATCGCCTAGAAGTTGTTTTGAAACAGTACAGGAACCTTTTTTGAAATCACCTTGGAGTCGGAGTGACTTGAGTAGCGCATATTAAGATGGCTCCATTCATTCCAATGGGATTTCTGATGTCAGGCGATTTGAGGCAAATTGGGGCGACACAAGTCGGATCGCAAATCACCTAGGTGTGAACCGGCCCTTAGAATAGATCAAAGAAAAGAACTTTGGTCTGGTAGATGAAGTCAGATTAACCACTTAAAGGCCAAATCTTTTTCTGACATTTGTTACTTACAAGTTAATAATAGTATTCTCTGCTAGAAAATTACTTAGGACCCCAAAACATTATATATATAATATATATTTTTAGCAGCAACCCGGTATTTGCGCAGCGGTCTTTCAAATGCAATTTTTTGGAAAAAAAATACATTAAAATGAATTTTAAAAAAATGAAACCGTAAGGTTAGCCCAATTTTTTCGTATAATGTGAAAGATGTTACGCCAAGAGAATCGTGATCTTTATTCTTAGCAAAAAAATTGTGATTCTCATTTTAGCCAGAATCGTGCAGCTCTAGTAGGTGGCAAAGAATCTTGCTGTAGTACACCACAGCGAACATGCAGTGTTGCAGAGGACATTTTTTACATCCATTGCTGTGCGCTGGCAACCATTCCAAATGAATCCGCTTTCCAAACCCAATGGAGCATAATATAAAGTGTGACTGGGCCCTAAATGTTAAAGGAATCTTTAGGAATTGCCAGTGCTGATTTGTTTTTGAAGGTGTTGACTCCAAAGCTGTTGCCCTTACCCTCGTATCAGTGCTTGGTGAACCACTGACCCGAGAACAAATATGCAAACATTGACTTTCCTAATTTAAGAGACTTTTTCGTTGGCAATAAAGAGGCAAACCTGCTTACATAGGCGCAGCACCCTTCAAATTCTGTTGTAACTGACCTCAGGCTTCAGGAAATGCTGATTGTTGCCATACCCTCCTACCTTCTGCAGATTCCTATTGACAGGTGAGGCTACCCATATTAGAGATGGGCCTGTAGGAATGTGTGGTAATGGAGCTGAGCTACAAGCTCTGGGATTACCCAGAAGGGTGATACTGTAACTTTGCTTTTCAGAATTGCCCGGCATTAGGCCATGGCTGGAAGGTTTGGGAAGCTGCTGCAGTTATATGCTATCATCTCATATCTGCCGCAATTTCTGTCCAGCGACAAAGGCCTTAAGGGTATGTCAAGTCAAATACGTTTTCTAGTTGTACATAGCGTGGGAAGGATTTTAATGCTATGAGGGGCTCTGTTAGATAGATTTAGCCTTGAATCCTGTCCTGCTGGCCACATTTTACAAGACAGGAAGTGATGGAAAAAACTGCAACAGGGACACAGACACAAACCAAAACCTATAAAGGAGCTCTAGCCTTCCTCTATTCTACAAAATTAAAACCTTTTATATTTGTGTTTGTAGCTGTTGGAGAGTTACCCTCATTTCCTGTCTAGTAAAATGTGGTCAGGTCGACAGGAAGTGAGGAAAATCTCTCTAATAAAGCCCTGGATAAGAGTAAAAACCCAACAGAAGTTCTAATCCTTCACCACTCTATCCAAATCCAGAAAACCTTTGGGACATAAAAGCAATTTACAGAATGAGCGCCCCAGAAATGCACCTTTAGTTAGTACAAAGTCAACAATTGCAGCTCCCGTATTTTACCATGGCATGTTCCTTTAAACTACCAAGATATTTCTAGTCCATGCACATATTTGCTCCAGTCGATTAATTTCCTAGAATAAAAGGCTACATCTTCCTTTTACCAGTGACTCATAAGTGCTGCTGGATGTCATAGCAACTTTTGTCATGTTCAGTGGCCAGAGAAGAATAAACAGATATTTTGTTCCTGTGTTCTATGTATTGTTTAAAGGATTGACCTTAGCAGGAATATTCTGTACTTGTTCTTTTGCTCCTGTAATAGGAATAAAGTAGTAAAGCATAATGAACAAGTCAACAGCATGGCATGTACCATTTATCTGTCTTTCTGAGCAACCTGATAGCTCCAGGATCCAGGGCACGCATCCATTTGCAGACCTTTGTCAAATCTTCCTTCAATATGTTTTCAATTTTTTTAACAAATTAAAAATAGATTAAAATGGTGTATGTATCAAACCTAATAGAATTTCAGGCTGTCCATCACAGTAACTGAGGAACACATAGAATCGTTTTATCTGCAATCGATAGCTGGTTTAGTTGCGATGATGAAAAGTCTGACTTTTGACAGCCTGCGGTAGCATTATTATATTTTTTCTTAAAGAGGAAGTAAACCCTTGATCTAAATGTTTTCTTCTCCCTCCCCTGCAAAGCAAAGACATAATGTGCTAGTATGCATCGCATACTAGCACATCTGAAACTTACCTGCCAATGAAGCCCGCACCACCCCCACTGCAGGCTGCATCCATCTTCACCCCTCTTCCTTCTGGAGCTGTGGGCTCCGCTCTGTGACTGGCCGGAGCCGTGTGAGGTCACTCCCGCGCATGCCCAGGCCTGGGTGCCCATTCCTAAAGAGCGCATATATATCTCCTAAACTGCGCACATTTGGGAGATATTTACAGTACCTATAGGTAAGCCTTATTGTAGGCTTACCTATAGGTACAGCTTCCACAGAGAGTTTTACAACCTCTTTAATTGAAACAGGTTTTACAACATTTAATGTCTCATGCACATGGGTGCATAGCACCAAACATATATTGTGGGCATATTTCCGCACCCCAGGTTACACAGCTGGCCATATAGTAGACCAGGGTTTCACAACCAGGATTCCATGGAACCCTAGGGTTCCTCCAGAGGTTGCTATGGGTTCCTGGAGCAATAAGCTCAAGGTTGGATAAGATGAGTTCCCATTGACACCATTGATCTTTTTAGCTATCTGTAAGGGGTTCATTCTTCCCAATGACCACAATTGTAAGGAGCATTTTTCCCACTGATCATCACATTATGTATCAGTTGCAGATACAGTAACTTTTAGCAGGGGTTCCCTGAGACCGGAAAGTTATTTCAAGGGTTCCTCCATGTTGAAAAGGTCGAGAAAGGCTGTAGTAGACCATAGAAATGAATAGCCGCATGCCAGGTTTACACTGCTACTTGTGTAAAGCTGTACACCCCAGGATGCAGACCACAAGTAGCGGTGTAAACCTGTATACAGCCATTCTTTTTTTGGTGGTTGGCTGTACAGGGCAGCTGTGTATCCCAGGCATGGAAAAGCATCTACACTACATTCTATAACCTTGTGCACCTGTCTGTGTGCATAAGGCCTAACACAGTTAACATTAAACGTATCTCTGTAATGTATACCTAAAATGCATTAAGAAAACTGTAAAATGCACATTGTTTTTGTAATATGCTTTATGTATAACGTTCAGGGGTAAAAATTATTTTTTTTTTCTTATAAAAATATGCAATATTTCATATGTACCAGATTTAAGTTTACCACTTGCATCCAGCAGTTAATGCATTTGAGTCAGATCTCAGCCAGCTTTGCCAGATTCTTTTTACTGCTATACTGTGCCTAGGCTGTAATGTGTGGAGTACAATTATTGCTGTGCGGTGAATAGGCACTTGATCTGCTGTTTAGGGCTCATGCACAGACATGTAGAGGCCATAAAGGGGGGTGTACTAAAACCGGAGCACTAAGAATCTGGTGCAGCTGTACATGGTAGCCAATCTGCATCTAACTCAGCTTGTTCAAAAATAAGCTTTGACAATAAAACCTGGAAGCTGATTGGTTTCTATGCAGAGCTGCACCAGATTTTGCACTCTCCAGTTTTAGTCAATCAACCCCAAAGTCCTCATGTCCATGGTGTTTTTCCCCATGCAAGGGGAGCCACGGGTTCTCATTAGAGCTGTCAATACAAGTGAATGGCTGGCTGTATACAGCTGTACCCATGTAAACACCAATCACTTCTGCATCTGTGTTTACCAGCACAGATTTCTGAATGTGCCACTTAAATAAACCTATTATACCTGGTGTTAATATTGTACCATCTTTCCAACTACCATTTTTATTATTGTGATGCATTGTATCCTGCCAGGTAATTTCCTCCTTATTGTATCTAATATTGATGCTTGCACTCTAAAGCCCTTTTCACATGGGGGCTTCTAGCTACACATTGTGCACCCTCACACTTTAGTGCACCCACCTGGGATGCACAGGTGCAGCACATAGATCTTCTGCCTGCTGCCAATCAGACTCTGGCAGGTTGTGGCTAGGTGGGAATGAATGCTGTACTGATCTGTACTTGTTTTAGGGGTCTTATGCATTCAGGCACTAATGCCCAGAACACAGAAGACCATAACACACTGTTAGGAATGCAGTATGCAGCCCTGCTGGCTTGACAAAAGTCAGTTATTCATCTGAAAATGGTTGGACGGTCTCAGACTAACCGTCGTCCGTCTTCTAGATACACGACGTGGACACGTAGGGTCCACCCACGTGATTTCACACTCCCACGTGTTACACATCGATCTTCGGGGGTACACTTTTCCCGAAATCTCACGTTCGTAGTTATAATCTATGTTATTCCTCCTTTAATGGACCGTCCTATGTTACGTAGTGTTATTATTTTTACCATCAACCTTTCTACCATGTTATAATTGTGGTCCATATTATCCAAATAAATTCACCGTGTAAGTCTTTAGACACGACCATTTGTGTCTACGTC
>BLSH010404266.1:4207082-4224655 GCA_018402905.1 Glandirana rugosa | reverse complement strand
TTTGCTGGGATCCCCCCCCCCCCTCTTTCCTCTGTGGATGTGGAATGACTCAGTGACACGCTCTTCCCATTCTCCCAAGGCACAGGAAATTCTTAGGAATGTTGCCACCTTGCTGGGTCCCAGATGTTTTATTAGCTGCATAGGTCTGATGGGTGAGGAGGGTGCCCTGGAAGTGGTGCCGAGGTACTGTGTGCTAGATCCCTGCATCTTTCTGTATTTTTTATTATTTATTTTTATTTTTTATTGCTTGAATTTTTTTTCCCTTTATGGACGTGAGTGGGGCCTCATGTGCAAGTTTTACCTAAGGCCTCACAAAGCCTAGAGCCGCCTCTGCCCTACCCCACAACCCAGACATATGATAAATACGGGAGATTGTTGACATATGTAGTGCTCAACCAATACTAGCCAGAAATTCCTCTTGTTGTAGGCCTCTTAGCAGCCTCCCTTACCTCCCTTAGCCTCTGTTTAATCTGCATTTGCCATGATGCTGCACATGTGATCCATTATGACACCACCCATTGGATGGTTTTCTAGTTTGGTTGAGAGCACAATCAAAGACAGCTAGCATTTCCGGCATGCCGGGAATATTAACTCTTTTTTGACACTATCAAATCAATGGGTAGACAACCGCTTTAAGAGTCACCAGTATTGCCTGTAGACTCCCTGCAGTTGGGTGTTCCCCCCCCCCCCATTGCTAACTTACAATTCCTTGATCTGGACTGTTTCTCTGTGTGGAGGCTGGCAAGTTGAGAAAGGAGCAGGGCTTTGCTTCCTTTATGCCAAAGTTATTCCTCTGATGACTGGTAATCTGAAGAGTGAGCTGGGAATATGTGAAGCAGTAGGAGAGGTGCAGAAAGCACAGATCCATAGAATGAATGAAGCAGGGAGATGAATGTGGAGCAGGGAAATCACCATATCTCACTTCAAATGTCATAAAACTATCAGTCTGAGGCACAGTGTCCTAAATAGGTATTAAAATGAAAAAACAAACATTTATTATGTTGCAGCTTAGCAATTCTTATGCCGGATTCTTTTCCACACCGTATTCTGTATTTTGAATTCAGCATGGCTGTGCGTTACTCCTCCCTCACGCCACATCATCCAATCACGAGGACCTGTGAATGGAAGACCCCAAGTTTCATCTGCTACAGTGACAGAGGGACTCCTAGATATTGAACAAGGACAAGTGCGCTGAAGACGCCACGCTTGTAGTCCATTTACTACTTTCCTCAGTCCCATAGCTCCTGCGCATTGTACCCATAATACACTGTTCACAGTTGTAACGCTCTTCAGGCTCCAATGTAAAAAACGAATAAATACAAATTTATTATTATTATTTTATTTTTTTGGTAAAATATGGACTATGACTTTAAGGAGCAGTTCAAGACAAAGGGTATATTTTTCAGGGTACTGCTTAGACTCACCTAAAACCAATATTTTTTAATATAGCAGTTTACCAGTTCTTCAATGTAGTTTTATTTATTTATTTTTTAATGCATTTTCACCTAGTGTTCCGGCAAATAGCACATATGCTGGAATGATGTGAATAACGCAGGACCTAGAGATCTGTCCTTTTGATGGGTATGGACTGGGAGCCCCTGTTATTTTAACATACAAGCTTTGACTACCTTCCTGTTATACTGGTGACCCTTTTATGTGGTGATATCAGCCGCTTGCTATGGGGGCACTGGTGCATGCTTTCTCCGAGCCCATCTATAAGACTCGCCCCTGTCCCCCCGCTCTCGCTTCATTGGTTCATTGGCTGTGATTGACAGCAGCTGGAGCCAGGGCCTCCTGCTGCTGCTGCCTCAGCCAATGAGGAGAGAGAAAGCTGGGACAGCTGAGGCTCCTGTGCACATCGCTGGATCGACAGGAGGCTCAGGTGAGTGTTAAGTGGGAGCAGCACACAGAGGGGTTTTTACCTTCATGCATAGAATACATGAAGGCTAAAAACATTCAGCCTTTACAACCACTTTAATTATATAATTTGGCACCTTTCTACAAAGATCAAGGGTGGGTTCCAATGTATTAATTCTATCACATATTCTCCTGAAGAAGGACTTCTGAAATGCGTCGGGTCTACATGTGGATTGTGTTTGGAAACTGTACTATGTTGTGAACTTCTGGTGGAGATTATTTTAACATGTTTTGTAAATGTTTTTAATGGAATAAAATAAAGCCAACATATAGTGCTAGGACTACATATCAGGTCTATGATGTTATATTCCTGCAAATACAGTGCCTTGAAAAAGTATTCATACCCCTTGTAATTTTCCGCTTTTTGTCATGTTACAAACTAAAAACTTAAATGTATTTTATTGGGATTTTATCTGATAGACCAGGGATAAGCAATTAGCGGACCTCCAGATGTTGCAAAACTACAAATCCCATCATGCCTCTGCCTCTGGGTGTAATGCTTGTGGCTGTCAGAGTCTTGCTATGCCTCATGGGACTTGTAGTTCTGCAACATCTGGAGGTCCGCTAATTGCATACCCCTGTGATAGACCAACACAAAGTGGCACATAATTGTGAAGTGGAAGGAAAATAAATGGTTTTAATTTTTTTTTTACAAATAAATATGTGAAAAGTGTGGCGTGCATTTGTATTCAGCCCCCCTGAGTCAATACTTTGTAGAACCACCTTTCACTGCAATTACAGCTGCAAGTCTTTTTGGGGATGTCTCTACCAGCTTTGCACATCTAGAGAGTGACATTTTTGCCCTTTCTTCTTTGCAAAATAGCTCAAGCTCTGTCAGATTGGATGGAGAGCATCTGTGAACAACAATTTCAAGTTTTGCCACAGATTCTCAATTGGATTTAGGTCTGGACTTTGGCCGGGCCATTCTAACACATGAAAATGCTTTGATCTAAACCATTCCATTGTAGCTCTGTCTGTATGTTTAGGGTCGTTGTCCTGCTGGAAGGTGAACTTCCACTGCAGACTCTTAACAGGTTTTCTTCTAAGATTGCCCTATATTTGGCTCCATCCATCTTCTGCCGGCGACCCGCTCCCGCTGTGTTTAGACACATCGGGGGCCAATCAGCAGTTCCGGTGGACCCAATATCCGCAGGGACCCACCTATCATTCTCTGGAGAGGCAGAACGGCGTTCTGTGAGAAGGGAAGATGGCAATCTTGTGTTTCTGCTAAGCAAAAACACGGATCTCTGTTTTTCCCAATCAACGCACCCCCCCCCCCCGCCCCCCACAGTTAGAAAGCACTCCTAGGGAACACATTTAACGCTTTGATCACTCCCTTATGTTAACCCCTTTCCTGCCAGTGTCATTAGTACAGTGACAGTGCAATTTTTTTTAGCACTGGTCACTGTAAAAATGTCACTGGTCCCCAAAAAGTGTCACTTAGCATCCGATTTGTCTGCCGCAATGTCGCAGTCCTGCTAAAAATCGCTGATCACCACCATTATTAGGAAAAATAAATAAAAATTCCATAAATATATCCCATAGTTTGTAGACGCTATAACTTTTGTGCAAACCAATCAATATACGCTTATTGGGATTTTATTTATCAAAAATATGTAGCAGAATACATATTTGCCTAAACTGATGAATAAATTAGATGTTTTTACATTTTTTTTTATTGGGTATGTTTTATAGCATAAAGTAAAAAATATTGGTGTTTTTTTTTCAAAATTGTCAGACTATTTTTGTTTACAGCGCAAAAAATAAAATACCACCAAAAGAAAGCTCTATTTGTGGGGAAAAAAGGACATAAATTTTATTTGGGTACAGCATCGCACGACCGCGCAGTTACAGTAACGCAGTGCTGTATTTTAAAATTGGCCTGGTCATATAGGGGTGTAAACCTTCCGAGGGATACACAAACTGATGGAGATGTTCACAGAAATGTAATTTGTGGATATAAATATATTGATGCATATAATCACAAACATTACATGATAAAATATCAAACATAAACGATAAAATTCATAACAATGGATATAAATGTGGTAAGCTCAGTACATTGCCCCCATCCATCAGGTATTTAATATACAGACTGCTAAATATATATACACAGAGAGGTCTGCGTGGCCAAGGACCTCATTGTTCCTATTGAGGTTGGTTGTATAAAATGCATAGAAAGTTAAACCCATGGCAGCTTTTAGCTCTACGTACGTTTCGTGGCTTTGAGCCACTCGTCAGGAGCAGGCTCGTGGTGTGTCTAAAAAAAGATTAATATAGGATCAGCCATTGACAACGTGAAAACATTGGGGGTATGAATCCCTCCACAAAATGCGCATGCAACTTACAACACTCATATGATGGTGATACACCGTCGGAGCCAAAGGCCCATCCAGGGCCATCAGGGCCGAGAGCTGTGGCAGGGGGCATGATGGCAGCAACCCACAGTCCTCATCACCCCAGGTGGATGAGGGCATCCTGGTGATGTCTATTTAGGCATCCCCCTTGGTGGATCTTGGCGTCCTGCACACAATACAGCGACATGCAGGTGTTATCATGGATGACCATGCCGCACGTTTACAGGTAACATTCACATTCATTTTACTGTCACTTTCCATTTTGATCACCCATTGGTCTTGTTGTCTATCTAGCTTTCATCTATTTTTTCCTCCATAGCCCTTACCTAACTTCCTTCACTCCTCTTCCTCTCTATTCCTCCTCCATTCATCTGTTTTTTGGATCTCATTCACCTCTCCACTTCACAGGTCTCTGTTCCATATCTTGTCTGCTCTTCAGCTCCCTTCCCTTGATTCAGCTCCACTTCCTTCCTTTCTTTTTTGATCTCCCATGCACACACCCACTCAACAGTTGTTAATTTAATCCAACTCTCCCACAGCACACTATCATCCCATGCTTCTACCATGGGTCTTCCTATCACCAGGATGCCCTCATCCACCTGGGGTGATGAGGACTGTGGGTTGCTGCCATCATGCCCCCTGCCACAGCTCTCGGCCCTGATGGCCCTGGATGGGCCTTTGGCTCCGACGGTGTATCACCATCATATGAGTGTTGTAAGTTGCATGCGCATTTTGTGGAGGGATTCATACCCCCAATGTTTTCACGTTGTCAATGGCTGATCCTATATTAATCTTTTTTTAGACACACCACGAGCCTGCTCCTGACGAGTGGCTCAAAGCCACGATACGTACGGAGAGCTAAAAGCTGCCGTGGGTTCAACTTTCTATGCATTTTATACAACCAACCTCAATAGGTACAATGAGGTCCTTGGCCACGCAGACCTGTCTGTGTATAATTATTTACCAGTCTGTATATTAAATACCTGATGGATGGGGGCAATGTACTGAGCTTACCACATTTATATCCATTGTTATGAATTTGATTGTTTATGATTGATATTTTATCATGTAATGTTTGTGACTATATGCATCAGTATGTTTATATCCACAAATTAAATTTCTGTGAACATCTCCATCAGTTTATTGTGTATCCCTCGCGTGCTTCAATTAACGTCCCACTCCCCTCTTCCCAAATCTTGCAACGCTGCATAATTTGTTTTCTTTACAAAGCAGGGATGGAAGCGGACGGCCTTACTAGGCCATGACTTCATTTAAAGTCCCAATTTTCTTCCCCCATTTATTTCCTTTTCCCCTTTATACACTTAAGGACCGAGCCTCATTTTGAGATTCGGTGTTTACAAGTTAAAATCGTTTTCTTTTTGCTAGGAAAATTAATTAAAACCCCCAAACATATATTATATATATATATATATATATAAATATATATATATATATATATATAATATATTTCTTTCTAACACCCTAGAGAATAAAATGGCAGCCATTGCAATACTACTGTATTTACGCAGCGGTCTTACAAGTGCCTTTTTTTTTTATGGCGAAAGATAATGTTACGTTGAGTAAATTGATTCCATGCTTCAAAATTGCGCCCACGCGTGAAATGGCGTCAACGTTTGGCACTTAAAAATCGGCGACGTTTAAAAATTAATACAGGTTACCAGTTTTGAGTTACAGAGGAGGTCTAATGCTAAAATTATTGTTCTCGCTCTATCGATCGCAGCGATACCTCACGTGTGTGGTTTGAACACCGTTTTCATATGTGGGCGCGACTTAGGTATGCATTCGCTTCTGCGTGCAAGCTTGGCGGCATGGGGCACTTTCAATTTTTTTTTTTCTTCTTCTTTATTTTATTTTTACACTGTTCTGGTGTAAAAAAAAAAGTGATCACTTTTATTCCTATTACAAGGAATGTAAACATTCCTTGTGATAGAAAAAAAAGCATGCCAGGACCTCTTAAATATGAGAACTGGGGTCAAAAAGACCTCAGATCTCATATTTACACCTAAATGCAATAAAGTAAATAAATGCAATTCGAAAACAAATAAATAATTTTTCTCCTCTTTAAGAGTTATGAGCGGAAGTGACGTTTGACATCGCTTCCGCTCTTCAATGCTATGGAGCCGAGTGGGCAGCATCTTCCGCTCACTCGGCATCCAGGCAGCGGGAGCTGCTACCTGCGGGTCCGGTAAGTGGCAGAGACGGCGGGAGGGGGTGGGCACCTCTCCCGATAAAAGTGATCTTGCAGCAAATCTGCAACAGAGACCACTTTTATCTAACAACCGGCCGCCCGCTGTTTTTAAAAATACTGGGGTTATGGTAGCCATCTGCTACCATAGCAACGGTATCCCACCACAAAGTATTGCCGTATAATGACGACGGGCAGTGCGGAAGCAGTAAATTACACACAGGTGGACTCTATTTACTAATTAGGTGACTTCTGAAGGCAATTGGTTCCACTAGATCAGGGATGTGCAATTAGCGGACCTCCAGCTGTTGCAGAACTACAAGTCCCATAAGGCACAGCAAGACTCTGACAGCCACAAGCATGACATCCAGAGGCAGAGGCATGATGGGACTTGTAGTTTTGCAACAGCTGGAGGCCCACTATTTTCATATCCCTGCACTAGATTTTAGTTGGGGGTATTGGAGTAAAGGGGGATGAATACAAATGCAAACCACACTTTTCAGATATTTAATTGTAAAAAATTTGGAAAACCATTTATCATTTTCCTTCCACTTCACAATTATGTGCCACTTTGTGTTGGTCTATCACATGAAATCCCAATAAAATACATTTACGTTTTTGGTTGTAACATGACAAAATGTGTAAAATGTCAAGAGGTATAAATACTTTTTCAAGGCACTGTAAACACACTTCTTGCCCTTCATGGCACACTTTTCTACACTGGATCTATGGGACAGCTACAGTTGTCACACAGCTAGGATTTCAACATTTCTGCTTTTGTTTATTACTTGGTAGACTGATGGGACTAGTAATTTATACAGTAAGGTGCTTTGTGCTTTTGTTGAAGATCCTAAAACGTGACAAGGACACAGTATTACAGCAAGTTCTACAGGTATTTTCTGTACTTGCTGAAAACTTTCTTATCCTAAAAAGTGAAAACGAATGCAGTCACAAGAATGGAAAGGATTAAAACTGATGTGAAGCCGCTTGTAATTTTGTTTCATTGTTTTACTGCTTTTACTGTATAAGAACGCTCCCATTTTCACATGGGGGGTTTATACAATATAGGTTTCCAAGGTTTCTTCTCAGTTGTGAAATCATTCGTATGTTACTTAATACCTTAGATCAGGGATAAGTAATTAGCGGACCTCCAGCTGTTGCAAAAGTACAAGTCGCATCATGCTTCTGCCTCTGGGTGTCATGTTGTGGCTGTCAGAGTCTTGCTATGCCTCATGGGACTTGTAGTTCTGCAACAGCTGGAGGTCCACTAATTGCATATCCCTGCCTTAGATTGTAAGCTCCTTGAGGGTAGGGACTGATGTGAATGTTCAATGTATATGTAAAGCCCTGCGTAAATTGACGGGGCTATACAAGTACCTGAAATAATATTTTGTATGCTAACTCTAATAAATACAGTGGTAAAATTACTTTAAAAGTTTGGAAATTGATTTTTTGCTGCTCAATTAATAGATTTGCACATTTTCTAATTTTTATTTTATTTTTTTTTTTCAGCATCAAAATGGTTCTGATGTGGACCAGCGGAGACACATTCAAGACTGCATACTTTATTTTGAATCAAGCTCCTTTTCAGTTTACCATCTGTGGCCTCCTGCAGGTCATTGTAGATATTACAATCTTGCTGCAGGTGTATTTGTACAGCAGATATCCTCAGAAGCCAGTATCGCATATAACACATGCAACCAGTGCCAAAGCTCTATGATGTGGAGAACATGTACTGTGTAATCGTGTGCTTCCCAGTCCTAGAACTACTTCTGCACCGAGTACTGCATGTATCCTGAAACATGTTGGGGCAGATATATGAAACATGGAGCTCAGCTGCCCCCAGACACCAATCTACTGTAGTTCCAACTCTGTTGCAGTGAGAAATTAGGAAAGAAATCTGATTGGTCGTTACATGCAACTCTTCCACTCCTTCATAATTTCCTTGCCCTAATTTTATACAACGGCTCCATTTAGGTTATAGTTTAGTGAACCTTATCGACCGATCAGAATCAATCTGTTGCTCGTCGCACTACAGTAAATCTGATTGGTTGCTGTGAATGAATACTCTTTGCACAATATCTTTGCTCTTTGCATGGCCTTATGAAGTAAGCATGTCCAATTTTACCTTTCAGTGCTTTGTGCTGTTTTAAGGGGCCTATTTATAATGGTTAGAAATAGTTAGCAGCTTCTTTTTATCCCCATGTTTTTCTTTTTATCGGTTTCAGTTTTATAAAACATATTAAGGAGGCAAGGTTGCTATGTTCATTCTTTAGTTCAGGGAACTCTTTATATTACATCAATATCTTTTTTTTTTTTTTTGGCGAGGGGGGGGGGTCCCCATATTTTTATCAAATTTGCCAAAATGACATTCCAAAAAAATGTACACTTTAATTTTAAGCTTTCAATTGCCACATTCCATTTTTTCTTATTGCTTAGCCTGTTTGCTGCTTTTACAAATACCTAAGAAAATGATGATGTCAAAGACCGAAAACCTACAAACCATGAAGGTGTAATTGAGTAAAGTTTGCAATTTCATTATAAACAGGCTCTTAATTCTCGTTACAATGTTAGTGCATCCTTTTATTTTGAAGTTCTTAACCTGACTGTTAGGTGTATTTTTTGTGGGGGATTTCATTGCAAATGTATTCCTAATGTATGGCTGCCTGTACATTAGTATAAGTATTCCTACATGGTATTTTCATTGGTATGAATCCGAGTTAACCCGATCCACGTAGTAGGTCAGATATTTTATATATTGTCAGTGTTAATCTATCAGATTGCTATCCACTTTCTCCTCTCTCCCAGGTAATTGCTGCGCATGAAGCCTGGAAGACTGTGCTATGCAATGTGTATTACATGAATGGGGCTTTGGGCTATTTCCTTTGCATTTTCATAACTGATTGGACTTTTGCTTTTCTGAATTAATCTTGGGTCATTTTCTTCAATTTAGTATGTCTGATGCCAAATCAAAGTTCTAAAGCTACATAACTAGATAGGGAAATCTTTCATCTGTCCATGCCATGTAATCTTATATCGAATGTACTTTTCTTTGAACTGAAATAATTGACAATGTTCTGCCCTCTAAAGATTAGGAGAATTATCTGCCTTAATTTATTTTGTGCAGTTAAATTCTTTTTAATCTGTCCTATGTGTATTGATGGACATTGCTCAGTTTTTTTTCTAACTTGTATTTTTGCCATTTTATAGACAAATGTTACATTTAGTGTATGCTTAAATGCCACCAAAAGTAATCTTTAAGAATTTGATCATAGAGAATCATAGAACATTGGGTTGGATTTACTAAAGTTGAAGAGTGCAAAATCAGGTACAGCTCTGCATAGAAACCAATCCGCTTCCAGATTTGTTGCCAGTGCTTAATTGAACAAGCTGATGTAAGAAGCTGATTGGCTACCATACTCTGCTGCACCAGATTTTGCACTCTCCAGTTTTAGTAAATCAACCCAATTGTGTTTTAAAGAGGAAGTAAACCCTGATGGGGTTTACTTCCTCTGTTACCCTGCAATGGTAAATGCATAATGGGCTAGTATGCATTGCATATTAACCCATTATGTGCCACTTACCTGCATTGGAAGCCCGCGATGTCCCCGCTCCTGGCTCGTCCATCTAATGCCCCTCTTCCTTCCGGGGGGCTGCTGACTGGCCGGAGTCGCGTGACGGTAGCCGCCAGTCATGGCACAATCTCGGTGAAGGAACGGCACAGAGGCCGTTTCTTCACTGCGCATGTGCCCGATGATGTGGGCACATGCGTGTGCACTGCATATCTCCTGAACCGTGCAGGTTTAGGAGATATGCAGGGAACCTACAGGTAAGCCTTATTATAGGCCTACCTGTAGGTTAAAGTGGTTGTCACGGGTTGACAACCACTTTAAAGTTTAACTTATCTATGGAGTTCTAAGATATGCTTTAGTACTGGTGGCCATTAACTGTACATAGATTCAGCATCTGAGCTGGGGAACCACTGAGTTAAGGTATAGTCAGGCAAAACCTTGACTCCGCTCCCAGACGTATGGCCAAACCAGCTGCAGGTGCTTAAGACCCAACGACATGGGGCTCTCCCGAGTATGCACTGTATCAGAAGAATGGGCTGCACTACCACTACATACTTTTCAATAAAACTTGTAATGCACACTGAGCAAGAATACCCCAGTAAACCCGTTACTCCCTTGACACAGATTGCTCTAACCTAAAACTTAAAGGGTAACTCCACTTTTGTGGAAAAAAAATTGTGAATAAACAAAAATATAGCATATACAATTGAATGCTATTAAAATTGACCTTTCCTTTTCAATCTGCAGCTCTGTAATTTTCTGTAAATTGCAATAGGGCTACCTGGAGGTGTTCTGTACATAGAATTTATACAGAACACCCCCCAGAAACATCATTTCCTGCTTATGTGATTGGCTTACTAATTTTCCTAGACGTCTGCACTAAGATACAAGTCAGATTTTCGGCATCCCCTGTAACAAAAATGCCATTTTTGGTGAGATACTCCCAATAGGAACACGTTTAAAGGGATGCAGACCCTGCAATTTTCCTCATTAGTGCCCTGCAGGTGCACAGCTGATTGATAATTATGAAACCACTCCCATTAGATTTACTTACCACATAGACACAAACGTACAGTGATTTTGTCAGATTAACAAAAGGTAGGAATCTGCTACAAAGTTTGTTAAATCCTTGCAATGTACATAGATCACCCGGGGAGGGATGTTTTTTTCTCAACAAAAGTGGAGTTACTCTTTAATTGTAGAGGGTTTAGGGTAAAACATGTCAGGGGAGGAGTCTGTGTCCAGGGAGATGTTGTTTAGTTCAGTAGTTCTCAACCCTGTCCTCAAGTACCCCCAACAGGCCATGTTTGCAGGTTTTCCTTGATCTTGCTCAGGTGCTTTAAATCGGAGTCAATGGCTTGGTATATTGGACAGCTATTTTATCTAAGAGAAATTCCCAAAACGTGGCCTGTTGGGGGTACTGGACAGGGTTGAGAACCACTGATTTAGTTGACAAAGTTTTAATTAAAAAGTAGCAGTGGTGTGGGCTATTTTGTATATGCGGTTCAGGTATATCCAATTAACTTACAATAAATGCGCATAACTGTGAATTGCTATATGAAACCATTTTCAGCTTCCAATATAAAAACCCACGTTAATTCCTAAAGTTGCAAAAGAAACAAAAATATCTTGGACTTCGCTTTTGCTCATAGTTTACATAGAACTGCAAATTGACCCAATTTTTATGAATCAAGCCCAAAGTTTCCCTAGTCTCATTCCCCCCAAAACCAGTATAATATTTTTCAATGGATTCCGTTAAACTTGACCATATGTTATGCAATAAAATGTTCATATAAGAAATGTATTTTCATGTTTAAATATTTGCGCTTGCAAACAACAGTACTTTTGTCATTTTTGCTGCATGCTCACAAGTCTGAAAATAGATAACGTTACCTCATTAGATATTTATATAAGTTGTTTCCTTTGATACATGCAGCTCACTTTTATCACCGATGGGTACAAAGAAATGTCATATATAATGTATAAAGCAAGCACTGTGCCTCACCCTTTGCCATGCCTGGGCACAATGCTGCTGTGCCCAGTGGTAAAATGCCCTTGAGCGTGTATCTGCATACGACTGTTTTGTGGTTACAGATGTCACATGAATGTTACTGTATGACATGTCCACTTAAAGAAGTTACTTATTTACAGATGTTTTCTGCTCCAACAAGCAGGTTACAATCTAGAATCATTTTACAGTGAATACTATTAATATGTTGCTATATATGCATTGTGGTTGAAATGCCTTGTCAGACCACACAGATTGTATGTTTTCTGTGGGATACACAATCATAAAAAAATGTTACCTTCTTCCTTTATCAAAATACACATTTTACCATGTTTTTTTTAAGTAAATGTAATAGATAATGAATGGCAAACAATGAAAATGTATATATTTTATGATTGCCAGCAGTCGATCCTGCTGCTGCTGATTTGCTTTTATACTCAAAATGTGTTTCAGGGTTGTAGATACTTTTTAGTACTGTTAAGCTTGAAGAGAATGTGTCAAAGAAAACTGAATATGTCAACATGAAATTGTAAGTTGCAAATACATTGTCATTTATATTCTATAATGGCAATAAAATATATAAATGTCTTCTTTGTTGTAGTGTACATTGTTATTGTTGTTTTTCCTCCTTTATTCTGAGAAGTATTTCATGAATATAATCTATAGTGCTAGGTATGCACAGTCTATGCCTGTCTACATGTCTTTTCCTAACAAAGCATGCCAAGATGGAATATGCAGTTATAGAGTATACTCCAGCATGACTTGAAAACATGCGTCCTTAAAGAACTCAAAACTATTCTTCTTTTTTTTTTTTTTTTGGGACGTTTGGGAGTCATGATAGGGCAACCCAAAATGGTAGGGGTGAGTATCCTATCTTTATTACAGCAACAACCTTCCCATGCAAATAGCAGTGTAGAACATTGGGTAATTAAATGAGTTCTGTGGTCACAGGGTACACTTTCATTTTTTTTTAAAAATCCACATTGTAATACCAACAATGATTATTTTTTGACACACCATTTTAAGCTTACTTGAAAAATCTCCTTTCATGTTGTGAATGCTGCTTGTTATTTTCCATAACTTCCTGGATTCCCTGCATGCTTTGCAGTTTACTTTCTATTTCTAAGGACTACATATCCCATGGTACCTTGCCTGCAAGCAGGGATTCATGTACTGACTCTACCATCTGAAACTCCTCCTCTCAGCACCTCTGTAGTTCAGAAGGCAGGTTCTGTGACATAGCAGCGCCTACTCACAGGGTATGCAGGCGGTCCCCGGGTTTCAAACAAGATAGGGTCTGTAGGTTTGTTCTTAAGTTGAATTTGTTTGTAAGTCAGAACAGGTACATTTGTTAAGTGTAGCTTCAGCCAAAAAAACTATTTTTAAGCTTTTTGGATAGCATAGGGAAGGGGTAACACCCCTGTAAGATTTGTTTTGCTGTCTATTTCTGTTCAGAAGATTTCACTTCACTTCCTGTCCCAATGATAATTGGATTTTGAAAATTTTGGGTTGTTGTGGACACAAATCTTGGTGATAAAGCATCAGTGGAGACAGCTTTTTCCCATAATAACTCTTACAGGAGTGAATTTCCGTTCTTAGGGGGAGATTTCCTCCCACTTCCTGTTGTCTTCCTCCGTTTGTAAGTAGGAGTCGTTTGTAAGTCTGATGTCTGTAACTAGGGGACCACCTGTAGTGTATATGTGTCACAGAAGTCAAGGAAGTAAATGTGTGGAGATCTTTGCAAATTAAGTTTACAAACTTCAAGATCGTTTAGATTAACCACTTGAGCTCTGGAAGGTTTTACTCCTTTCATGACCAGAGCGTTTTTTTGCTATTTAGCACTGTGCTATTTTAACTGGTAATTGCACGGTCATGCACCACTGTACCCAAATAAAATTTATATCCTTTTTTTGACACAAATAGCGCTTTCTTTTGTTGGTATGTGATCACCACTGAGTTTTTCATTTTTTATTATATAAACAAAAAAAAAAAATACATTTTTGGGAAAAAAACACCAATACTTTTTACTTTCTGTTCTAAAAAAAATATCCTATAAAAAAAAAAATATATATCTTCATAAATTTAGGCCGAAATGTATTCTGCTACATGTCTTTGATAAAAAAAAAATTAAAATTGCCAATCAGTGTATATTGATTGGTTTCTGTGAAAGTTCTAGCATCTCCAAACTATGGTGTGTATATATACTGGATTTTTTTATTTTTTTTTTTAATACTTGTAATGGTGGTGATCAGCAACTTATATTGGGACTATGATAGTGCGGCGGGCAGTCTGACACTAATGGTTGGTTTACACTTGCTTTGGCTTCAACGCACATTAAAGCCCCTATGGCTTCAACAAGCTTTTATGATGTGTTTTTGAGGCTTTGGTTGTGCTTCGATGAGGCTTTGGTGGTGCTTTGATGAGGCTCTTTTAAAGCTTTGTTTAAGCTTGGCCGATGCCCTGTGTGTGTCTGATGCCCTGTTTTGAAGCAAGTGTAAATGAGCCCTTAGGTCCAGTTCCCACTGCTGCGATGTTAGACATCATATGTAATTCACACCACACTGCTGTGCAAATCACATGCATCGCATTCGGACCAAACTTGCACAGGACCCTTTTTTGGTCCACACCAGAATCGGATCGCATGGGTGTTCACACCCATGCGATCCAATTCCTGTCTGAATTGACAGTTCGCACTGCAATATGCGAACTGAAATGGGGGTGTCATTAACTTTCTATTGACACTCCAAGCAGTTTGCATATGGCAGTGTGAACTGCCTGCTAGTTGTATGCGATGCGGGTACCCGTACTGGATTCGCAGGATTCCCACATCGCTGCATTGTTAATCAAGCCTTACTGACGCTGGCTGGGAGGTGCACTGACATCACCAGTGACACTAATATAGTGATAATACTATACACTGTCACTATACTAATGACACTTGCTGGAAAGGTGTTCACATCTCAGGGCAATCAATGGCTTGCTTAAGTGTTTGCTTACCAAGTGTTACTGTGTGTAATGTGTGCTGCTTTTTACTAAATATTTGTTTGTTCCTTCTCCCTGCTTTACATGGAGAAGAAACAGATTGTTTTCTCTGTGCAGAGCCCTGTGGGTTTGTCAACATAGGGTTCTGGGCTGTAATCATTGGCTGAAATCTGTTGACCAAAAGAAAAAAATAATTGCAGCCCCAATTTAAAGTGCATCTATGATTCCATTTCTACATTATACTTCAATTGTTTCTAGACTACTCCTATTACCACTTGCTAACCGCCTGTCCACATTTTCCATGGCAGCAGTGTTCAGGGCGATTTAGGGACGATTCCCGTTGTAATTGGACACAGCAGGAAACGTCCAGGGGGCGAGGTGCGCGCTCTAAACACTACCAGTGTACAGGTGTGTGATTGTACCTGTACGAGTCGCTCGCCCATGGAAAATGTGGGCAGTTGGCAAGTGGTGTAGGCTAGAAACAATTGAAGTATAATGTAGAAATGTAACCATAGATGCACTTTAACTTCCATACAGGACGTTTATACCCCCTTCCTGCCCAGACCAATTTTCAGATTTCAGCGCTCTCACACTTTGAATGGCAATTACTCTCTCATGCTACACTGTATCCAAACAAAATTTTTATCATTTTTTTCACACGAATAGAGCCTTCTTTTGGTGGTATTTAAGAACCTCTGGGTTTTTTATTTTTTGCGACATAAGTGAAAAAAGTGTGAAAATTACTCTTTTTTTCCTTTCTGTGATAAAATTTTGCAAATAAGTAATTTTTGTTCATAAATTTAGGCCAAAACCTATACTGCCACCTATCTTTGGTAAAAAAATAACCCAAATAAGTCTATATTTGGTCTGTGTGAAAGTTAGAGTCTACAAGCTATGGTGCCAATCATTGAAAATTGATCACACCTGATGCACTGATGGCCTATCTCATTTCTTGAGGCCCTGAAATGTCAGGAATGTACAAATACCCCCCAAATTACCCCATTTCGAAAAGTAGACATTCCAAGGTATTTAGTAAGAGGCATGGTGAGTTTTTTGAAGTTGTACTTTTTTTCCCAAAATTCTTGGGAAAATTAAGAAATTATTATTTTTTTTTTTTTTTTCACAAAATTGTCATAACAACAAGTTATTTCTCACACACAGCATATGCATACTTCCAAATACACCCCAAAATACATTCTGCTACTCGCCCCGAGTATGGCGATACCACATGTGTGAGACTTTTGCACAGCATGGCCACATAGAGAGGTCCAACATGCAGGGAGCACCGTCAGGCATTCTAGGAGCAGAAATTTCACATCTAATTTCCTAACGACCTATTACACTTTTGAATGCCCTGTAGCACCAGGACAATGGAATTACCCACAAAATGACCCCATTTTGGAAAGCAAACACCCCAACGTATATTCTGTGAGGCATTATGATTTTTTTTGAATTGTTCATTTTTTTCCACAAGTCTTCGAAAAACGTGGAAAGAAAATGAAAACACTTTTATTTTTACACAAAGTGGTCAATTTATAAGATATTTCTAACACATAGCATGTACATAGCAAAAATTAATCCACAAAATATATTCTGCTACTCGCCCCGAGTATGGCGATACTACATGTGTGAAACTTTTTCACACCCTGGCCACATAGAGAGGTCCAACATGCAGGGAGCACCGTCAGGCGTTCTAGGAGCATAAATTACACATAAAATTTCATTCATACCTATCACACTTTTGAAGGCCCTGGAGCACCAGGACAGTGGAATTACCCCCAAAATAACCCCATTTTGGAAAGCAAACACCCGAGGTATATTCTATGAGGCATGGGCTGCAGATAGGTACTCCGGTATTCTGACGGGCTGCAGATAGGTACTTGGGTACTTTGATGGGCTGGAGACAGGTACTCGGGTAATCTGATGGACTGGTAAAAAGGTACTTGGGTACTCTGATGGGCTGCAGATAGGTACTCGGTTACTCAGATGGGTTGGTGACAGGTACTCGGGTAATCTGAAGGGCAGGTGACAGGTACTCTGGTACGCTGATGGCCTGGTGACAGGTACTCTGGTACGCTGATGGCCTGGTAACAGGTACTCGGGTACTCTAATGAGCAGGTGACAGGTACTCGGGTACTTTGCTGGGCTGGTGACAGGTACTCAGGTTCTCTGATGGGCAGGTGACCGGTACTCGGGTATGCTGGTGACAGGTACTCTGGTACTCTGATGGGCAGGTGACAGATATTCGGGTACTTTGATGGGCAGGTGACAGGTACTCAGGTACTTTGATGGACAGGTGACAGGTACTCGGGTACTTTGATGGGCAGTTGACAGGTACTCGGGTACTTTGATGGACAGGTACTCGGGTACTTTGATGGGCAGGTGACAGGCACTTGGGTACTTTGATGGGCAGGTGACAGGTACTCGGGTACTTTGATGGGCAGGTGACAGGTACTCGGGTACTTTGATGGACAGGTGACAGGTACTTGGGTACTCTGATGGACAGGTGACAAGTACTCGGGTACTTTGAT
>BLSH010404266.1:4186371-4197193 GCA_018402905.1 Glandirana rugosa | reverse complement strand
TAACGCCCTGGGGTCGGTATCAGCTACTATACATCTCTCCTCCTCTGAAGATTCTACCGCGCGTTTTGCGCAGGATAGAAGCAGAGGGAATCCCGACAATCCTGGTAGCTCCGGATTGGCCGCGGCGTCCGTGGTACGCCGATATAGTACGGATGGTGACAGATGTTCCATGGCGTCTTCCACTTCGCGAAGACCTGCTGTCTCAGGGGCCCATCTTGCACCCTGCTTTACCCTCGCTGGCTTTGACGGCTTGGCTATTGAGGCCCAGGTATTGAGGGATAGGGGTGTCTCGGACTCCGTAATCCCTACTATGGTGAAAGCACGTAAGAGCACCTCACGTAAGATCTATCATAGGACCTGGAAGGCCTATATTACCTGGTGCGAGGCGGGAGGATGGAATCCCCGCTCTTATAGAGTATCCAGAGTGCTGTCTTTTTTGCAGCAAGGACTGGACAAGAACCTGTCGTTAAGTACGCTTAAAGGGCAGATTTCGGCCCTGGCGGTTCTTTTTCAACGACCATTGGCGTCTCACTCATTGATCCGTGCATTTGTACAGGGAGTACGTCATGTCTCCCATCGGATACGGTCGCCTTTGGCACCGTGGGATTTGAATTTGGTGCTTTCTGTGTTACAGAAACCGCCATATGAAAAGATTAGGGATATTCCCTTACGCTTATTGTCGCAGAAGGTGGCTTTTCTGGTGGCTATCACATCCGCCAGGCGGGTGTCAGAGCTGGCAGCTTTGTCCTGCAGGTCACCCTACTTGGTCCTCCATAAGGACAAGGCAGTTCTGCGGCCTTCACCTTCATTTCTTCCGAAGGTGGTTTCTTCTTTTCATTTAAATGAGGATATTGTTCTTCCCTCATTGTGTCCGCACCCGTCCCATCCGAAAGAGGTCGAGCTGCATTCTTTGGATGTGGTGAGGGCTTTGCGGGTATATTTAAGTTCTACAGCTTCTTTTAGGAAGTCTGATTCTTTATTTTTGCTGACAGAAGGGTCGCGCAAAGGCTTTGCGGCTTCGTCAGCTACCGTATCACGTTGGATACGGAGGACCGTGACTCATGCATATGAGATTCGGGGCAAGGTTCCCCCGTTTCCAGTCACGGCTCATTCCACCAGGGCAGTTAGTACGTCCTGGGCGTTTAGACACCAAGCTTCGGTGTCCCAGGTGTGCAAGGCTGCTACTTGGGCCTCAGTGCACACGTTTACTAAGTTTTACAAAGTTGATGTTGTAGCATCCTCGGATGCTGCTTTTGGCCGCAAGGTATTACAAGCGGCAGTTTAGGCGCGGTTAGCTCCGCCTGAGACGGCTTCTTTCTGTTGGGTACATTTGTTATGGTTTGCCCACCCCTCTTGATTGGCACAGCTTTGGGACGTCCCCATGTGTCATAAGAAGGCTGCGTCTGTCAGTGAACGGAAGAGAAAAATGTTTTTTTTTGTATAACTTACCGTAAAATCCTTTTCTCTGAGTTCACTGACAGACGCAGGCCAACCTACGCTTTTGTTTGTTTTTGCCTAGTCTACTCCTAGTAGGATGAGCATAACCCCATGTGTCATAAGAAGGCTGCATCTGTCCGTGAACTCAGAGAAAAGGATTTTACGGTAAGTTATACAAAAAATCCATTTTTTCTCTGTTGTAATCTACAGGGCTCAGTTTCCAGATTTTTTTTTTTTTTTTTGCAGGCTGCATTTTCATGTCCGTTTATTATTGTGCATATCGGCATAATTCCCACCAAATATAATACACTGATGTGTTAAAAGTGTTGTAAGCTTGTTTCTATTTTATGTTTTGTGAAATTTTATATGCATTGTCTTCATTGCTTTAGTCAAAGTGGCCTTCAGAGCTATAAAACATTTATTGTGTGCCTTTGTCTTTCTATTGTAAAGGTAATGTTTTAGCTACTTAAAAGACTAATAGTAAAACATGGGTAATTATTTCAACTACATTAAAAACACAGAAACTGTGTTACTTCTCAGTTCCTGCCAAAGCACTGGAATTTTTAATATATATCATTGTTTCTTAGGACATTAAAGGCTTTTTCAGCTGCTACTGTATGTTTTTGTACGAACACTACCATTGTACTATTTTTCTTTTAATTCATAGTGTTGACCCTTTTCTTGCAGTAGTTCATTGACCTGAACCAATAACTTAACATTAGGACAAATTTGGGTGTAAGTCGTTTGTTTTAAAGTGGTTGTCAACTCTTGACAACCACTTTAACCTACAGGTAAACCTATAATAAGGCATACCTGTAGGTGCCCTGCATATCTCCTAAACCTGTGCGGTTTAGGAGATATACAGTGTAGGTGCATGTGCCCACGTCATCGGCACATGCGCAGTGAAGAAACAGCCCGACTGGGCTGTTTCTTCACTAAGTGTGCCGTAAATGACGGATCCCGTGTGCACGCGCGGGAGTGACGTCCGTGCTGTGATTGGCTGGAGCCCGCAATCCCGGAAGAAGACACGCTCAACATGACACCGATCACAGCGGTGCTCGGGACCACTGCAACAGCGTCAATCTAAGGTAAGTATTTCATAATGAGCTAGTGTGCTAGCTCATTATGCCTTTGTCTTGCAGGTGCTTTCTTTTTTTTTTTTTTTATTCCCTTGACAACCACTTTAAGCTTGTCATAAGAACCTTGTGCAAGCTTGCTATTTCTAAGCAGATATATTGAGTTTTTGCTCAGTATAAAATAATCATTTTTTTTATTATTATTATACAGGATTTGTATAGTGCCAACAGTTTGCAGAGCGCCAAGTGATGGCAGACAGAACAGTCACAATACAAAAGGAATCAGGGCCCTGTTTGTTAGAGTTTACAATCTAAAAGGGAGGGTCAAGTGGTATAAAAGGAAATAACTGGGGGGGGGGCAGCTGTTGGAGAAAATAAAAAATGTATTAGGTGGATGCAAGATAGGCTTCCCTAAAGAGATGGGTTTTCAGGGGATGCTAAAGGTGGATAGAGCAGGAGCTAGTTGGACCAATTGGGGTAAGGAGGTCGAGGATGGGAGGGGCTCTGGAGAAGTCCTGGAGACGAGCATGGGATGAGGAGACAAGGGAGCTAAAGAGCAGGAGGTATTCAGAGGAGAGAAGCGTACGGTTTGGTTTGTAATTTGATACCAGGTTACTGATGTAGCTGTGGGGAAATTTGTGGATGGCTTTCTAAGTTGTTAATATTTTTAATTTTATTAATTCGGTGAGTGGAAGCAATGGCAGATTGGCAAGATGGAAGATTGGCAGAGTGGTAGGAGACACTAAGCAGTTGGTAAGGTGTAGAAGTCTGGCAGCAGCATTCATGATAGACTGAAGGGGGGATAGCCTATGTAAAGGTGAGCCAAAGAGGAGAGAGTTGCAGTAGTGAAGGCGAGAGATAACCAGTGAGTGAATTAGAAGCTTTGTGCTGTCATTAAGAAGGGGCATATTTTGGAAATGTTGCGGGGGTTGAGGCATAAAGATTTGGACAGTGATTGGATGTGGGGCCGAAAGGAGAGTTCAGAGTCCAGGATTGCACCTAACACCCTGGCATGTGGGGGACAGACTGATAATTGTGCCATCAATCGGGACAGTGAAGTCAGGGGAAGCTGCATGTGTGGTAGGAAAACTTATGAGCTCAGTTTTGGATATATTGAGTTTGAGGAAGTGGTGTGATATCCATACTGATCTGTCTGATAGTAATTTAGTGATGCATGAGGATACTGATGAGCTAAGACATATTGGGTGTCATCGGCATATAAATAGTATGGAGAACCAACAAATACGACTGTCACAGAGACCAAGGGAGTGGTTTTTTTTTTGTTTTGTTTTTTCTTGAGGATGAAGGGGTAGTCAACAGCTACGTCAGAAGTAGCAGGGAGGTCCAAGAGTAAGAGTACAGAATAGTGAGCTTTGCTTTGAGCTGTCATTAAATTGTTGGCAAGTTTTAGAAAAGCAGTTTGTGGAGTTTGGAGCCAGGCTCAGCCAGGATACCGATTTTGTTTTATATTGAAGATCTATAAATTTATCACTGCCTGAGGCCCCAGACAGCAATCCAAATTGTACCTATCCATTACAATGAAGCTTTTGCTTCACAGAATGTGGATTGCAACTGTGGCTTTCCCTACAACTGGGTATGAGCGTCTCTCCAGGTAAGCACCTAACAGTCCGATGAGTGAGAAGATTTAAAGGCTTGGGAGCACATTCATGTTTCAGTGACTATACAGAAGAAGGTTACACTCTATCATCAAGGTCTTTGTGTGAAAGCTGGTGTGTGGAATAAGAGAACCCTCATTCCTACAATAAAAAGATCAACAGTGTCCCATCCTGGGAATTTTATTTTCCCTCAATGTTCATTGGGGGACACAGTAGACCACTGCATATCTGTCCTGCACTACAGGACATAACCCTCTGTATAGAAAGGGAGCCCCAATTTAGAGCTGAAGACTCACTGTTCCAACCAGCACATGCTTGCTACCAGGCTCCCAGGCCTTGGAAACACATTCTTCCTTTTCTGCATTGCCTTGTAAGTGTCTCTGTATGTTTGGTGTCACACCAGGTTGTCATGTTTTGGAGATTCACTGCAGCTTCTGCATCCAACTCTGCTGTTGGTGAGTAGGTAGGTTCCTGGGTAATCATGCTGTGCCTCTAGTGGGGTTAAATTTACCTCAGCTTCCCTTTTATAAGCTGCTGCTTTGTGCCAAGGGAGTGATTGCTGCTTGCTGGATAGGCGCTTCCTCCACCACCCTGCAAGCCCATGCTTCTTTGTGGCCATAGCTCTAAGCTTTGGGCCTGGGGACGCATAGCAACAGGGCTCTGGCACACAACTGGTGACCTCCAAACCTTTAGCCTGCCAACCCAAGCCTCACTTAAAGGGCCAGTAAAATAATGCTCTCCTATGTAAATTTCGTTTGTATTGTGGGATTATCAGGAAAGGCCTGCAGGTTTTTACTACAATTTGAAAGTGGTGTTTCAGGCTTCTGTCTGTTTAGGCAACTGATTGGGAAGAAAAGGCAGGTTGTCAAACTGTGGATGATAATCTTTTCTAACCTTTTAATTTTGTTGCTCACACCCACTACAGTTTCAGCAGTGCTTGTCATCAGGCTGACCTACTATGCAACTCCAGACTCTCTCTAACATAGCAAATCAAAAACTGTACAAAATAAATGCAACTATAAATTAGGTCTACAACATTGGGGTAACAAGGAGAAAAAAACACACATGACAAATTATATAGACCTGTAACCAGAATACCTTTACCTCTAGACAAGCCCCCCAACAGCATGTGCATACGTGGTCTTAGGGAGCCCACAGTCTCCCTCAGCCTGTGGGGAGGCCCTGGAGGTGGAGGCATAAACTAGAAAGGGACAAGTATCAATTTTTTTTGAAAAAAAAAATATGATAAAAACAAATAAATTGAATAGTAAGATCACATATACTCACTGACCATTAATCATATATAATTTAGTTTATCATCATTAGTTCCCTGAAGGGTCAACAGGGCAGCTATTCAGATGAAAGAGTGCAAATATCCTATAATAAAGCAACAAACGATGATATACACCAGGGCCCGAAGACTGCCCCCAAATTTATAAAAAGAGGAAAGTGCGAAAAGACATCCCAGCTACCAAAAAGACAAAAATCTGCATTCCAATGCCACAGGAGAACTGCAGGCTTGGATGATTTGACTTTTTTTTTTTTTTTTTTTTGCTATACAGATGTTTTAGACAATTTATGGTTGCATTATTTATTTTGTATGGTTTTTGCACTTGTTTGTTCCTATAGAGCAAACCATGGTATATTGAAGACCTGCACCACAGGTCTCGGTCTTGAAGAAAGCAAGAAGTGGTTCTGCAAAACCTGTTGGCCACTTGCCAACCGTGTATAGTATATATACCGTGGCAAAGTGGCACGTTCCTGCAAATCGCCGTTTATAAATGGAAATCTGGCATGCCTGCCGCGCGCTCCGTGAGCGGGGCCGCGGACTCTATGTCTGCCTGCGATCGCCTGTGAGAGAGCCAGAAAGGGGAGCTGCCCATGTAAACATGGCGGTTTCCCGCCATGTGAGGGGGGAAATGACAGATCTACTGATCCCTGTACTCGGGATCAATTAGATCTGTTATGCCCCTGGCAGCCCAACCCCCCATACAGTTAGAACACACACAGGGAACACCGTTAACCCCTAGATTGCCCCCTGCAGGTTAACTCCTTCCCTGCCAATGATATTTACACAGTAATCAGTGCCTTTTTCTAGCTCTGGTCGCTGTATAAATGTCAATGGTCCCAAAAAAGTGTCAAAAATGTCCTACATGTCCGCTGCAATATCGCAGTCCTGATAAAAAATTGCAGATCGCCACCATTACCAGTAAAAAAAATTTTTAAAAAAATTGTAAAAACACAATCAATGATGGTTTGTAAACGCAAGGCACGGCATGGTTTGTAAAGGCAAGGCATGGTTTGTAAACGCGGCACCTTTTGCGCAAACCAATCAAACGCTGATTGCGATTTTTTTTTTTTTTTTTTTTTTTTTTTACCACAAATCTGTAGAAGAACATATATCGGCCAAAACTGATGAATACATTTGTTTTTTTATTTTTATTTTTTGGATATATATTATAGCAAAAAGTAAGACTTTTTTTTTTTTTGCTAAATTTTATTTATTTATTTATTTTTTGTTTGTTTATAGCGTTGATCAGAAGTGACGCAGAGGTGATCAAATACCACCAAAAGAAAGCTCTATTTGTGGGGGAAAAAAGGACGCCAATTTTGTTTGGGTACATCCTCGCACAACTGCGCAATTGTCAGTTAAAGCGACGCAGTGCCGAATCGCAAAAAGTGCTCCGGTCCTAATGTGGGAAATCCTTCCGGGGCTGAAGTGGTTAAAGTGGTAGGAAACTGTATTTATCTTACGTTCACTGACAGACGCAGCCTTCTTTGACATGTGGGTTATGTTCGTCCTATTAGGAGTTAACTAGGCAAAAAGGAAAGGCTCCCTTACTGGGACCTGCGGATCAAATTTTTTATTACTGCACTTTTCTTTTTCTCAGGCCTTCTCATGAAGACTGCTATCAAGAAGCCGGCTGGGGCAAAAAGGATATCTGGAATCCTGTGCTTTCCCCCCGGCCAACCGATGCGAGCCAGTCCTCTGCCTAGGCGGGACCCGACGCATCGTGTCCGTTCCGTGCGGGCGGCCAGTGGGAGACCCCCACATACGCCCAGTTGTCAGGACCCGTTTCCTGTCCAGGGGCTGAGGCCCGCAGCATCCCTTCCAGATGAGAGGAAAGTCTGCAACGGGTGGCGACCAGCTACGCCCGGCTGGAGTGGCGAGTGATCCCCCCGGGGAGCGAAAGGGGGCGCCGGGCAGCAAAAAAAACACAAACTTTACTTTGTGCTGGGTCGCGGCCTGCGGGGGCTTACCCCCCTCCCGTCCCCCACTCCGCACCCCGTAACGGCTTTGCCGCTTCTTCGCCGCCATTTTCCTGTAGCCGCGCCCATGTTTCTGTGGGTTTTTCCCCCTAGCGGAGGCCATTTTACTGTAGCCGGCCTATGCAAGTAGCAGTGCTATGTCAATTGGCCTCTATGGGACAGCCCTGGCAGCCATATTGGTGTCCCTGCAGCAGATATACATGTGGCTGCTTTTTTACTTTCACTTTCATCCCTGACTGCTCTGACAGCACAGGACTATTGGCGGTTTTTATCTACTGAGCTCTCCTATTGGGACAACTCTCGTGGGCACAAAGAACAGCAGGTATAGCTGACTATGCCCTAGGGTGCTGGTAGCGGTGGGCACAGTCCTCCTGGGACCTCCCTGGCGTTCTGTGGGGCAGCGGTTGGGTGCTTTGTGAGGGGGTGTCAGTGCCTTAGTGGCAATAGCTGATGGTCAATTCCGGTGGACAATGGCAGTTGACCCTGCGGGTCCTTATGAGGAGGAAGCTGCGACTATGCAGCCAAAAACGCTGGGGACTTTAGTGTCATTGGGCCAGCTCAGGGCGGTTCTTGGGGAATTTCTTCCCCGGGCGGGGCCAAGCAAGTCTCTGGGGGCCCCTGCAAAACGCCCGCCTCCCCCCTGTTCTTTGGGGGATGACTCCACACTGGAAATGGTTTCGGGGGTTACGGGGACCCCGTGGAATTTTTAGAAGGTGAACTAATTCCTTCTGATGGCAAAGAGTTCCTGGGGGCCTCAGTGGCGCATGAGAAGGCGCTGGTGACCGAACGGATTACAGGCATCCGTGCATTTTTGCGACCGGACCAAGTAGGGGAGTCGCAGGCTGCCGCATATGTTTGCGGGTCAGCTAGACCAGTGTTCCCCAACCCTGTCCTCAAGGCCCACCAACCGGTCATGTTTTCAGGATTTCCATTGCTTTGCACAGGTGATTTGATCAGTTTCACTGCCTTAGTAATTACCACAGCTGATTCATCTGAGGGAAATCCTGAAAACATGACCTGTTGGTGGGCCTTCAGGACTGGGTTGGGGAATACTGAGCTAGACCACCAAAATCGCCTGAGGCTTACCCGTACGATCATTTTTTGATCATCTGGTCCATCATGAATGGCAACGTCCTCAAAATTCCTTCGCCGTACCTAAACGCTTCGCAATACGTTATCCCTTCGGGGATACTTTTATGAAAAAATGGGAGTTCCCCGCCTCAACAAGGCAACCACCATTCCCTGGGAGGGTCCCCTTCTTTCAAGGACCCAGCCGATAGGTGTACGGACCGCTATGGCAGCGCAGTACCTGTCCGAGTGTATGGCGGAGCTGCAGAATGATTTGGACTGCGGCAGGACGCTGGAGGCATCACAAAAAGCAGAACGTTTGGGTCAAGGTATTCAGTACCTGTGTGAAGCGGCTCTGGACCTTCTTCCCATGCTGTCAAAAATGTCTGTCTTTGCAGTCATTATCAGACGGGTACTCTGGCTACGCTCTTGGTCTGGTGACCACGCGTACAAAAAAGGTCTTGCGGATCTCCCTTTCAGAGTGGCCGTCTATTCGGTCCGCTGAAAGGATTTCACTGGGGGAAGAGTATGTTCCTTCCCGAACCCAAGAGGCGAGAATTTCGCCGAAAGCAGGGATCTAGCTCTTCGGGTCAGAAGAGGTTTTTTCGGGGCCGGCAAGCGTTCATGGTAACGCAAGAGCGAAAAGACAGCTGCATCGCATACTAGCACATTAAGAAATACTGCCCTTAGAACAAAGCCCTCCAGCGGCGCATTGTCACCGCTGAAGGCGCTTCTATCCTCATCCAATCTTCCTTCCAGGCTCGCCTCCTCCGGCCATCTGACCACGCCGCGATGAATGTCACTCCTGTGCATGCACGTGGGAGTCACAAACCGCGGCACTGAGCTCTGAGTGGACAGCGTATACCGTCCCTTCAGAGCGCATGCGCTAGTGACGTCACCGACTGCTATGCACTAAATATCCTAAGCCATGCAGGTTTAGGAGGTATTCACTGTACCTAAAGGTAATCTTTATTATATGCAATCAGTAGTGCAGCGCTATGCAAAATGATAAAGTTCATAAAAAGTCTTTTTGATCTCCAGAGATAAAACAATGATCCTAAATCCAAACTGCTGATACTGGTGGCCGCTCACCTCAAAGATGCAGGCTATAAAGCCTATCAGGCGTTTTTATAAATCACAATGGATCTCCAGGTGATGTCTCCACGAGTCAGACCAACCAAGTGTCCTCAGCATGTAAGGAAACAAACATAGAAATCTAGTGCACTCTATTAGAGGAATAGTTGTCTATAGCATCAGAAGAAAGTCCCCTTGGTGCTGGGAAAGATGACAAACAAGTGTGGATGTGTAAAGAGAGTCTTCCACCACACAAATAGACATACTGCCTCTCACCTCCCCTCTGGGACCACAAGGCCCATAATGCACTTCAAAATATTCCGGACAGCAGTCTCCAATCGATATCGGATTAGCTATTTCCTTACTTCACACAGGTGATGTGCTCCCATGCAAGAAAGAAAGAGCCACATCTAATGCTCTCAGTATAAAAGGTACTTTTAATATTAAATAAAAATGTATGCACTCACATGGAAAGCACTCTTCCGAGTGCTAGATACACAGCATGTTCAGATGTAAAAGACACCAAAAGTAGTACATCCTCTGCTGACATTCAAGATGGCCGCGGGTGACGTCAGACGCTGCTCCTCCTCGCGTACGCGTTACGTCCTGGGCGGGACTTCCTCAGCGCGGGAGCTTAGCCTGTTACATCACCCGTACTCCTTAAGTACACATTCTGCCTTCCGCCCACCCATCAACACCTGATCAGGTCCAGATTTCACAGGCTAAATGCCCTGAACCAAAACCCCTCTGGTATAGTGAGCCGCAAAGACGTCTTTAATCTAAATCGTAAAACCTCAATTAGGTATTAATATATTACTATAAATGGACAAAATATTCCCAGATGGAACTAGGTGGAGAATTTATAACCTCGAACACTAGGATCAGTATAATATACTAGGAACTAGCTAGTGAAGGGTATCACTCCCCCTAGTGGTCAATAAATAAATGATACAATAACACAACATATCGCAAACTGCAGCAATAATTAACCCCTTCTACACTTGCCAAGCATCTTCGGTCATCCACGGCCATCCTCTATTGTCAACCATACAACAAACCAATTTCAACAAATATAACAGCTTCAATAAAACATCGTAATAAATGACAAAATCATGAAAACAATATAATCCCCAAAAATCATCTATCAGAGATAAAGCAATTCAAATCAAACTCGACGTTCAAGCCAGAGGGTGCCATCACCACCTACTGGCTTCTACGAACCGTTCACATCTTCCCCAATTAATAACGACGTCAAACGCTATACAACACAATAACATAGTA
>BLSH010404266.1:4142096-4160487 GCA_018402905.1 Glandirana rugosa | reverse complement strand
TTTACTAGTAATGGCGGCGATCTGCGATTTTTAGCGGTACTGCGATATTTCAGCGGACATGTCGGACTATTTTGACACTTTTTTGGGACCATTGGCATTTATACAGCGATCAGTGCTATAAAAATGCACTGATTACTGTGTAAATGTCATTGGCAGTGAAGGGGTTAACCTGCAGGGGGCGCTCTAAGGGTTAACTATGTTCCCTGGGCGTGTTCTAACTGTAGGGGGACTGCACTATCTGGGGAAGGGAAGTGGTCACAGCCTTCGTATACAGGAAGGCTGTGATCACAGCCCTTCACCCTTCACACAGAGCGGAGGTCCGTGTTTACATACACGGACCTCCGTTCCTCCGCTCGGGGGGGCCATCGCGGGTAGCCGGCGGCAATCGAAGCCGCCGCACCCGCTCCCTGGCCCTCCCCGAACACAGTGAGCGCACGGGTGCGCCTCCGGTGGCGCGCGCGCGCTCACTAAGCTCGATCCCGCAGCCGCCGTCGTATGACGGCGTTTTGCGGGAACGAACCACTTTGCCGCCGTCAAATGCCGATCGGCGGTCGGCAAGTGGTTAAGCAATGCCTGTATAATATTGAGGTCTATGGACCTCAAATAATATCAAAGTCAGACCAAAGTAGTGCAGGGACTACTTTGAAGTCGCCGCTGCGACTTGAAGTCACACAGATATGAATGATACTCATTGAAAATCATGGGGTACGACTTGTCAGGCGACTTTGCAGTACCAAGTCGCAGGACAAGTCGCACAAGTGTGACAGGGGCCTAAGGAAGACACTTCCTCTCCAGCTATAATCTGCATAGAACAGCCACAGCATAGAGGAATTATACTGCCGGACCTGTTGCAGCAAGAAATAATTCCCAGCTAACATAGGCGAAACAAGGGAGAAATCCACATTAAGAAAAAAAATTATTATAACATGTACAATTCCTACTCAAGCCATGTAGCAATTTATTAAATAACCTTCCCAATTCAAACTGCAGCTGCTGAAGTTTCCTAAGCTGTCCAAAAAGACAATGTAACAGTTGTTCCTGTTTGCTAGATTTGAAAAAACCCCTAAGGGGTTAAAGCGGAGTTCCACCCAAAAGTGGAACTTCCGCTTTAAAGGAAGGTGACCCCCTGACAAGCCACAATTGGCATGTCATTTTTTTGGGGGGGGCCTGTGGTCCGAGGTCCACTTCCTCTCCTAGAGCCGGAAGGAAGTTCACCTTCCTCCCTTTCCGCCTCTGCAATCTTCTGGGACACATCACAGGTCCCAGAAGATACGCCGACCATTCACAAGGTGCAGCGCGACTCGCACCAAAGCCGGATGCCCACACTTGTGATGCCGGCGCCACAGAGGGGAGGGGGAGAAGAGCGAGCCCTCGGGTGACCACATCGCTAGAGCCTGGGACAGGTGAGTTCCGATTGTTAAAAGTCAGCAGCTACACTTTTTGTAGCCGCTGACTTTTAACAGGGTGGAACTCCACTTTAACTGCTGCTAAAGGAAAACTGACACTGGAGGTTCTCACATCAGAGCAGGACCCCAGCAGGTGATTAATGAAACATATCTGCTCAGGACAGAAAAAAAGGCAAGGTAGGAAACTGCACCAAACTTTGTCATCTCCTTAAGTATTCATTTTGGTTATTATTATTGGGTTTTTGTTCAACATAAGTGGAGTTACTCCCTAGCATCCTGCATGGCATCTGGTCCCTTCTGCTGATCTCAATCACGTAACCTAGACCTCTTCCACAGGGCAATTGCTGTATCCACAGGGTGACCCAGATCCCAGAGCAGGAACAGAAGCTGCAGCAACTATGCTGGGTACACTTAATGGTCACCTGATAGCAGGGCATCCGACAGGCACAAACTCCTGCCACTGGCTGGGCCTCCTTTTTGCAGGTATCGATCTCCTGTGCACGTGTGCCATAGCACCACCCCGCTGATAGCTGGGAACTCGGTGACCACCAGAGTCATCTTGGAAGACTTCTGGACACCACGGGATGCTCCTGACAGCCACACAACTGTCCCGCATAAGACCCAGCCGCCGATACTTCCAAAGGGTAGAAAAACTTTATACAAAATTGCCCTATGAGTGAGGACAAAAAAATAACACAGCCATTGGTTCAGCCTCAAAATTTATGGGAGTGGGGTCCTAAGGGGTAGGAGCATGGGCGGGGCTACCAAAATGTATGCTGCCATGGAGCCTGTCAGAAAAATAAATTTAAAGCTGGTCCATATTTTGGTTATGGTAAAAACTGTCATATTTGTTCACCCCTTACAACCCCATCCAGGCTCCTGAAACCAGAAAAAACAGAGCTATAATAAGCTCCACTTCACAAGGACTAAGCAGCAGTGCTTACAGGTCTCACAAACCATATAAAGTACATACCTTCTTAAATGACAGACATCACCCACCTCCAGACAGCTACTGGCTAAAACACAAAACAAACGATGTATACTGCCTATATACCCCCCGTCTGATGGGCTGCAGGTGGTGATTAATCCCCTGGAACGCCGGCCAGCGTCCAGACAACTACAATATGGCCTCCCGGAAGAAACTGTGTCTGCTCGCGTGCATGCTCCACGAGTGTTGGCCAAGCTGTCCAGGATGGAAGGTGGTGCCACCGCGACCGGAGGTGTGCATCTATCCACTGCTGGACAGGTATGCACACAACCCTGCAGTGGCTCAAAAGAGCAGCAGTGTCTTAACCACTTGCTTACTGGGCACTTAAACCCCCCTCCTGCCCAGACCAATTTTCGGCTTTCAGTGGCATCGCATTTTGAATTACTATTGTGCGAACGTGCGATGATGTACACAAACAAAATGTTTTACATTTTTTTCCCACAAGTAGAGCTTTCTTTTGGTGGTATTTAATCACCTCTGTGGTTTTAATTTTTTTCGATATAAACAAAAGAGTGACAATTTTGAAAAAAGAACAATATTTTTTACTTTTTGCTATAATAAATATAAAAAATAATAAAACGTATTCATCAGCTTTGGCCGATATATATTTTTCTACATATTTTTGGTAAAAAAAAAAAATTGGCGTATATTGATTGATTTGTGCAAAAGTTATCGTGTCTACAAACTATGGGAATTGATTTATGGAGTTTATTATTATTATTTTTTTTACTAGTAATGGCGGCAATCTGTGATTTTTATCAGGACTGCAACATTGCAGTGGACATGTCGGACATTTTTTACACTTTTTTGGGACCACTGACATTTATACAGCGATCAGAAATTTAAATATCCACTGATTACTGTATAAATGTCACTGGCAAGGGAAGGGGTTAACACTAAGGAGGCAATCAAGGGGTTAACTGTGTTCCCTGTATGGGGGCTGGGCTGGCAGGGACATAACAGATCTAACTGATCATAGGGATCAGTAGATCTGTTATGTCCCCCCTCACAGAACGGAGAACTGCCGTGTTTATATTGGCGGTTCCCCTTTCTGCCGCTCTATTAGGCGATCGCAGGTCTTCAGCGGACACCGAGTCCGCCTGACTCCCGGGCGCACCCACGTATTACGCCGCTGGTTGTGGGTGCACGCGGGGAGCGTGCAGAGGAGCCGTCGTCCATGGATGTCCGCCCGGCAATTGAGATCTGTGCTGTAGCCGTCTTTTGGCTATAGCGCAGATCTCTACTGGTTAATTGCAGCGAAAGCTGTGTTCGGCTCCGGTGCTATAGATTGGTCCGGTCAGTGGTCCCTTACCCCACCCCATCCACAAAGAGAATAAAATCCCAGCGGGACAGAAATACTGCACATCTCTATTACAAAAAAAGAAAAAAATACAAAGCAAAATAATTCAAACAACATACAGTATATATTTTTGTATAGCAACATTTAGAATGTTACAGTATCTGTACCAAATAAAACCCAAGACAAAGAAACGAAATAGCCCTAGGATATATAACCCATAATATGAATAATAATTTTAAAAAATTAACATCATTAAGTCCTGGAGATGTAGTAGCTTTTAACTGGTATATCCACCCAGTCTCCTGTTGTAGTACCGGTCTATTGAGGTCCCCCACCCCTGGGGTTTTCCATAACTTTCATCACAGTAACATCATAATCTATGTACTTGTATACTGTCATGTATACATTTGTGGAAAGGGCGCATGGTGGCAGTCACTGTAGGGTATTCAGAGAGCTTGCACTGCTGTGGCTTTCTGAATACAACAGCCTGTGAGAAAGATTCCTCCATCAATGCTGTTTAGTGTGCATGCTTTGCAGTCTAAAAGTCACAAATGCACCAGTTGAATAATTCTGGAGAATTGGTGTAAAACTTATTTATACACTTATAAAATCAAAGTAAAACAATTATACTTCCCATTTAAGAGACATTTTCTATTAAAATATAATGAAGCTGGGTAGAGGAACATGTTGGTCACAATTGGGAGACTCTCTGACTAATAAAAGCAGAAAATGAGAAATATGTTAGTGCTTGTCTGCACAACACTTTCTTGGGCAAGGCTTTCTTTTAAGGCACAGGTCCTGTGAAAGGTCTGTTTTTTATTCCATAGAACCTTCAATGATTACAGAAATTTTTGCATCTTAGAAAATCTGTTCAAGTGTTACTGAGCATTTTAAACCTTGTTATTGCTAGAATGCTAACCCTTATTCCAGGGGTGCCCAACCTTTTGAGGAGCGAGGACCACTTTAGTGACTTGGAAACACGGACCACAATGAGCGTAGTGGGCAGATGACAGGTCTGTACCCGCTCTGCACATGCAGAGCAGACACGGATACAGCCTGCTCTACTCTATGGGCCCTCCGTTCCACCCAGACAGGAGACAGATCCCCTTCTGTTTTTTTTTTAAGCAGATCAGATTGAAGTGTAAAAGGACACAAGTCTGTTTACATCTGCAGCTCTATTAGAGGTGAATGCAGAGTCAGTTTGGGTCCACATGAAAAATGGACAAGCAGACCCGATCAGACTGATTGTGTGAAAGGGGCCTAAGGCTACTGATGCACCGCAGTTTACCTAAACATCAACTGACCTCAATCTTGACTTCTTCCTCAGGATTCCAGCATGTATCGCTGGCTGCTGCTGTTCCCCAGGCAGATATGGCTGCTGGCTGTCCTCCAGGGTTGGTGCTGCTGGTGGGTACTGCTGGCTGATAATGCTTGCGGTACTGCTGGCTGGTACAGCTGGGGGTACTGCTGGATTGTACAGCTGGGGGTACTGCTGGCTGGTGCTGCTGGCTAGTGCTGCTGGGGGTACTGCTGGCTGGCACTGTTGGGGGTACTGCTGGTGGCTGCTGTCCCAGACCGTGGGTTCCCGACCCGCCATCCCCAAACATCAGTGTGACAGGAGCGGCACTGGAGGAAGCACGTGGGCTGGTACTGCTGGGGGTACGGCTGGCTGGTACTGCTTGTGGGTACTACTGGCTGGTACTGCTTGCAGATACTGCTGTGGGTACTGCTGGCTGGTGCTGATGGGGGTAATGCTGGTGGGTTCTGCTGGTTGGTACTGCTGGGGGTATGGCTGGCTGGTGCTGCTTTGGGTACGGCTGGCTGGTACTGCTGGGGGTATGACTGGCTGGTACTACTGGCTGTTGGCTGCTGTCCCAGATCCCGGGTTCCTGACCCACCATCCCCAAGTATCAGTGTGATCTGCTGTCCCAGACCCGCCATCCCCGAGCATCAGTGGGACAGGAGCGGTGCTGGAGGAAGCATGCGGCTGCAGTAGAGAGCAGAGCCGATGCTTCCTGTATCTCTCCAGTCACAGATGGAGTACATTTGGTATCACTCCGCCTGTGACAGAAGTCGGCGCTATACAGGAAGCATTGGCTCCGTTTCTTCTAGTGCCGGCTCCGTTCTTCACACTGACACTCGGGGATGGCGGATCCCACGATCTGGGTTTGCCGACCCACCATACCAGTAATGTGGCCCACGGGCCAGCGGTTGGCCACCCCTGCCTTATACAGTGCCAACTATCACAAATTACTGTATGCTTGTTGGTTGCACCTAGAGATTAAAGCGGAGTTCCAGTTGTTTTTCAGTTTATTAAAAGTCAGCAGCTACAAAATATAGCTGCTGACTTACTAAACAGCTACTCACCTGTTCCACGGTCCTGCGATGCGGCCACCCGAAGCATCGCTCCTCTCCACTGCGCCGTCATAGCAACTGTGGTGACCCGGCCGTGACAGCTTGCGGCTTCACGGCTGGGCGTGCACTGTGCATGCGCGAGTCCTGCGCTGCACTCTCCTAGTGGCCAGGCAATCTTCTGGGACCTGTAATGTGTCCCAAAATATTGCAGAGAGGGAAGGGCTGTCTAGGGGGAAAGGAGTCGCCCAGGCGGCCAAGGAGCAGGAGAGGGAAGTGGGACATGAAGTACCTGTCAATACCAGGTACCCACCCCCCCCCCCCCCCACAAAAATAATTACACGCCAAATGTGGCATGTACGGGGGCGAGGAGTGCTTAGAACATTAGATTACTTGATCAATGGCAGATCACACAGACTGTCAGTGTATCAAAGTGAATTGCTGATTCATGATGTATCTGCAAAGAATCATATTCAGCGATTCATGGGATTTGTGGTGAGTTGTGCATTGGTTCATTTATTTATTGTCACATCTCTTACAGTCTAGCTATGACCACCCAAGACTAGGTTTACCTTGTGGGAACATGAAACAATATTTTAAGCAGAAGCGTATCTCTGTATTATAATATATATTATAGGTCAACTAAACATACTTTGTCCCAGAAGTCGTTTTATTATATTTATTGCAATATTTGACATGTTTATTTTCCAGACTCTACTTCAGATTTATGGGCTTACTGAACTGTTATCATACAGTGAACCATGGAGAACAGCTCATTTCAGTCTGATAGACTTCATTTATTTAAGTACAATGGCTATATAAATCACCTTTTCTGTTGAGTATAAACAGGGAGATAAAAACAGAGGTATGATTCCTGTTGTGATTTATTAATCTGCAAGATTAAAGTATATCTAAGCCCAACTTCAGGATATTATCAACCCACCCTCCAACTTGGCCTCCTCAGTAATCCAGTGCCAGTAATCCCTGGCATGAAAAAATATATTTAAATGCCTATTTTACTTACCTGAAGCCGTGGTGACACCACTAGCTTGATCCTTCTCTCTTGGTTACTTCTAGGAAAATGCGTTTTGAATCAAGACTGAGGAGTAAGGTAATACCTTATTCTGTTGTCATCTGTGAACTACAAAATATCTTATTCTTAAAAATATATAAATGAGAGGAAGAGTTGTTTGCAGCGCAAATCAGGAGAGCAGCATAGGGTGACAACACTGCTCCTTCATAGATAAAATACAATTAGTGAGCACTGTCATCCTAGTAAGGTGAAGTGTATCACTTCATCAGGTGAAAATAAAAGATAAAAAAAAACATAATAAAGGATAAAAAGCCTGGAAAAAAAGGAAGCTAATGCCACCACATCTGAGCATTGGAAAACTGGAATTGTAAAAAAGTTTATGTGTTTAGATACTATATGAGTTAAAGTTTAAGTGTATATTGTCAAAAAACAGACATCTGGCCTTATGGTCCTTTAAAATTGCCTGCACCAGATTCAGAACTTCCTGCCCCCTTGCTTAAAGGATTTGTAAAGGCAGAAGTTTTTTTGTATTCCAATAAAAACCTTCTGTGTGTAGCAGCACCCCCCAATTACTTACCTGAGCTCCATCTCTCTCCAGGGATGTCCACGAATGTCTAAGCCATCTGGGACACTCCTCCTGATTGGCTGAGGCACATCAGCAGCGCCATTGGCTCCCGTGGCTGTCAAAGTTAGTCAGCCAGTCAGAGGAGAGGGGGTGTGGCCAGAGCTTTGTATCTGTATGGACACACGGAGCCCTGACTCGGCTCGGGTGCTCCCATAGAAAGCTGCTGGCTGAGAGGGCACGCAATAGGAGGGAGGGGCCAGGAGCAGTGAAGAGGGACCCGAGAAGAGGAGGATCCGGGCTGCTCTATGCAAAACCAACTGCACAGAGGAGGTAAGTATGACATGCTTATTATTTTTTTGTAAAAAACAACAAGACTTTACAATCACTTTAAGCTGGCCATACATGATTCAAATTTCAATTCCTGCTGATTTGGCCAAAATTTGAGTTGTAGGGGATCCTGTCAGCACCACCCTGCTCAACAAACTGTGATTGAAAAATCGAAGGACACAGATGAACGTTTTTTAGCCAACCAGAGAGTGCATCTAATCTGATACATTGTTCAGGAATTCAGATAGCTATGGCTGCACAGAGTGCCTGTCTCTGTATGCAGTGTAGCAGAGTGAAATGTTTGCCACTGCCCCCCACCCCCCTCCTGTCACTGGTTGTTAAAGAGAATACTAGCTTCACAGCCATCAGGCTCTTAGCAAGTAGTGATGCTTACAGTGGACGGAGCCTGATGGGGAATCTGAGTAACTGGTTCTCCACCAGTTCTGTTCTTTCTTAAAGCGGTTGTATACCCAGGCAAAACTAAAAACAAAAAAAACTGCAAGACGATAGCATAGTGAGCTAGCATGCACCGCATACTAGCTCATTATGAAATACTCACCTTGGAACGAAGATCCGACCGGGCTGCTCGGTTTTTTCCCTTTGAGGGAGCGGACATCTTCCCTCAGATCTTGCTTCTGGGTACGCGGCTCCCGGCGCTGTGACTGGCCTGAACCGTGAAATGCCACTCCTGCGAATGCGCGATGGGAGCCCGTCTTTCCGGCAAAGTCCAGTGCTAAGCGTCGGGCCTACGTCGGGACATCACAGCACATGCGCCGGTACATCACGACGCATGCGCCATGCACGCCGCAGCTGCTTGCAGGGGGAATATCTCCTAAACTGTACAGGTTTAGGAGATATTTATTTTACCTACGGGTACCCTTATTATAGGCTTACCTGTAAGTAAAAATCCCTTGAAAGGGTATACAGCCGCTTTAATGATCAAAAGCAGGCAGTGCGCTAATCCTTTAGCCAATAGAAGTCTGCCTATTGGATAAGGAATCTACCTACTGCCTGCTGTCAGTCACAAGGGGAGCAGACCTGATAGGGAACTGGAGGCCCTGAATCCTCAGGCTCCATCCACCCGGTTGCAAACCTCCTTGGCTACATGGTCTGTGTGACAGCTGCAGCAGTGTGAGGGAGATCAGCTGCACTTAGGAAGGAGTGTCTTAATGGACCCATCGGTTTCAGTGCAGCTCAGCATGTGGTGCTTTCCCCAAATTTATGAACCAGTTTCCAACAGGTACATGAGTCTTTCAACCGCACCAATATTCATCATGCAGAGGCATAATGGACTTCTAGAGAGTGTCATAGACATTCAGTATGACTTCCTCTGATAGTGGGACAGCTCTGTAGTAAGACTGTGCCCTATTCACCCCCATCTCTCCCAAGTTTTAGAGTAATGGTAGCTCATCTAGATTTGACCTCCAGTGCCCCCATTGGGTGAAATCTTAAACGTAAGCCAAGTATAATAGAAACGACAAGTGTATTGGAATGCAGAAATATTCCAGTAGATGGAATACTTTGTATTTGTTTGAAAGTAGTTTAGAAAATGACTACTTCCATGCTACTGCACATAAGAGTCCTAAATAGAGTAAATGAAAGGTTTCTGTTTACACTGAAAGTCTCCTTTAGGGCCTTTTCACACTACTGCGCTGCATTGATGACAGTTCATTCATCTGAAATGGTTGCTTAGCACACCAAAAAGGTGCATGTAGAATTTTTTGACAGTATATTGCCATGCTGCAATGCATTTGTGTTGCCATATTGTATTAAGGGGTCATTCAGAATGAAAGACCGCATTGAACCAAGATGCATAACTGCAGCACAGTAGTATGGACGCACTCTTAAAGTTACTTATAGAACTGATGACCATGCCTTATTTATTGAAGTGGACACCAAAGATCTGTTTTTCATTTGATGCACTTGACTTTGAAAAATGACTGACAGAGTATTGGCTACAATTGCAAACATTGCAGGAATTAGTTTATATGTGAAATACATGAGAACATGAGTTACAGTATATTGCATGTCAAAAAATAAAGGATACATTGAATCAGGAGCATCTGAACAGAATGAGGGCCCCAAGGCAGACATGTAAAAAAGACCAAATGGGCAGTTGGTGAGTTTTGGTGTGCTCAGTGGTGTGGTTATAATTAATGGTAGATCTTTTCACCATTTATATACTACTCAGTATAACAACAACCCCCCAAGGAGTGTAACATCTGCTGACATTTGCAGCATATTACAGAGCTGGCGTATAATATACTGTATATAAGCAATAGACATGCAGGGGCACCTCTATGGTTCAAAGTAAGGAAGTGGCAGGACATATGACCCTAATATATGGTTTTAAAGTGGCAATGTCAGATTTTAAAACTAATAACACAAATTCCCTGCAAAAGAATACTGTAAATATTTCCTGTTTGCTGCTGAGCACTGTGGTCCTCTGAAGTCGGCTGGTAAATGAACGCTTTCGAAAGTGTTGATCTTCAGTATTCCTAACTGTGCTTATTGGTTCCTACTGTGTCCTGTTGTGATGTGGGGGTGGCACAGGGCATAAATGAGCACTGCAGGGGACATTGGGGATTGAAATGCCCTGAAGTGCCGATTTCTTAACAGACTTGGGAGCATTCCTCTTGAAATAACAGTGTCCAGTGACACAGGCAGTGAGAAAGTTAAGTGTTTATAATCTTCTTCTGCAGGCCTTGTTTAACCACCTCAATACTGGCCACATTCACCTCCTTCCTGCCCAGGCCATTTTTCAGCTTTCAGCGCTGTCACACTTTGAATAACAATTGCGCGGTCATGCAACACTGTAACCATGTGAAATTTTTATCATTTTCTTCACACAAAGATAGCTTTATTTTGGTGGTATTTAATCACTGCTGGGTTTTTTTTTTTTTTTTTTTACAAGAAAAGACCGAAAATTAAAGAAAAAAAAAGTTTTTTGTTTTTGTCAGAAAATTTTGTAAATAAGTAATTTTTCTCCTTCACTGAAGTTTGCTGATGAGGTGGCACTGATGGGCACTGATGAGGCGACACTGATGAAGAGGCACTAATATGCCGCACTTATGGGCACTGATAGATGGCACTGATAGGTGGCACTGGCGGGAAATGATAGGTGGCCCTGGTGGGCACAGATAGGTGGCACTGATGGGCATTGATGGGCAGCACTGATAGATGGCACTAATAGCCAGCACTGACTGGCATCACTAATGGGCACTGATTGGTGCCACTGCCAGGCACTTGCGGGCCCTGACTGCTGGCACTGGTGGGCACTGGTTGCTGGCACTGGTGGTCAATTGTAATCAGGGCACTGGTGATCAGTGCCCTGAGTACATCCCTACACGTCCTCTGTGAGAAGAGATGCTGCTGATCGGCTCTCCTCGCCACACACTGTCAGTGTGAGTCGAGGCGCGCGGATTACCGGCACTTCCTTGTTTACATGTGACCAGCTGTGATTGGTCACAGCCGATCACATGGTTAAAGAGCCGCAAGAGCGTGCTTTCTGGGCGACGTCATATGACGTGACGTCGTCTCAGAACGAGAGCCTCAGCGCCCCGCCATCATTTGAGGGTGGGCGGGCGGTAAGTGGTTAAAATTCATGACAGGGTTGCAGTGGTTCAGATGCTGGCCATGGAAAAGCCTTATTTTAAAGGAAGCAAACTTTACATGTTATGCAAATCTAGTCTTCCTCCACTGAAATAAAAAGTAGGGTTTAGTATAACTTTAAAGTGTATCTAAACGCAAGAACAAAAATGTTATAGATTACTGTTTATCAGTCCTAAAATGTGGATTAGTTGTTTTTCACTTTATTTTCACCTGGTGTTGCTGCCAGCTTCATGTCCTAGAGTGACAACGTTCACACCCTGTATTGTATCGATGGAGGATTGACGCTGTGTCACCCTAGGACAAGACTACATGGCATAGGAGGTGTTCTGTAGTTCTCAGAGATAGCTATGAACAATGTAACTGATAAAAGTGCAGCAAGGGCAAACAGCATTGGAAGTGATCAGCTCACAAGACAAGGGATAAAAAAAACAGGTATTTTTGCACTTACGGAACAGATACAGTGCTTTGAAAAAAGTATTCATACCCCTTGAAATTTTCCACATTTTGTCATGTACCAAAAACGTAATTGTATTTTATTGGGATTTTATGTGATAGACCAACACAAAGTGGTATATAATTGTGAAGTGGGAAGAACTTGATAAATGCATTTGTATTCAGCCCCCCTGAGTCAATACTTTGTAGAAACACCTTTTGCTGCAATTACAGCTGCAAGTCTTTTTGGGGATGTCTCTACCAGCTTTGCACATCAAGAGAGTGATATTTTTGCCCATTCATCTTTGCAAAATAGCACAAGCTCTGTCAGATTGGATAGAGGGTGTCCGTGAACAGCGATTTTCAAGTCTTGCCACAAATTCTCAACTGGATTTATGTCTGGACTTTGACTGGGCCATTCTAACACATGATTATGCTTTGATCAAAACCATTCCATTGAAGCTCTGGCTGTATGTTTATGGTCGTTGTCCTACTGGAAGGTGAACCTCTGCCCCAGTCTCAAGTCTTTTGCAGACTCGAACAGGTTTTCTTCTAAGATTGCTCTGTATTTGGCTCCATCCACCTCCCCATCAACTCTGACCAGCTTCTCTGTCCATCCTGAAGAAAAGCATCAGTACAACATGATGCTGCCACCACCATGTTTCACAGTGGGGATGGTGTGTTCAGGGTGATGTGCAGTGCTAGTTTTCTGCCACACATAGAGTTTTGTTTTTAGGCCAAAAAGTTCAATTTTGATCTCATCTGACCAAAACACCTTCTTTCACATGTTTGCTGTGTCCCCCACAAGGTTTCTTGCAAACTGGAAACGGGACTTATGGCTTTCTTCTTGCCATTCTCCCACCTGAGCTGTGGATCTCTGCAGCTCCTCCAGAGTTACCATGGGCCTTTTGGCTGCTTCTCAGATTATTGCTCTCCTTGCCTGGCCTGTTAGTTTAGGTGGACGGCCATGTCTTGGTAGGTTTGCAGTTGTGAGATACTCTTTCCATTTTCAGATGATAGATTGAACAGTTCTCCTTGAGATGTTCAAAGCTTGGGATAATTGTTTATAACCTAACCCTGCTTTAAACTTCTTCACAACTTTATCCCTGACTTGTCTGGTGTATTCCTTGGCCTTCATGATGCTCATTAATGGCTCGAATCTTGGCCGGTTCCTGGTGAAGCGGCCGAGAATCGAACCGTGTATGGCCGCCCTAAGTTAAAACTCCTGTTCTGAATTATTTTTTAAACTCAGCGATGGCTGTTCTGATCAGGTCTGCCTGTCAATTTTTCAGGTGGACCTGATCAGACAGCCCCTTAACCCCTATGGACTGGCGGGTGTAAACAGACTTGTGTCGGCATAGATTAGAGATGGCTCTGTCTGTGTCCACACTGCAGAAACTGAGCAGACATGGCCCTGTCATCTGCCCACTCCTCTCTGATCAGTAGGGGATCAGCAGACAGATCCCCTGCTGATCAAAACAGAGTCCACCCTGTGTGAAAAGGGCCTTAGAAAATACTGAAACCACATGTCAGCCAGGCAAATAACCTTTTCAGGAGGGATCAGCAGCCTCCATAATTCATCACTGTAGGTCACCTTTTACTACTCGCTAAAGCTGCACAATTCTGGCTAAAATGAGAATCACAATTTTTTGCTTAGAATAAAGATCACGATTCTCTCATGATTCTCATGGCGTAACATCATCTTTCATATTATACAAAAAACTGGGCTAACTTTTCTATTTATTTATTTTTTTTAAATTCATTAAAGTGTATTTAAAAAAAAAAATCAGTTTGAAAGACCGCTGCGCAAATACAATGTGACATAAAATATTGCAACAACCTCCATTTTATCCTCTAGGGTCTCTGCTAAAAATATATATATAATGTTCGGGCGTAATTTTTTAGCAAAAAATACTGATTTTAACTTGTAAGCAACAAGTGTCAGAAAAAGGCTTAATCTTTAAGTGGTTAAACTGACCTCATTTACAGACCGAAGTTCATCTCTTTGAGCTAAAAGAATTAAATGATACTTTGTTTATAGTTATCTTCCAGCGCTGACAATGTTGTGATAAACTTGGCAGGCTGCCTGTTTTTTCTTTTGACAGCTGTCAGCTGTGAGCAGAGAACTCTGCACTGAATCAAGGAAATGCTGTATTAAGATCGTGAGGGAGTTGAATCGAGATCACAATTTTTTAAACTATTAATTGTGAAGCTCTACTACTTACCATGTGCCCATTGTACATAAACAGCCAGATGGCTCACTCCTGAGGGTGGGCGGGTGGCTGTATAGGGCATGCAGCAATGCTCCCTGTGATCGCTGTGTTCTTAGAAAACAGCAGCTCACAGAGCAGGGTACAGGGCCAATGAAACTGGCTTGTACCATGTCATTGCTGTGACCAAACAAAGCCTAATTGTTGTAGCTAGTGGTCTGTATCCCCTCGCAGAAAAAAAAAAGAAAAAGAATGTTTCCTACACTGCTGAGGAAACACTGATCTGGGCAGCCAGCATCCCTAATCACTAGCCACGCCACCGCAGTGTCACCATACCAGTGTTCCTGGTCGCCGCCACACCAGACCTGTGTAGCCAACGACAGTGTTCCTGATCGTGTCACAGAAGTCCCAGTGTCATCAGACCAGTGTAAGCCAGCAACATTGTTCCTGATCACTGCCACAGCAGTTCCAGTTTCATCAGAACAGTGTGAGCCAGCAACAGTGTTCATGATTGCCGCCACACTAGCAGCCAGCAACAGTGTTCCTAATTGCCACCAGACCAGTGTAAGCGAGCAGCGGTGTTCCTGATTGCCATGACACAAGTCCCAGTGTCACCAGTGTAAGCCAGCAACAGTGATCCTGATCACCACCACACCAGTGCCAGTGTTGCCAGACCAACAGAGTCATCAACAGTGTTCCTGATTGCCACCACACCAGTCTTAGTGTCATCAGATCAGTGTAAGCCAGAAACAGCATTCCTGATCTCTGCTATGCCAGTGACAGTGTCCTTGAACAAGTGGAGACAGTAACAATGTTCCTATCTGCTAGCCACACCAGTTCCAGTGTCACCAGAGCCAAAGCAACCATTAACAGTGTTCTTTATTCCTGACACATCAGTACAGAGTTACCAGAGCCATTGAAGCTAGAAAGAGTGTTTATGATCAGCAACAAATCAGTGTAATGTTGCCTCTGCCTGCTGCCTGTACTGACTCTGGCTTGTTTATTGACCATGTTTCTGCCTGCCACCTGGACCGATCCTTTGCCTGCTTGCTGACCAGGTCCCTCTATGCCTCCCACCTGAACTGACCCATCTGCCTGTCCCATTGACTACATTCCTGCGAGAGACATCTGTTGCAGCCATCCCCTGACGACAACTGCGCTCCTGGAACCAAATGAACTCTTTTGTTCACCCTTTGTTCAGCCTCCTGTACTCCCTGGTCAGTGAACATGGCATTCCTGGGGGCAGCCACATAACAATAAGCTAAACTTTCTTGGCTTATAGGAACGTAGACTGATATAAGTGGTGCTACGCTATGCTATATTCCCTCATCGCTTGTACAGAAGCGAGCTTTACAGTACATTGTCTTTCATACAAATGGTTGATTTTTGTGATGCACAAGATGCAATATCCAGTAGATAGTCTAAACACTGAAAAAGTTTCACACAAGTGGTATCCCCATACTCAAGAGGAGTAGCAGAATGTTCTGGGGTGCAGGGGAGGGCTGGAAACCTTAGGCCTGGGGGCAAGCCCAGCCAAGTTGCCCATTGAACCACCGAATCAGCTCACCATCCATTCCCACCTGGTTTTATAATGGATATTGATGTTGTGAAGCAAGACAAATTACATACATATGTGGAAACATAATTTAATGTTAATAGCAACAAAGGAGGTTTAACAAAAATAATGCATCAATACAGCCTCATCAATGCCCATCAATGAAGCCTGACCAGTGCCCATCAATGCAACCTGACCAGTGCCCATCAGTGCAGCCTGACTAGTGCACATCAATGCAGCCTCATCAGTGCCCATCAATGCAGCCCCCATCAGTGCCCTGCAGCCTCATCATCAGTGCAGCCTCACCAGTGCCCATCAATGCAACCTGACCAGTGCCCATCAATGCAGCCTGACTAGTGCACATCAATGCAGCCTCATCAGTGGCCATCAATGCAGCCCCTATCAGTGCCCTGCAGCCTCATCAGTGCAGCCTCACCAGTGCTCATCAATGCAGCCTCAGTGCCCATTAGCTTAGCCTAACCAGTGCTTATCAATGCAGCCTCACCAGTACACATCAGCTAATCCTCATCATTGCCCATCAATGCAGCCTTCCCAGTGCCCATCAGCACAGCCTGATCAGTGCCCATCAATGCAGCCTCACCAGTGCCCATCCAATGCAGTCTGCAATGCAAGAGAGGAGAGCCGCCAGATTACAAAGAGCAGGGATCTTCTGCTTACCTCGTGTGGACGCTGTCATACGAAGTCCCGCCTCCTGGACCGGCTCCTATAATAGACATCATCCATGGTAGGGTTGGCCCCCTCTGCTTGCAGTTAGTTGGCGGCCGCGCCCCTGGCCCTTATTTCCTCCACAAAAAGAAAATATTGTCAGCGGGCAACTGCCCCTGGCCATTTTGAATGTAAGTTGGGGTGGCCTGGGGGCAATTGCCACCCTGGCTCAGCCCTTTCCTTCTGGGGTGTATGCCTATACTGTGCATGAGAAATAACTTATTAAATTGAAAAAAAATACACTTTCATTTTCTTTCCACATTTTCTAAAAAAGTGTGGTAGAAAAATAAATCTTCAAAAACTCACCATGCCTCTTAAAAATACCTCGGGGTGGCTGTTTTCCAAAATGTGGTTATTTTGTGGATATTTCTACTGTCCTGGTGCTCCAGGGCCTCCAAACTTGTGATAGGTAATCTAGAACTAGATGCCTAATTTATGACCCTGGAAAGCCAGAAGCTGCCCCTTGGATTTTGGGCCCATCTATGTGGTTAGGCTGCAAACAAGTCTCTCATATGTAGTATCCCCATACTTGGGAGAAGTAGTAGAGAGTGTTTGGGGGTGTACGTCTATGTATGCCTATGCTTTGTGTGTGAAATATCTCACTAATTGACAGCTATGGAGGGTCTACTTTGCAAAAAAGGGTTGTTTTTTGAGTGTTTCTTCTGTCCTGGTTCTTCAGGGCATGATAATCAGGAAATCAGATACATTATTTATGCCTCTTAAAAGTCTAAAGGTGCTCCTTGAATTTTAGGACCCTCTATATATCTTGGTAGTCAAAACATCTCACACATTTGGTATCCCCACTTTCGGGAGGAGTAGAAGAATGTGTTTTGTGGTGTAATTGTAAGTATGTGTAAACAGAGGCTGTGCTAAAAGAGAAAAAATATAAATCTACATTTATATACAGGTTTATTTTATATTATATTACGACTTACAATACCTTAATGATAAAAAGTTCTTAGATTACAAGAGGTTTTCCTAGGTTTTTCAATTTCGGCTAGCACAGTTGGGAATATTGATAAAGTACTGGCTATTTTCCGAGACTTAACATGGCCGCTCACGCCTCAGATTGAGGGGACGGCCGATGTATTTATGAGTGGTGATGCAGCGGCGCGTCCTACCAACAAGACGACGTCATCTTTGACAAAACGTACGCCGGGAGAACGCGCTGACGTCACCACTGTTTGGACTTGCCCGGGAGACCGGAACCGGCCCGTTATGCTTGATTTTATTGGATCCATAGTTACATAGTTACATAGTTAGTCAGGTTGAAAAAAGACACAAGTCCATCCAGTTCAACCAAAAAAAAAAAAAAAATGTATATACACATATATATATATATATATACACATATATATATATACACACATACACATACAACCAAATAATCCCATATACAATCCTTCACCCAGTTGATCCAGAGGAAGGCAAAAAACCCCAGAAAAGCATGGATCCAATTTGCTATAACGGGGGAAAAAATTCCTTCCTGATTCCCCGAGAGGCAATCGGATTCACCCTGGGCCCCTTAGTCCTTCCTTAAAAAAGGGGGCAATATCGTTTAACCTAGGTACGAAAAGACCCCAAAAAACGGAAGGAGACCTAGTTGACCCACTTCCTAACATATACCCTAATAAACCAACATACACATACACACATATATATATATACACATATATATATATATATATACACATATATGTAAAAAAAAAAAAAAAACCAACTTGACCTACCTGAACACAGAAAAAAGTTGGACTGATTGATACATTGATACATTGATACCTAGGTTATTTTAGTTCGTATTGCCCGGCCAAGGCCAGAGGGCCCGTTCAGGTTTGTCACCACTGCAGTCGCGCAAGAGGGCCGCATGCAAAACAGTTTCTACTGC
>BLSH010404266.1:4117914-4134136 GCA_018402905.1 Glandirana rugosa | reverse complement strand
TAGAGCTTTCTTTTGGTGGTATTTGATCGCCTCTGCGTCATTTCTGATCGCCGCTATAAACAAAAGAAGAGCGACAATTTTGCAAAAAAAACCCAAATTTCTTACTTTTTGCTAAAATTCAAATCCAAAAAAAAAAATATAAAAAAACATTTTTTTTCACCGTTTTTGGCCGATTTATATTCTTCATCATATTTGCGATAAAAAAAATTGCAATCAGCGATTATTGATTGGTTTGCGCAAAAGTGGCCGCATTTACGGATGGTGAGAATTCATTTCTGGGGTTTTTATTTTTTTTGATTTTTTACTAGTAATGGCGGCGATCTGCGATTTTTAGCGGTACTGCGATATTGGGGGGGACAGGTCGGAACATTTTGACACTTTTTTGGGACCAATGACATTTATTCAGAAATTTAAATGTCCACTGATTACTGTATAAATGTCATTGGCAGTGAAGGGGTTAACCTGCAGGGGGAGAGCTAGGGGTTAATAGTGTTCCCTGGGCGTGTTCTTACTGTGGGGGGGTTGGGCTAACATGGGCATGAGAGATCTAACTGATCCCAGTGACAGGGATCAGTAGATCTCTCATGCCCCACTGACAGGGCGGGGAACCGCCGTGTTTACATCGGCGGTTCCCCGTTCTTTCTCTGTTGCCGCTCATCGCGGCTCGCCGGCGGACATTGGGTCCGCCCGAGCCGCGGGCACACTCCCCAGGAGTGCGGCGGGTGCGCGCGCGCGCTGCCGGAGCGCGCGCCCCCTGGTGGCCAAATGCGAATCGCCGTTTATTTACGGCGATTCGCGCAGCGCTCCCCCACTGCCGCCGTGAAAAGACGGCGCGCGGTGGGGAAGCGGTTAACACATTTCCACCAACCTTCCATCTCTTAAGCCTCGTACACATGGTTCAACGGTTGTACCACCGAACGGACCAAATCGTATGTTGGCTGTTGTATCTAGCATACTGACTGCACTACATGATCGTACAACCAAAGAAAGAAAGTTCAGGTGCATGTAATTAGCATTCGGCCGTTCCTGACTTCTGAGCATGCGTGTTTTGCACAATACAACTTGTTGGACCAACTTCTCTGTACACATGATACAACGGTCGTATGACCGCTTGTTGGTACTACCAAGTTTTCTAGTTTGCTCATACAACTCGCGTTGTACGACCGTCGTACGTCGGCTGTTCTAATCGCGCGTACTAACAATCGATTTTGCGTACGACATGTTTTATACGATCGTTGACTCATGTGTACGAGGCTTAACAGCAGTGTTGCCAACCTACCAGATTGAAATTTACTGGCACAACACCCAAAATTTACTGGCACAGCCAAGTTTTTACTGGCATTTTACAAAAGTTACAAAATTACAGTTTTCAGTGCAAATTTCAGTATTTAGGCTACAAGCAAGTATACTGTGCAAATAGCAATGTGATTAAAGATAGATAGCAAGGTAAAAAAACATATTTCTGTTATTTTCAATATAATAAGGGCAGATTATTTAGTCCATCAGTTTTGTCACCTATGTCAAATTGTAGAGATCCCCCCTTAATTTCTGTTCCATAACCACCACAGTGAGGTGGAATCCCTGGTAGCCACTAGGTTCACCAGAATTTATGTCCCCACTTCTAAAGACTTCCTGTCTCCATCACCTACTGTTTTATCCCTCCAGTCTCCATCCCTCCATCACCCCTCTTCTCCATCACACCATCCCCCCGTTTCCATTCCTCCATCACCTCTTGTCTTCATCACACAATCCCTCCATCACTTCCTGTCACTATCCCTCCATCTCCATCACACCATCTCCATCACCTCCTGTTTCCATTACACCATCCTTCCATTACCTCCTGCCACTTATCCAGTGCACACTGCACTCATACAGTGCACACGAAGAGAGAGAGACTCCGGCAGCCTGGCTCGTAGCTGTCTGTTAGAGTCAGCATAGACAGTGTGTATGTCAAACTGTCACACACTCACTGTCCCGACTCTTTTTGGCTGGCTTTAAGAGGAAGGGTACTGCACTCACCACTGTCAGCAGGAGGGCTGCAGGGTCAGCCAGAGCAGGGAGGCAGGCAGGAATCAGGAGGATCCATCCATCCGGAGCGTCTGCTCCAGTCGGGTGCTGGCTGGCGGTGGTGTGGCGGGAAAATGCAGTAACCTCATTTGAGGGTGGATGGGCTGGGCAGAGGCACTAGCTGGCAGCAGGAGGAGAGGTTGTCCAACTCGTCTCAGGGTCAGGATCGGATCTTCTCACTTGCCGCTTGGGGATTTCCATAATTGCACATACGCAGCTCTGACCGGAGCCGATGGCCGCTGTTTTTACTGGCACTTTTCGGCTGCTACGGACTTTTATGGACATCCAAAAAACTGCCGTGTTTTTACTGGCTGTCCGTAAATTTACGGACGGTTGGCAACACTGCTTAACAGACACAACTTGTCTGTTCCACCAGGCTCTCACTGACTTTCAGATGATCCTAAATTACCGAAAAGGAGAGGTGCAAAACCCGAACTGGACAGGGAATCAGAGGTCTCAAAGTGTATGAGAGGAGTCTGGGAGATATGTAAACCCCGAACAGGACATTTTCAGACTTCCTCTGAGAGCTGTGCTACACCTTGTAATATAGAAGAAGCAATAACACTGGTTATAGCCAATAATTTACACCCCTGGCACATAAAAGAGAAAGAAAAAACTTGGATAGGTTGATATAAATCTGTCCTTGATCTACAATATACACTATATTGTTGAAAGTATTGGAGCACCTGCCTTTACACGCACATGAATTTTAATGGTATCCAAGTCTAAGTCCATAGGGTTCAAAATTGAGTTGGCCCACCCTTTGCAGCTATAAGAGCTTCAACTCTTCTGGGAAGGCTGTCCACAAGGTTTAGGAGTGTCTATGGGAATGTTTGCCCATTCTTCCAGAACCAAATTTGTGAGGTCAAGCACTGATGTTGGACGAGAAGGACTGGCTCGCAGTCTCCGCTCTAAATCATTACAAAGATGTTGAGGTCAGGACTCTGTGCAGGCCAGTCAATTCCTCCACCCCAAACTAGCTCATCCATGTCTTTAGGGACCTTGCTTTGTTCACTGGTGTGTAGTCATGTTGGAACAGGAAGGGGCCATCCCCAAACTGTTCCCACAAAGTTGGGAGCATGAAATTGTCCAAAATGTCTTCGTATGCTGATGCCTTAAGAGTTCCCTTCACTAGAACTAGGGAGCCAAGCCCAACCCCTGAGAAACAACCCCATACCATAATCCCCCCTCCACCAAATGATTTGGACCAGTGCACAAAGCAAGGATGAGCGAGTTTGGGGTGGAAGAACTTGACTGACCTGCACAAAGTCCTGACCTCAACCCGATAGAACACCTTTGGGATGAATTAGAGTGGAGACTGCGAGGCAGGCCCTCTCATCCAACACTAGAGCTGCCTGTCCTTACAGATGCGCTTCTGGAAGAATGGCCAAACATTCCCATAGACACTCCTAAACCTTGTGGGCAGCCTTCCCAGAAGAGTTGAAGCTGTATTAGCTGCAAAGGGTGAGCCAACTCAATATTGAACCCTACGGACTATGACTGGGATGCCATTAAAGTTCATGTGCATGTAAAGGCAGGTGTCCCAATACTTTTGACAGTATAGTGTATGTGTTCTTGTATATTGTTAGAAATATGCAGCTTGAATTATATAAAGAAAAAAATACTAGTTCAAGTTCATGGCTTAGGATGATCATTACTCTATTAAAATCCTTAACCTCTAGGCTAGGTTCACACTTTTGATCTGATTTTCATTGCGATTTTGTAGTGCAGCTGCAGTGCGACTTAGTGCATTTTTAATGCACGTTTTACTACTGGGACTGTCAGCCAGCAGAGATGAGTCATTGGTTGTTAAGGAGCCGGCACCCTCCGGTCTCCTAACAACCAGTGACTCCTCTCTGCCGTGAGCAACATGGATGAATCATCAGTTGTTACGGAGCTGGCACCCGCCGGCATCCTAACAATGATGAGTCATCTCTGCTGTCCGCCGGGGATTCCCTGCTCACAGGAGAATGTACACAAAAGAGCCAGCATTAAAACAAAAAAAAACTGCGTGGGCGCCCCCCCCCAATCCATACCAGACCCGACATTTGATGGGGACCCCACACCAAAGAAAATATGCATGGGTCCCCCCCCCCAACATCCATACCAGACCCTTATCTGAGCATGCAGCCCAGCAGGCCAGGAAAGGGGGCCAAGTGAGTGCCCCCCTCCTGAACCATACCAGGTCACATGCCCTCAACATGGGGGGAGAGCACTTTGCTGATGGGTCCTCCCTGGCAAAGCACCTTGTCCCAGTGTTGATGAGGACCACCGCAACCCTGGTCTGGCCTGGTGGTTGTTGGGATGCAAGGATAGCTTATCAGAATCTAGAGACCCCTTTAACAAGCAGGGAAGTAGCTGACAGCAGGGGTGAGTTTAGAGATTTTTATCTCAAGTTCCTTATTTATATGATTTATCATTGTTAGTGGGTACTGGCTCCAGCACAGATCACACACAAAATCGCATTAAAAATGCATGTAGACATGACTTTGATGCATTTCCATTGAAAAAATTTGCAGCATTGCACCAAAGTAGCACAGGAGACAAGTAATCTTGTCTTCATATCTGTGGACACATAACATCAACATGAAAGCTAAATAAGGAAAATTAAAATTTGGTGCTTTTCAGCTTTAATGCTGCTCAGAAAAATTATATATAATATTAATTTTGAGAAAAACGTTTATATATTTTTCCCATTTCCACTTGTAGCTCTGGCATTCTTCCCACACTTCTCTCCCCCTTCTCTCATCCTCAGTATTGTACTCCCTTTCACTATAGGTTCTTCTCCACTTGCTTTCTTCTCCTACCTATTTGCCCGCCCTAGGGCTAGCCATACATACATAGATTTCTCTTGTTCATAGATTTCTGCATCTGTTCTAAACAGCGTGGGCAGAAGATTCTATGTTGTATGTATGTACTGTATTCAAACAATATCCACAGCTGCTTGAATACCTGAATATTGATTGCATCTCTCCTGTTTAATTATCTCACTCTCTTGCTTGTTTCTGTTCTCTGAAGCTGCCATAAGTGGCTTGAATTTTGGCTTTTTCCTGCTAAATTGGTCAAAATTGGAGTCATGGGTGGTCCTGTCAGCTTAATAAAAGTTAATTTTTTAACCAACTTAATATCCAGGCCTGTTTCTTGGACTTGGTGTTTACAAGTTAAAACCATTTTTTTTGCTATAAAATTGCTTAAAACCCCCAAACATTATATATGTATATTTTTTTTCTAACACCCTAGAGAATAAAATGACAGTCGTTGCAAAACTTTGTCACACCGTATTTGCGTAGCGGTCTTACAAGCGCAATTTTTTAAAAAACAAAATTCAGTTTTTTGAGTTAAAAAATGAGACAGCAGTAAAGTTAGGCCAATTTTTTTCCATATTGTGAAAACTAATGTTACGCCGAGTAAATTGATACCCAACGTGTCATGCTTCAAAATTGTGTCCGCTCGAGGAATGGCGACAAACTTTGCAACTTAAAAATCTCCATTGGCGACATTTAAAAAATTCTACAAGTTAGCAGTTTTGAGTGACAGAGAAGGTCTAGTGCTAAAATTATTGCTCTCGCTCTAACAATCGCGGCGATACCTCACATGTGGGGTCTGAACACCGTTTACATATGTGGGTGGGACTTATGTATGCGTTCGCTTCTGTGCGTGAGCTCGTGGGGACAGGGCGCTTTACATTTTTATTTTTAATAATTTATTTTACTTTTTACTTTTAATTTTTACAATGTTCTTTTTTTTTTAAAAAAAATATCATTTTTATTCCTATTACAAGAAATGTAAACATTCCTTGTAATAGAAAAAAGCATGCCAGGACCTCTTAAATATGAGATCTGGGGTCAAAAAGACCTCAGATCTCATATTTACAGTAAAATGCAAAAAAATAAATAAATAATTTGAAAAAAATGGGCCCTTTAAGAGCATTGGGAGGAAGTGACTTGTGACGTCGCTTCCGCCCTGCCATGTTATGGAGCCGGGTGAGCGGACACTGGGGGGAGAGGAACCGATCATTTCTGCCGCTGCAGGCAGGTCCGGTAAGCGGCGGAGATGACAGGAAACCGGTGGGGGGGGGGGCACCTCCGTTGAATCTGACGCTGAGACCACTTTTATGCTACACCGAATCGCTGGCAAAAATAAACTATATCTGAATGGTGCCTGTAACTGCAGGCATCATTCAGATATCACCACTCAAAGTCCAGGACGTCACATGACGTGACTGGACGGGAAGTGGTTAATAGACTTTTGTCGAGGGAGCCAGGTGGAAAATTGTCCAATCAGATGCAGTCACTGTTCCAGTGTTCCGACAGCTATGTATGCTGGCTATCAGAATTCAATAGCCAGCCAGGGGAGGTTTCTTACTGATCCACCCAACACAATCCCCGACCTCCCATTAGAAACCCTGTGGGATCAACTGGGTCAACTGTGGGTGAAGGATTGTATAAGGGATTATATGGTTATATATAATGTTTTTGTTTTGTTTTTGTATTTTTGGGTTTTTTTTTTTTTTGTTTTTTTGTTTGAACTAGATGGACTTGTGTCTTTTTTCAACCTGTAACCATGTAAAACCTGCCATAAATCCACTGCTCACTGTATTCACCAGGTCTTGGTATGACATTACTGGTGAGTCCCCACAGTCCAACATCTGCTTGTCGGTTATCATCCTTCATCTCCAGTCATAGGCGTGCACAGCCTATTGCATTAGGGTGTGCACCCCAAACAGAAGCTCAAATACATGTGTATATATATATTTTTCACACAAACACACAGAACTCTGTGTATATAGGAATAGTTATCTGGCTCTTTCTCCACCATGAAAAGCAGGGGAAAAAAAAAACAGCCAGATTAGCAAGTAAAAGCAGCACACTTTACACATTGTTAGACACACAGTTAACCCCTTGATGTTAACCTTTTCCCAGCCAGTGTCATTAGTACTTAGTACAGTGTACAGTATTATCACTGATCACTGTATTAGTGTCACTAGTGGCATCAGTGTCAGTTAGTACCAGATTGCCTGCAGAGGGGCAGAGTGCCCCCTTACATCCCAATCCTGGCACAGTGCCCCCTTACATCAAAGTATGGCACAGTGCCCCTTACTTCAGAGAATGGCACAGTGCCCCTTATGTCAGAGCATGGCACAGTGCCCCTGATATCACAGCATGGCACAGTGCCCCCTGACATCACAGCATGGCACAGTGCCCCCTGACATAACAGCATGGCAAAGTGCGGCCTGACATCACAGCATGACACAGTGCCCCCTGACATCACAGCATGGCACAGTGCCCCTGACATCACAGCATGGCACAGTGCATCTGACATCACACATGGCACAGTGCCCCCTGACATCACAGCATGGCACAGTGCCCCCTGACTTCTCAGCATGGCACAGTGCCCCTGACATCACAGCATGGCACAGTGCTCCCTTACATCAGAGTTAAATCATCCCTAAGTGCCTGCTGGACAAGAAATCAACTTGGCAGCTCCTGGAAGGGGGGGAGGAGACAGATGGAGGAGAGAGGTGAGGGAGATGGGGGACTGCTTACTCACCGGAGGCTGGAATCTGCAGGAACACACAGGGGAATGAGTCTAACAGCCCCCTGGATCTGGCAGCTGCTGTACCTAAGATCTCCCACCCACACATCTACTTTCTCAGACACAGGCTGCACACAAGGATTGCAGTGTGGGGGGGGGGGGCAGACATAAGGGATGGGGGCTGGAGGAGCCAGAGAGGATCGAGCCCTCTCTCCTCTCCTGCTCGTGCTGTGGGGGAGGAGGGAGGGGGTATTTTTGCTGGCTGAGCATTGTCAGTGAGTGAAATCTACCATCCTAGATTCGCCCATGTTCCCCACTAGATGCTGCTGACCTCCTATCCTATGAATGCTGAAGAGGCACTGGAGGGAAGGCAGAGTGCAGCAGTATCGCTCCGCCGCCTACAGTAAGAGATCTGCTGCCAGAACTATAGAGGCAGCATTGGAAAATGGGGCCAGCTGTCAGCTTACTCCACGGCTGCAGTTTTCATAGTTCGTCTAGCAGTATACATTCTAATCAAAATTGTCTCACTGGCAGGGCAGCACTATTACTGCCAGTGAGTGCCCATTAAGGAAACTCAACAGTTTCTGCAGGAAAAAGCCCTGGCTGGCACAGGGATGATTAGCACACCCCCTGCGCACGTCTATGTCTCCAGTGGTAGCCGCTGTACAGCTGCAGAAGACGCAAAGTATGTTCAAGGCAGGGGGGAGTCTGTGGAATCAGATGGAGCATGTCATCTCTCCAGCACCCCCATACCTCTCTCTGCACAGGCAATCACCAACATGCTTATGTCACAGGTCATATCCCAGGCTCCATTTTGAGGTACAAACTGAATCAAATGTTTAACTGAGCGCTGCAGATGGAAGAACCCTCTATGTTAAGGGTTCAAGTAGTGGCAAAGAAAAAGCTTCTCTTCTTTCTTGTGGAACAAAAGATGAGCAATCACCACTTTGGCTTCGCTGCCCACTTAGGCTTCATGCACACAGGACTTTAAGCAACTGACGTTTTTTGGATTTTTTTTATTTTTTCAGCTTTTACTAGCGATATATTACCGCCATTTTTTCAAGTTTTTTTGTGTTTTTGTAAAGGGCCAGCGTTTTCTGTTTTTTTTCCCAATTGATCTTAAATGTCCAAAAATGTTGGGGATCGACGTTTTTGGGCGTTTTTGAGCATTTTTGGGTGTTTTTGAGCGTTTGAATGTTTTTACAGCTGAAAAGGTCTCTCAGAACCCTCTGGTCTTGGGTTTTTTTTACAGCTCAAAAACCTCACTGCTAAAAACAGTTGATAACAGCCTGTGTGTGTATGATCACATAGGATAACATGATGGAGGGTTTATTGACTGTAGAAAAAAAACGTCTGCAGCTAAAAACAGCTGCTGTAAAACAGTCAAAAAACATCCTGTGTGCATGAGGCCTGTAAGTTGGGGGAAACAAAAGTGGAACAAAAGCGAAAAGGAGAAGGCGTATTGGCCTAGTACATTACCATAATACCTTTTACTTATAAAAAATGAATAAATCCCAGTGGCTGTGCCCTCTTCATCAGAGCTCTGATTAAGAGGGCACAGCCCTTTGATACTTGTAAGCCATGCTTATCTGGGTGGCTGCGCTACATCAGAGTTTAAATTGGATGGTGTTGCATGCGGTTTACCCTGTACTTTTGTAAATTTTTGTAAAAAATTGGAATTTATTCATGTTTTATCAATTAAAGGTATTATGGCAATACACTAGGCCAGTGCACTTTCTTCTTTTTGCTACATTTAGAGGTGGCTGACAGTGGAGGGCTCTCCAGTCACAATCTTGTTCATTAGAGTAATATCACAAAGTGACGTTGGCGTCTACTGCTACTGATTTAATTCACCACATGGCACTTTTTTTTTATTGATTTCAATGGTGGTTGTCAATAATTACTAACATGTACAGGGAACAAATTATATGGTAAAATGTTCACAAATGGTCATTATTGGATTGAAGGTGGAAGAAATGATCAAACACACATATAGCAAATCAAAATTAAGAAAAATAAAACTGGATCTAATCACCAGTGTGAAAGAGGCCTAAAGGGGTTGATAATCTTTACACAATTAATAGTGTGAATTAATTATCCAATCATGTGCAGATGGAGTAAGTAAACAAGAATTTGCTTTTCATTTGTTTGGATAATTCTTCACACAGTTTATTCTACCGACTCTTTCAGCCTGACGTGTGAACACAGCCAATAACTGTACAGGTCCCAGGATTTACATGATTGTGTAATCACTGAGCCAGCAGGAAATATATATTGACCCTGGATAATATCTGAACAAAGATGGCACTGTCACTGCAAGGAGAAAGAAAGATGAAGGCATTGTTAGGTAGAATACTGTGATCTCTGTGAGAAGTAATAAATGTATCACTTGACATGTACTGTGTGCACTTAACATTAAAACATTTTGACTCTAGGGCCACTTTAAGAGCTGTTTTCTTTAAAATCTCAGAAAACTTTAATAGTGGCTCTGTGACCTACCCTCAGTTTGCATTGCCTCTTTACAGATCTCTTAAAATGAGCTTGCTACATTAAGCACCAAAGGTCCCTTTTAGTACACTGAAATGCAATTATGCAGCTAATTTACCAAAGTGTAATTATTATAATTCAGTTTCACTTTGTGTCAATATTTAAATGCTCACACTGTGCTCATTGGGTGTACATTTCTATTGCAACAGCTTGGAAAGTGAGATTGAAAGCCACACGGCTAAGCTTAAAGGCTCTTTATGGTTGTTTGTTCAGCAGAAAACTTTCTTTTTGAGTTTTCACAGGTAGAGAATGAATAGATATTAAAGTTAAACACAATAAAGGTGCTGTGTTGCATAGCAATGAAGTTACAGTTGAAATATGAATTATTAGTTTCAAATTTGATTGCTTTTGTTTAACAAATAATACTGTACAGATCAGATTATTTGAAGTGAATACACTACCCTGCCTTAAGAAAGAATAACATTTCAAATTTAGCCTTTCTTGGCTGTAGTCACCCAAACCTGTGTTCACTTCTTCTCCCCTAAGCCAAGCGTTATTGTTGCCTTTGTCTGCTGCTGGGGAGTGTCCCTGGCATTAGACCACAAGGATCCAATAATGCTGGTTTATGGATATTTATTATATTTTATGGATGTTATTTAATTTGACTCCCTGGCTAACCACTAGGAGGTTTGTTGCCAGTAGTACATGCTAGGGGAGGGTATAAATATTAAGGTGTGACCTTGTGAAAGGAAGTCATCTCTCAGGCCTTCTGCCTGGGTAAGGGATGCAGCTGTATGTCTGAACCTCTTGGGCGTGTTGCCTAGAGAGGGTGACCATGTGCTCAGAAGAGGCCAGGAATTGAGACCTAAAGTAACGAGAAAAGGGATTGAAGCACCATGGAAGACTTTCAGCCAAACAAGGCATTGGAGAAGCTGGGTAGAAGTTTGGCCCTTGTCTGAAGTATGGTGACCTCTCCCCAAGAGTTGATACCTAGACCATTAAGTACTTTGCAGCCAGAAAATTCATTCACGGGATGCCAGGTTGGCTTCAAAGTTGTTTGCCTGTGAAGATTGTAAGTAGTGTTTTGTCCCTATTCTGGAGTCTGCTACATCTCATGGGTGTCCTGTACCCTAACTCTTTCTCCCAGGAGTTTCAGCAGAGCCAATAAACTTCAAATTTTCAAAACAAAGTTTTGTATCATCATATGAACTTTAGGCCACATTCACACCTTTGCCCTCTGGGAACACGCACAGAAACACATGAAAAACATGCTAAAACACACATGTTAGAAGCCTTCTTTAATCTAATATCTAATATTTCTGTATTAACAATACTAACCAGTATAAATGTGTTGGATCTTGAGAATAATTGAATATATATATATATATTTTCTCTCTATATTTGGAAAAGTAACAAATATAGTTTACAGTTTGTATTTAAAGTTATATTAAAATGTTTAAGTAGCAAACATTCCTTTGGAAGTTAACACATGGAAATAATTAGGAGTTAGTTCTCTTATCCTTCCCCAATCCCAAGGGTATAAGGTTTCAAATGCTAAAGATGCATAGAGATTGGAGTATGGTTTATTTAAGAATATAAGTTCTTTATGCTATGATATTTCTTTATTAGGACATTAATAAGTGAAGGACATTTCATATGAATATATACACTTATTGATGTATGTAACATTATTTGATTTAGAGGATAGAAAAAGTTATATTGTATAAGAATATGGTTGTACATATGGTTTTTGCCCATCCCCCAGGTTCAACATAGCTGTGTATTGAATTTCAGTGGGCATCTCCTCAGGGAGGGGGGTCGTTAGACTGAAGTTTAGGCTGAAACATTGATTAGTTTTGGTAGTACTACAAGACATATGAGAACTTTAAACCAACCCTTTTTGGGAAGGAGGGGGTTTTGAGTAGAAGGTTTTGAACAAAGACTTTTAAAATCAGACAGGCAGACAAGAGGAAACTGCTCACACACACACACAGATATACACATCTGATTTTATACACAATCTTCATCTCAAGATTATAACTTCATTATTGATATTTTTACATTTTGTATTGTAATATTGTTCTTGTAATATTTTACTATTTTGTTATTAAATCCATTTTTGAGTCTTTACACAAGAACTGAACGGACTTTCTTGGGACTTTTCTCACCAATATAAGTTACAGAATATCGAGAGAATATTCTCATATTTAACATTGGCGCCCCAGCCAGTTTCGCTTTGTCCGAATATCGAATGTTTTTGAGTTTTTTTCTCCTTCACCTTGAAGTGGAGTGAAAGGCTGCATTGTTGGCAAAATATGAATTCAAACTTTCAGGAGAAATAAAAGCAGCAGATGAACTTTCAGGTATCATCGAATTAACCTAGAACCTAGAAAGTGGGTGGAAATTGTTCGCAAATGCAAGAGAACCCTTGATGATGTAATTTTCCGCCAAGAGAGGGAAGGCGCATTACAGGAAGAAATTCCGTCCTAAATTGGTAAGTGATGAATTTTATTGATGAATTATCTAGTGAGAGTAAATTAGAATTCAAAAATCTCTCAAAATTTGTTAGAGGATGAATTGTGGCGATACATGTTCAATGAATGCTTACAGGCAAATAGTAAGATACAGAAATCTAAATTTTCTCTTGAGAGATTCAGGAAACAGGTTAGAAATGTAATGAAGCTAGTTAAAGTTTTTAACACAATGATATTAGATGTTCCTACTAGGAATGTTATTTGCACAGAAGAGATGACACAGCCTCAGCAAGGTAACAGTTTATGTAGTAATTGTCTGATTTTGGCTGAGCAAATAGATGAATTGCAAAGTTCAATTCAAAGAAAAGATTTTCAGTTGTCTGAATTGCAGAATGTAAAAATTATTTCTGTAAATTCTAAAGGAGAGACAGGCAAGAGTTCAGATGTTAAACAGAAGTTTTGTTTACCAGACATGCAGTCTACAGAAATTGACGTACATGACCATGAAACATTGATCAAAAGAAAAATAAAGGATAAGGCCGCAGATTTAAATATTAAAATATTTGATCAGCTCATGAAGATAGCTAAAGAGATACCGCCTTATGATGAGAATAAGAATGTTTTGCATAATGCAGAGAATTTTTAATTAAATTCTGAAAGATTTAACTTAAATGAAGAAAACAAGAATATTTGTTTCAAGCTATGGCTGCCATGTAATTATAGCCAGCAGTTCAAACCACAAACAGTAACTGATGGACAAACAATGCACTGCAATGAGTCAGGCAGATTAAAACAATCAGTTTGTACACAGGAGAAAGAGACACTACTACAGAAATCTTTGATTTTTTACAAGTTTCAATAGATGATGATCCATTTTTTTATCTGAGGAAGTTTGAAAAGGTATATAGAATTGTTTTTGGAATTGCACAAGACAATACGTCGGTTGCCATGATTTCAGCTTTCATTAGGAAATTTACATTTTTAGATCCAGCTTCTGTTGTGTTGGCTACTCAGCAACAAAGTTTACAAGAAGCTGCAGAGATTATTGATACAGTTAGAAGGCAAATTAAGTTGACCAGACAAAAGCAAGTTGGCGATCACAGGGTTGCCACGTGTATGGCCACACCCAATCATGGTGAGAGACACGTCACAGGCAGAACCAAAGTTTCAGAGCAGACAGGAAATGCTATTTGCTATTACTTTATGAAAATTGGCCATTTGAGAAGACATTGTTTACAATATAAATTAGATTCACAAAGAAAAATGTGGGAATTAGAAAATAAGAAAACTTCTGAGCAATCTATTCATCCGTGTTCAGACAATGGGTTGATTAAAACGTCTTATGCCTCAGAAGTCAAACAGATCAGTACAATGACTGTTAATGACAGTTCAATCAATATGACAAACAATGCTGTCACTGACAGAGATGGTTTACTTCCATTGCCAAAATCAGGATTAAATTAAGTTTTAACCCCTCCAACATTAAATTATGTTACTCCAATTTTATTGGATGAAAGTGGAAGACCATACATACAAGGTCTACTAAATGGTAGGAAAGCTAAATGGTTAATAGGTTTAGGAGCTGAACTCAGTTTAACTAAACACAAATTACCTGTGAATATTGATGCTCCAAAATGTCATTTAACTGGTTTTAGTGGAAAAGAAAATATAATTGCAACAAAGGCTTGTAATGTGATTTTTGAGATTCCAGTACTTTTGAAAACTAACATTGATGTCTGGTGTTGTCCAGGTGCAGAGAATATTCTTGGCATGGATGTGATTAGTAAACTAGATTGGATTATTGATTTAATTAATTCTAATATATGGAATGATTCATACAGGCCCAAATCTGTGTTCATTGATCCTTCCATGTATAGTAATGTTGGAAGTATTAGTACAGCAATTTGCTGACATGTCTTCAGATCATAATTGCCTCATACAGGAACCAATCTCGAATTGGAAACATTGGTTCGATCACATAAAAAAAACAGGCTTGCTTAAAGATATTGAAGTGAATATTGAAGGTAGAGACCCTAAACTCCAAATTCAATGTAAGTTACCACAAGAATCGATAGGTCCAGTTTCTGCCATTATACAAGTGTTTTTACAACAAGAAATATTAAAGAAAGCAAAATCAGTTGTAAATAACTGTATTTGGCCTATCAAGAATGCTGATGATTCGTATTCTTTATCAGTTGATTTAAGATCACTGAATAAATGCATTACAAATAACAAACCCGTTGTTCCTGATTTAAATTTAATGTCACACCTGGATGCCAAGGCCAAGGTATTTTCTGTACTGGAGGTCTTGAATAGTCATTTTTCAGTACCATTAGCTAAAAGCTGTCAATATAAACTTGCCTTCAGCTTTGATAAAGAAACCTATGCATTCACTAGAGTAATCCCAGGATTGGACATTAGTGACGGTATAGTGCATGAGTGTTTAGGAAAAGTATTGTCAACATTTTCTAGGCCAGAATGTATTTTCCAGCATGTGGACAAATTTTTGCTGACTTCACAAAGTATAGAGGAACATATCACTCTTTTGTCTGAGTTATTTACTTTGTTACATACAGCAGGATTGAAGCTGAACACAGAGACAGTTCAGTTGATGAAAAGTCAGGTAGGATTCCTTCATATGCAAATTAGTCATGGACAGAGACAATTGCTGCTAGAAAAAGTTAGAACCATTTCTGCAATTCCAGTTCCAACAACTCACAAGGCATTGCATCATTTTTTGAGTGAAATAAATAATTGCAAAGAATTTGTACATAGATATAATGTCAAAGTTAAACCATTATTAGATCTTTTGAGACAAAAAGATGTTGTGTTTGACCAATGGGGTCAAGCCCAGACAGATGCCTTTGAAATGTTGAAAAGGGATGTGCAGAATGCTCCCTCATTGAATACAGTTAAATGTTGTTCTTCCATTCCTTTTGTATTGCAAACTGATGTATTTGAAAATTCTATTTCAGTGACTTTATCCCAATTAAAAGAAGGTGATCAGAAAATAATAGGCTTCTTCTCAAGAGGTTTGACAAATATGGAAAAGACTTTTGATGGACATATTAAGCAATTGTTAAGTGCTAATTTGCAGTCAAAGTAACAGAAAACATTGTGAGATCTAGTAAGATTAAATTACAGACATCTGATCCATCACTAAAACTTCTTCTAGAGGAAATTAGTTCAGGAAAATTATGTGACTAGTATTCCCCATTCTTTAAAACTTTGCAATCTAAATCTATACAGGTAAATCTGGTAACAGAACATTTTCAGCAATCTACACAAACTGATGTTTGTATAAACGCATCTAAGAATTAAAAGGACTTGATTAAAGGAGATCTTCTTCAAAATCACTACCTAGTCTACAGACATTAAATTAGAATGATCTAGAGTGTTACAAAAGACAATGAAACTGACGTTTAATCGTGAATTGTTAACGAATTATACAGGTAGTTTTCAGAAAAGGTATAAACAGTTTGGAGAACTCTTCTTCGGATAATAAAAGACTAGTGGAAGAAAATTAACCCTATTTCAGTGACTTTATCTTAAAAGTTTATGTAGTCAAACGTTATGTTTTCCTTACCTTCTTGTTGTAAATTGACATAAGTTACTCCCTCGTAAGACGTGTAGGGAAAAGTTGTAAAGTTTCCGTAGAC
>BLSH010404266.1:4085160-4104405 GCA_018402905.1 Glandirana rugosa | reverse complement strand
GTTAGGTCTGCAGTATACAGGGAGCCTTGACGAGGCCTGCAGCTTACGCATGCACTTGCAAATGTGTGTAAACAATCCCCTGCCTTTTAAACGCTACTGTTAGACAGGTGAATTTGTTTGGCGACAGACTGGTCTGTAAGTTGAGCTTGGAATTCTTTGTTTTTTGTTTGTGGATGCCCCTCCATGGCTCCTTGCTGTAGTGGCCAGTTATAGGTGGTGGACAGTGACCTTGTTTTGTATTGTAACTTTGGGCGCACACCAGCCATTAGGCCACGGCTGGGTGTCTGGTCCTGTACCTTTAAGGGGGGGTGGGCTCCTCCAGTCACCTGTCCTCCATCTATCCATTAAATTGCATGTGCTTCCATTGTGAAGCCTCTCATATATAGAGTTAGGTCTGCAGTATACAGGGAGCCTTGACGAGGCCTGCAGCTTACGCATGCACTTGCAAATGTGTGTAACCAGTCCCCTGCCTTTTAAACGCTACTGTTAGACAGGTGAATTTGTTTGGCGACAGACTGGTCAGTAAGTTGAGCTTGGAATTCTTTGTTTTTTGTTTGAGGTTCCTGCTACTGGTGTGAGGGACAGATTACCGTTATAAAATCATCTCATACTAGTATAGGGAGAGGTTCCTGCTGCTGGTGTGAGGGACAGATTACCGTTATAAAATCATCTCATACTGGTGTAGGGAGAGGTTCCTGCTGCTGGTGTGAGGGACAGATTACCGTTATAAAATCATCTCATACTGGTGTAGGGAGAGGTTCCTGTTGCTGGTGTGAGAAACAGATTACCGTTATAAAATCATCTCATACTAGTATAGGGAGAGGTTCCTGCTGCTGGTGTGAGGGACAGATTAGCGTTATAAAATCATCTCATACTAGTATAGGGAGAGGTTCCTGCTGCTAGTGTGAGGGACAGATTACCGTTATAAAATCATCTCATACTGTTGTATGGAGAGGTCCCTGCTGCTGCTGTGAGGGACAGATTACCGTTATAAAATCATCTCATACTGGTGTAGGGAGAGGTTCCTGCTGCTGGTGTGAGAGACAGATTACTGTTATAAGATCATCTCATACTAGTATAGGGAGAGGTTCCTGCTGCTGGTGTGAGGGACAGATTAGCGGTATAAAATCATCTCATACTAGTATAGGGAGAGGTTCCTGCTGCTAGTGTGAGGGACAGATTACCGTTATAAAATCATCTCATACTGTTGTATGGAGAGGTCCCTGCTGCTGCTGTGAGGGACAGATTACCGTTATAAAATCATCTCATACTGGTGTAGGGAGAGGTTCCTGCTGCTGGTGTGAGGGACAGATTACCATTATAAGATCATCTCATACTAGTATAGGGAGAGGTTCCTGCTGCTGGTGTGAGGGACAGATTAGCATTATAAAATCATCACATACTGGTGTAGGGAGAGGTTCCTGCTGCTGGTGTGAGGGACAGATTAGCGTTATAAAATCATCTCATACTAGTGGGGGAGAGGATCCTGCTGCTGGTGTGAGGGACAGATTAGTGTTATAAAAAAATAATATAAATTTGTGCTAAATAGTACATTTGCTTCCAGAATGAGGAGAGCATCAAATAAGGGATGTGGTCTTGGTCGTGGTGCTGCTGGTGTTGGTGAAGCTCCTGTTGCAAGGAGAGGACGTGGTGTGCCAGCTACACGCACAAGTGAAACACCTTCCTCAGGTGTGAGTAGCTGACCGAACCTTAAACGTTATATGGTAGGCCTGAATGCCGCTCAACGAATGGTGAGGCCAGAACAAGTACAGGTGATAGTAGATTGGGTGGCAGACAATGCCTCCAGTTCCTACACATTGTCTCCCACCCAGTCCCTTGCTGAAAGCTCAGAGTTGGCACCTGAACCCCATGGCCATCTGTCTTTCACCTCAGCCCCTTGTAAATCAGCCAAGCAGTCTGAGCCCCAAGTCATGCAGCAGTCTTTTATGCTTTTTGATGACTCTGCTGGTGTGCATTCCGTGGGCCATCCACATAGCCCTGCCCCAGAAGTGGAAGACATTGAGTGCACCGATGCCCAACCACTTCTGTTTCAGGACGAGGACATGGAAACACCACCGCAGCAGGTCTCTGATGACGAAACTGCTGCAGCTTTCTACAGTGTGCAGACTGACAAGGAGGGCAGTGGTGAAGAGTGGGTGGAAGATGATGTGGAGGATGATGAGGTCCTAGACCCCACATGGAGTGAAGGTCATGCGAGTGACGCGTGCAGTTTGGAGAAAGAGGTGGTGGTCGCACAGAGGCACCAGCACAGCAAAAGAGGAAGCAGGTTGCAAAAGTGGAGCAACCGTCCCCTAGACAGTACACCTGCTACTACCCACCGCACCCAGGGACCTAGCAGACCAAAGGCAGCTCAAAGGAGAAGTTCCCTGGCGTGGCAGTTCTTCAGACAATGTGCTGACGACAAGACACGAGTGGTTTGCACGCTGTGCAATCAGAGCCTGAAGCGAGGCATAAATGTTCTAAACCTAAGCACAACCTGTATGACCAGGCATCTACATGCAAAGCACGAGCTGCAGTGGAATAAGCACCTCAAAATCCAAGCTCCTGCTTCCTCTTCTGCTGCTGCCTCGGCCTCTTCCTCCACCTCTGCAGTGCCAGTGTCACCTGCCACCCAGCAAACAGACGATGTGACAGCAAAGCCACCATGTCCGCCACCGTCCCCAAGCATTTCCACACCATGGTCCCATGGAAGCTTACAGCTGTCCATCTCCCAAACACTGGAGAGAAAGAGGAAGTACCCCCCTACCCACTCGCGATCCCTGGCCCTGAATGCCAGCATTTCAAAATTCCTGGCCTTTGAAATGCTGTCATTCCGTCTGGTGGACACGGTCAGTTTTAAAAACTTGATGGCGGTGGCTGTCCCACAGTACGTGGTTCCCAGCCGCCACTACTTTTCCAGGCGAGCCATCCCTTCCCTGCACAAACGAATCGGGGACAAGATCAAGTGTGCAATGCGCAACGCCATCTGTGGCAAGGTCCACATAACCACTGATACGTGGGCCAGTAAGCACGAGCAGGGACACTATATCTCGCTAACTGCACACTGGGCAAATGTAGTGGCGGGTTGGCCAGAGGCGGATAGCAGTTTGGCGCATGTCCTTCCGCCACCGAGGATTGCAGGGCATTTCTCTTTGCCTCCTGTTGCCTCCTCCTCCTACTCCGCTTCCTCCTCCTCTACCACCTCTTCTTCCGGTCAGCGTAACACCTTCACCACCAACTTCAGCACATCCAGGAGGAAACAACAGCAGGCTGTTTTACAACTGATATGTTTGGGGGATAAACCCCACACTGTGCAGGAGCTGTGGACGGGCATTGAACAACAGACCGATGAGTGGTTGTTGCCACTGAGCCTCAAGCCCGGCCTGGTGGTGTGCGATAATCGGCGAAATCTCGTAGCAGCTCTGGGCCTAGCCGGTTTGACGTACATCCCTTGCCTGGCGCATGTGCTGAATTTGGTGGTGCAGAAATTTCTAAAAAACGACCGGATATGTCAAAGCTGCTGCAGAAAGTGCGGGCCATATGTGCGCGCTTTTGGCATTCTCACCCTGTTGCTGCTCACCTGTCTGCTCTGCAGCGGAACTTCGGCCTTCCCGCTCACCGTCTCCTATGCGACATGCCCACAAGGTGGAACTCCACCTTGCACATGCTGGAGAGACTGTGCGAGCAGCAGCAGGCAATAGTGGAGTTTCAGCTGCAGCACGCAAGGGTCAGTCGCTCTGCAGAAGAGCACCACTTCACCACCAACGAGTGGGCCTCCATGCAAGACCTGTGTACCACATTCCGGTGTTTTGAGTACTCCACCAACATGGCCAGTGCCGATGACGCTGTTCTCAGCGTTACTATCCCCCTTCTATGTCTCCTTGAGAAAACACTTTGGGCGATGATGGAAGAGGATGTGGCACAGGAGGAGGAAGAGGGGTAATTTCCACGGTTATCAGGCCAGTCATTCACAAGTGGCTCGGAGGGTGGGTTCCTGCACCAGCATAGGCCGGGTAAAATATTGTGTGTGGCTGGGGTGATACGGAGGACACAGATGATACACCTCCCACAGAGGACAGCTTGTCTTTGCCACTGGGCAGCCTGGCACACATGAGCGACTACAAGCTGCAGTGCCTGCACAATGACAGCCGAGTTGCCCACATTGTAACTTGTGCTGATTACTGGGTGGCCACCCTGCTGGATCCCTGTTACAAGGACAACGTGCCATCCTTAATTCCCTCACTGGAGCGTGATCAGAAGATGTGCGACTACAAGCGCACGCTGGTAGATGCACTGCTGAGGGCATTCCCAAATGACACCAGGGGCTCAGTGGAAGCACAAGGCGAAGGCAGAGGAGGAGGAAGAGGTCGCCAACGCAGCTGTGGCACCTCAGAAGGCAGGGTTAGCATGGCCAAAATGTGGAAAAGCTTTGTCAGCAGCATGCCACAACAAACAGCACCACCAGCTGATAGGCAATATCTTAGCAGGAGGCAGCATTTCAGCAACATGGTGGAACAGTATGTGTGCACACGCCTACACATACTGACTAATGGGTCTGCCCCATTCAACTTCTGGGTCTCCAAATTGGGCACCTGGCCTGAGCTTGCCCTTTATGCCTTGGAGGTGCTGGCCTGCCCTGCAGCCAGTGTATTGTCTGAACGTGTGTTTAGCACGGCAGGGGGCGTTATCACAGACAAGCGCAGCCACCTGTCCGCAGCCAACGTGGACAAGCTAACCTTTATTAAAATGAACCAGGCATGGATCCCACAAGACTTGTCTGTACCTTGTGCAAAATAGCCATTTATACTGGCCTCACACAGCCATTGGTATACTTAACCGCTTCCCCACCGCGCGCCGTCTTTTCACGGCGGCAGTGGGGGAGCCACCAGGGGAGTGTGCCCGCGGCTCGGGCGGACCCGATGTCCGCCGGCGAGCCGCGATGAGCGGCTACAGGGAAAAGAACGGGGAACCGCCGATGTAAACACGGCGGTTCCCCGCCCTGTCAGTGGGGCATGAGAGATCTACTGATCCCTGTCACTGGGATCAGTTAGATCTCTCATGCCCATGTTAGCCCAATCCCCCCACAGTAAGAACACACCCAGGGAACACTATTAACCCCTAGCTCTCCCCCTGCAGGTTAACCCCTTCACTGCCAATGACATTTATACAGTAATCAGTGGACATTTAAATTTCTGATCGCTGAATAAATGTCATTGGTCCCAAAAAAGTGTCAAAATGTTCCGACATGTCCCCCCCAATATCGCAGTACCGCTAAAAATCGCAGATCGCCGCCATTACTAGTAAAAAAAATAAATAAATAAAAACCCCAGAAATTAATTCTCATCATCCGTAAACGCGGCCACTTTTGCGCAAACCAATCAATAAACGCCAATTGCAATTTTTTTATACCACCAAAAGAAAGCTCTATTTGTGGGAAAAAAAGGACGCAAATTTCATTTGGGTACAACGTCGCACGACCGCGCAATTGTCAGTTAAAGCGACGCAGCGCCGAATCGCAAAAAGTGCTCTGGTCCTAAAGTGGGAAATTCTTCCGGGGCTGAAGTGGTTAAGTGAACGTATCCTTTTTTTAAAAAATATGTCTCAATATTTTGGGGACTACCCCAATTAGAAAAAAAAACAAACAAACAAAAAACAGTGTTGGCTACCTCCTCCTCCTCCTCCACCGCCACTTCCACCACCTACACCACCACGGTCACCGCCTCCTCAACCTCCTACTCCACACCCACCTCCTCCTCAATTTTAATTTTTTTTTGTGATTTTAAGTTATTTTCCTATCCACATTTGTTTGCAGGGCACTTGTCCTACTCTTACCCCCATTTTGCTTCCTTTTGCAGCCCTCTAGCCCTTTCTAGGACTTTTTTAGAGCCATTGTTGTGCCCAGAAGTTGGAGACACCGATGACTTCAATGGGGTTCGGGGTCACGTTCGGGGCCGAACTCAAACTTTTTCGCAAAGTTTGGCCAAACCCACCCTGCACCCACCTGAGCTCTGGACCCTGCACACACCTAAACTCTGCACAGTGCACCCACCTGAGCTCTGCACCCTGCACCCACCTAAACTCTGCACCCACCTGAGCTCTGCACCTACCTAAACTCTGCACCCCGCACCCACCTGAGCCCTGCACCCACCTAAACTCTGCACCTGGCCTGCACCCACTTGAGCCCTGCACCCACCTAAACTCTGCACACACCTCATCTCTGCACTCTGTATGTAGCACCCTTCAGAATCCTTCACCCTGTATCAAGCACTCTCCTGAACCCTGCATGTATTTGTAGGTCGGTGTATGTGTCAGCTAGGTCAGGTAGGTCAGTTTAGCGGTCAGCATTGATGGGCACTGGTGAGCCAGGCAGCAACTGACAAGTAAGCCTACCCCCTCCCCCCCCTGTCTCCCCCCTCCATCCACCACCCCTACTCCTGCCGCACCCCCCCTACATCCACCACCACACACCCCTGATGCTTGCTCGGGCTAAAGCCCCTCGTCATTTTTCCACCTAGCAACACCCCTGGCTCTCTCTTTTAGCTTTCATAGCAAAAGACTATTTTCTACCCTTTAACATCTAAGCAACTCATTGTAGTTCTTGGTTTTTGCTAACAAGGCACTGAGGATAAATGTAAGTAAAAATGAACAGTAGTCAGTACAGCAAACTTCACAGGATTTCAAACAAGTAAATAACCAAAGCATACCCCGAGGAATTCACAAGATTTCAAAAGACTTTCTCATCTTGTTCTATAGTCTAACAAACTATACTTATAAATCTGCTATATTTCTCCTTAATATGCCTTTCTTTTCAGTAAGTCACAAATCTGTGATGTCTGTTTGCTACTAAATGGCAATTTACACAAAATAAAATGGGTATCTGAAAAAGGTAATTGCTAAAGTAACTTAGAAACCAAACCTTGTACATTGCTGGGAGTGTTTAAGAGTCACGTCTATAATTGTAACCTTGAAGAGTTCTTGAAAATTGCCTGGCACAGAGCTACAATATGCCTGACTAAGCCTGTATGAAGCCACCAAGGATTGCAGTGCTGTTTTTGTCACTGTCACGGATGACCACAAGCAGGAGTGCAGGAAACACACAGATATTGCTTACTTTATCATTTACAGTAGTTTGGTTTTAGTTTCTTAAAATGAGCTCAAATTAGAAGGTGACCAACATTTCCATATGGGCAATGATGATTTTACAGACTAGGAAATAAGACATTCATAGTAATTTCAGTTACCAATAATCAAGATATCAAACAAACCTCAGGCACTCATTGTCATAATTGGATATTTTTGTATATACTCGTATATTTATAAAAATGTACCTGAAAATGAACCAGATCAGCACTGTTAGCAACATGAAAGCAGTTAGTCTGCTTCAAATACAAATGTGTGCCAGCTTTTCTATAGTGCTATTGTTAATAGAGCAACCCTCAAAATTTCCACTTGTCTGCTTGCATTAAGCGAGGGCGAGTGTGGCACCGCCAGCAGGCAGAGTTGAACAGGAGCTGATTCTCCCACCAGCCTCCACCCCCTGTCATTCTCTTAGCAGGGCCTGGCATACAGCGGGAGTCAGGAAATAACTAGATGAGGTGGGGGTGGCAGGGGGTTGGTCGGGAGTTGCCAAAGTTTACTTATCCTAATAACAAGTTGGTGATGGATTGCTTGGACCCCCTAACAACCGATCACCAGCTTGTTAATAGGAAAAGTTTTGGCAGCTCCCGCTCCCCTGTCCAGTGCTGTGCTCTGCTGTAAGTCTCTCTGCATCCTAAATCAGTGAAAGTGTCATTAATTGGTTTTAATTTTTTTAATACTATATTTATTATACCATTACAATATTTACTTAACAAGGCAGTAATGATGTCTACAGTGCATATAGTAGCCAATCATATGTTATCCTTATTTTATTTATCACAGTCAGATCAATGAAATATGCTTTATGTTAATATTGTTAAAGTTGATGTTATTATTTATTTTTGTAACTTAAATCTGCATAAAACATTTAACAGTGTCAGTTCATGAGATGATTTACGAGGGCGTGTTTAGGTGTGGAATTAGGGGCGGGACAAGGTAAAGGTTGGGTGGGGAAAATTGTGGCAAGTAACTCTTAAGGTCTGGCTAGTAGCTCAGGACTTGAAATTTTGAGCACCGTAATAGAGTGCAATATAAAAAAATACACTTTTATAAACTTTCATTTAACATCTTTTATTCAAAGGGTCTTCTGAATGGCTATGCAACAGGCAGATTCCTCTTTTTGTCCAGTCATGGGCATCCCTCTAGGACACAAGCTGCAGTAACATGAGAACATCAATTCTGTTCTCTGCAGCATTGTACTGTGAGTGCAAGACACCGCGATGATACACCTTCAGAGGATGGGTCCATGATGGCCTTGGCTCACAGGAAGTAGGTTTAATAATGCCAGGCATCAGAACACAGCAGACTTTCTACTGGGAATGGCACCAGAGAGGAGGTAAGTATTGCAGTGAAGGCTGCTTTTTTTAGATTGAAAAAGTAAATATACTGTATGGACCAAGGTCCTGATGGGTCAGACTTTTGAGGCACTCCAGACTTGAATACGTATAAAAATATACATTTTATTCATACAAAAATAGTAGAAAACAACAAGACATAACAACACAGTGATTGTCCTTTAAAAAACATGCATGGAATGCAGTACTAGTTATACATGAATTAATAGTGATTACGTAATATGAGAACAGTGGACCCCCTGTGTGTCAACGCGTTTTGCTGTCCTCCTTCCTCAGGACAAACAGAGGACTGGTGAAAAGGGCAACAGATCTCACTGTTAAAAATAAAACATACATATAAGTTCCAGCATATAATTTATTCACCGATCATCAAATTAAAAAAAATCAGAAACTATATAAACCTCATATGTTCAAGGAGGCATCTGAAGTACTACAATAGTAAAAATAAGTATCAATCATATGTATAAGCTAAAAACACAAAAAACTAAAAATTACATAGTGGTTGGACCTATGCTATCATGAAATACTTACACCTTGACGCAATGATCTCTATATAAATTCCAGACTTAATTCCAATATTGTAGATTGTTTTTTTATTTACGCGTAATGGTCTATTGAATTTTAAAAGCTGGAGTTGGACTTTCAGGTAATATTAAGTTAACTCCATGCACTTTTGAAAATTAAATAATTTGGGCCATGTGACTTTCATCAGACATTCTCTGGTTGTAAGTAGGGATGAGCTGAACATTCCTAGGTTTGGATTGATGTGAGTTCTGCGAACATTACTAAAGTTCAGGTGTTAAATCTAAACCTGACTGATTTCAATGGGAGAAAAATGTTAAAAAACATCAATGGCCAATTTCTAGGCTACTAGGCAAGGGATTGTCAAACAAATGACACAAAAGGGTTGGGTGCTGGCCAGGAAAACATGTACCAAAGCTATTTTTTTTTAAATTCCACTTGGCGAGGAGCAGCAATTTTAATAACGCTTTTAGTGAAAGATTAAAAGAGAAGGTCGGTTTTCATGACTAATGTATTTAACTGCATATTTCTGACATACTGTGTGTGTAAGATCAGCAGGGCTAAAAGTGTTTTGAATGGGATTTTCATTTGTATGCAGTGTCTGGTGTATCTTGCTGCAGTGTCCAACAATAGTCAGCCAGCAATGATGGATTCCAGTTGCTCTGATACTGTTTTTCCATTGTGGCAGTGACCTGGTGAAACCATGTTTATCACTGACTGCACCTAGTTTTTTGAGAAAGAAGTCCAAGTGTAAATGCAGAAAATGAATCAGCAACATGTATGCTGTAAGAAGTTTATCAACCAGCTGAATGTAGTTTGGTGCTCTGTAGTTGCCAAGAAAATTCTGAGTGACATTTTTGAATGTTTTCCCGGGCTCACTAACAGATCTTCCAACGATCATTGATGGCCTATCTGATCCGAGGACCAACAAAAATGCTTTTCTTAATGTTGGCATCAGTTGTACTTGGAAATATCTGTCTCAAATAACTAAAACCTTCACCTTCCTTGTTCAGCGTTTTCTCAAAAATTTTCATCTGTCCTCCAATCAAATTATTTTGGAGTAGCCAATTCATATTAACGTAGTGTGACTCCCTTACTTGGCTGTCCCATTTGCATATGTAACAACAGTACTTGGTATATCCAGATCCAGATATTCCAGTTGAAATTGGTGTACTTGATGTGTTTCATTTCATGTTCTTGTATGTTTTTTTTATGTGTGCAGCATAGTCAACAGGTATACAAGGGTCTACAATGCTATTGTTTAACAAAGCAACCTTGAGGATTAACACTGATAAATCAGTAAAGCAAACACTATCCTTGCAGTCTTGAACCCAGCAGTTCTGGTTTTAATTTTGACAAACTTAAGTCCCTGAGGTTCACCAGACATACACAGTTCAAAATCCCGATCACTGTCATTGTCAGTGCTTGGCTGGTGCATTGCAGCAGCTTCATCTGCTTTGTCTAAACTTTATTGGCAAATTGTCATCAAGTGGCACTGGTCTCATAGATGAAGACAGATTGGGGTATTCAACAGTTTTCTTATTTTTATCAGAGAAACCAGCATATAAGTCAGACAGAAGTAATAGTCTGTCATGAGATTATTCTGTTCACGCCACATCACAGGGACAGAAAATTGCATTGACTTATGAGTTCCTCTGAACCAGACTGAAAGCACATCTTGTACAAAAAATGTAAGGAGCCCAGGCCTTGTATTGATCACCAATCTTACAACCAAAGTACTGTTGATATGCTTCTTTAACAAGTCCAGTAATGGTGCATCTTTGAGGTTTAGGCATTTACTCACCCAAAATATAGCAGAATCTATCACGGCTGTCCAGATATTGAGAAAGTATTTCTGCTGTCACCAAACATCCTATAGAAAGTCTATAACTGGCTTGTTAGGTAAATTACATGTTCTGTACATAAACAATGCTATGCCTTGAAGCAATCACATAAAAATACACGTGAACAATGCATCTTATACAAGTGAAAATGAGTAAACTTAAAATATATATAAGAAGATATTGCAAAATCGGAGATCAGAAGATTTCTATAAATAGGCTAAATGACAGGTTATTTTCATGATTAGCAGCCAAATATCAATAATATACACTCAAATATGTTCAATGAGCAGAACCTTTGTTATTCAGCATGTTAAACACAGCTTTCCAGAACTTTCAAGAAACACCTTCAGTAATTAAAATGACAATATTCTATGCTGTCCTCGGCATGGCTGTGAGTGGTTGTTCATGGTGATGTGTCTGACTTGCTCAGCAGATATGAGGAACAGTGTAGAGACATCTGAAGGTGGACTCTTTCCTTTCCATACTGCTTTTGGAGGCTATACCTGCGGAAGTTATACTTCTTCAACTAACTGCTCTCTACTGGGATATCTAACCAGGAACTGGACTGTAATTGGTTCATTCAAAGTGTTAATATTCTCATTATCTGTAGGTCCAGTTAGCTTTATTAATAAGGCACTTATGGTACCAGCTGTAATGGATAAAAGCTATTTTCAGGAGGGCCGTTATTCTACAACTTTCTTTGCTTTCACAGTGTGGAGCTTTGGCTCCCTTTTATGTTTTCCTGGGACTTGAATGATCTGACTTTGGACTAACAGAAATCTCAGTACCTTGCCTGTACTGATAGATCTGCAAACCCCCTACTTCTCCCCTGCATGGAGATATTATATGGGTTTACTTTTTTCTCTTAAAATCTGTGTGGCTCTGGCACCCGACTGTTTTTGTTTTTGTGTTGCTCTCGCTCTACTGAGTACAAATTTGAGTTGACAACTGGGAGGTCACAACCTTTCAAGCTGTCACCACTGATGCCTTAAAGTAAGCTTTTTACCTGCCTATATCTTTACCTGTACCTGTGTTTCCCATGGTCTCTGTGCCGCCTGAAGTACCTTTCTTATTTACTTTGTTAGACCTTCTTGCATTGCTGCTCAAATGTTACACATATTTAACTGGAATGTGAGGGGGCTTAATGGTTCTGTAATGAAATGGGTGCTGTTTGATTATGCTTTATACCATAAACCAATAAATATCTGTATAATTATCTGTATTGCAGGTAACTAACTCATGCCACTTCTGAAATATGTAGTTATCTTGAGAGAAAATGTTTTCAAACCATTATTTACGCCTACTACAACTCATGCAGTATGCCCATCTGTTACCTATCTTATACCTTATACCCTATCTGTTAATCTGGTCAGCACAGTGGCTAAGCACTTTCGCCTAGCAGCACTAAGGTCATTGGTTCAAATCCAAAACCACGTACTACCTGCCTGGAGTTTTCATGTTCTCCCTGTGCTTGCATGGATTTCCTCCCACACTGCAAAGATGTGCTGGTAGGTTAACTGGCTCCTGTCTAAATTGTCCCTAGTATGTTTATGTATGAATGCGAGTTAGGGACCTTAGATTGTAAGCTCCTTGAGGGCAGTATAGTGCTGTGTAAATTGATGGCGCTATATAAGTACCTATAATATTTTCCTAATATAAAATGCGATCAGGTAAGCTGGGTTGGTAAATATTTATTCATTGTAAATTGTTGGGTATAGAATGTACATTGGCAATCATTTTATGTCCCTATCCCATATTCTAATCAAGCACCAACAACTGATAAGTTACCTCTTCCAGTGTTAGTTGTTGGAGATTTTAATAATTGTATGGATTCAGAGCTCATGTTTATTTTTTTGAGCTGTTCTCTAGAATATCCAATCACTTCAATCTGTTTGTTACTCTCCACATTCCTTGGGGCACATTAAAAGGAATATGTCGCTTGAGCCTGTACTGGATAACTGTGATAAAACCCAGGGTTGCCTTAGGAAGCAAAATGCCATTGCCCTGTGACTCAATTAAATTAGTTGCATGCACATAACTCTTTAGACACTTTCTCCCTCCAAAAGGGCCAAAATAATAAATTCTTGATGAAGCCATGATTTATCTCCAAAGAATGGAAAAGTTCCTCTTCTCTCTGATTCCTATTGCTTCATTTCCCTACTACAGAGAAAGGTCAGAATCATAGTGAAAGTTCTTGCTGCAAGGCTGGCCTGAGTGGCACACGCTATAATACATCTAAGCAGGATTTATGCCAAAAAGGTCCATGGCACTCAACATACAAGTTGCTAAACAAGCAAGGCCCAGTGAATATTCCAGGTAATATAGCTTTACTCGCCCTTGATATAGAAAAAGCATTTGATAGTATTGAGTGGAAGTATCTGTAAGATATACTCAATAAATCTTGCTTTGGTTTCATCTTTTCCAAATGGGTAAAAGTTCTCTATGCGAAGTCAAAGGATGGAATTTAGGTGAATGATTCCTTCATTCATTCTTCTTTTCATCTACACAGGGATTACACAGGGGTACAAAGCAGGGGTTCCTCCTCTTACAATAAGTTTTCAACATAGCCATAGTACCTTTTGTAGCACTTCAGCAGGACCCCAAAGTGACTGGCATTAGTAGAAGGTTTGGTAAAGACAAGAAGGTGTTGCATGCTGATGACACCTTTCTGTCCTTCACTGACACTAAATCTTCCCTTATTAGGGAATGCAGTTCTAATCATGGGCATTCTTTGCAATTGTTGTGAAGGTGTTCTAAACAGGTGAGGTACTGGGGAAAATTAGCATTAGGATTAATCATATATTTGGTACTCATTATAGCAATTCCCCTACATACCTGTACTCTGCGATACTTTGAACCCTTGGATACGGATACTGACTTGGCCATTTTGTAGATCCCTGTTTTCAGCAAATTTGCTTCCTTCCATTGGATAACTGACTTAAATAAACTAATCTTAATAAGCTTGCTTTAATATGGTAGCTTGAAGGGATGATCATAGGAGACAGCAATTCCTCCTCTCCTGGCTTTTGCTGAACTTTTTAACTGCATACATCTGTAATTGGGACTTTTACATTCTTTGATAAGAAATTTGTTTTTTGTGTAGGTATTTTTCTAGGCCGCTTACTGTGTTGTTTTAAAAATACACCTTTTGCTATAATAATATTACAAAGAGAGACTTTGTGGATTGAGCGGTTAAATGCCACTTACCCCCCAGGTATTAATGAGGTACACTCCTAGGGCTCATGTACACTGCAGCTCAAAAAAAAAAATTTGTTTTACAGGCATTTGAGCTTTAATTAGAGTTGAGCGAACCCTAACTGTAAAGTTCGGGTCCGTACCGAACTTTGGGGTGTCCGTGACCCGGACCCGAACCCGGACATTTGAAAAAAAACTTCGGGTTCGGGTATTTGATCCCGCCTGTTGAATAGCTGCAGGGCAGCCAATCAACAAGCGTTTCACTGGTTAACCCTTAGAAGCCATCACAGCCATGCCTACTAATGGCATGGCTGTGATTGGCCAGTGCATCATGTGACCCAGCCTCTATAAGCTGGATTCACGTAGTACTGCATGTCACATGCTCTCAGGCTAGTGTAGGGAAAGGATGCTGCCGGCGCTGTGAGGGACAGATTGCAGATATAATAACATCTCATCCTGCATTACAGAAAGATCTGATTCTGGACTAGGTAGAGATTACTACTACTGCTTAGAGGGACAGATTGCAGATCTCATCCTGCATTACAGAACGATCTGATTCTGGACTAGGTAGAGTCTACTGCTTTGAGGGACAGATTATTGTTCTAAAATCATCTCCTAGTTCTATAGGGTCAGGTTCCTGCTGTTGCCGTAAGGAACAGATTATTGTTCTAAAATCATTGCCTACTCCTATAAGGTCAGGTTCCTGCTATTGCTGTAAGGGACAGATTATTGTTCTAAAATCATCTCCTAGTTCAATAGGGTCAGGTTCCTGCTGTTGCCGTAAGGAACAGATTATTGTTCTAAAATCATCGACTACTCCTATAAGGTCAGGTTCCTGCTATTGCTGTAAGGGACAGATTATTGTTCTAAAATCATCGCCTACTCCTATAGGGTCAGGTTCCTGCTGTTGCTGTAAGGGACAGATTATTGTTCTAAAATCATCGCCTACTCCTATAGGGTCAGGCTCCTGCTGTTGCTGTAAGGGACAGATTATTGCTCTAAAATCATAGCGTACTCTTATAGGGTCAGCTTCCTGCTGTTGCTGTAAGGGACAGATTATTGTTCTAAAATCATCACCTACACTGCCACGGTCACGGCCTAGTCAACCTCTAGGCTCCTACTCCACATCCACCCCCCTTCCTATTTTTATTTTTTTAATTTGATTTTAAGTTATTTTCCCTATCCCCATTTTTTTTGTCCTACTCTTACCCCCATTTTACTTCCTTTTGCAGCCCTCTAGCACTTGCCAGGACTTTTTTACAGCCATTTTTGTGCCGAAAAGTTCGGGTCCCCATTGACTTCAATGGGGTTCGGGGTCCGGGGTAAAGTTCGGGTCAAGTTCGGTACCGAACCCGGACTTTTCCGCGAAGTTCGGCCGAACCCGCCGAACACGAACATCCAGGTGTCCGCTCAACTCTAGCTTTTATTTCTCTGACTAAAAGCTTGAAGAAGCGTGTGCTTTTTTGTGCTCTTTTGAGCGTTTTTATTGAGCTTCTTCGAGAATTTTTGAGCATAAGCATTTTTTTTTCACAAACCCTCCCCTCAGCTCATTTTATCTTTTTTTCTGTGCATTTTGAGCTTTTTTTGCACGTTTTCGGGCACTTTGGCATCTTTTCTGGTTGAAAGCTCCTCTCAAAATTACAAGTGTGGTGGTTTTTTTCTGTCTGTAAGAGCATATGCCTATAAAATCCAGAAAAAGCATGGACACATTGGCTAACATGGAGGGGAGTTTCTAGGTAGAAAAAAATGAGAGCTCAAAAAAGCTTGAAAGCCTGCAGTGTGCATGAGCCCTTACAAACCTTTTTTGTAATATCCAGACCCAATGCCTGGGATCATCAACAAGGTTAATATAGAATTTTATTGGTATGTGTTCAGGGGGTGGCCCTCAAATGTACATAGCCTGGTTATTATAGAATCTGGTTGTATTGCAAATGTGTTGTGTCCTTGTCCTATGAGCAGATGTCTGTCCATTGTTTTGCCATTACTAATAAGCTTTTCTAACAAAATGTCAATTGTATGAATATTGCACAAACTGGATCAAGTTTGGATATCTAATAACTTCTTTTTGTTGTACTTGGTTTGGGTTGTGTCTTGAGCCTGAGGCGACGTGGATGTTTTGGCCTGGGTGTCCTTTTGGTGGATGTGCGGCTACAGGCGCCACGACATATACCTCGTCTGGGGATCGGCTTTCTCTGCTGCACGCTCTGGGAGAGGTGCCTCATTTGGAGGTACAGCCAGGGGGCACTCTCCATGGCTGGCTTTCCTGTGGTGTGCTTGCCTGTGGTCTGGGTCCTCTGATCTATGCCTGGGTACATGCTCAGTGGGAGGATGCATGTGCATTCAGTGTGGCTGGGCCAGATGACGTCAACACCGCCTCAGGCCGGTGCTGGTGTTCTATCTGGGACATGTGTGTTTAAACCCAGAATGGGTGACGTGTGAGGAGGCAGACACCATCACTGATGGTGGCGTCCTAGATGGATGACTTCTTTATCGGGCCCATTGATGGTATGCACATTTAATCATTTAATCCTGGGTGCCTAAATATTTATTTTTAGGTATAGCCTTCAGAAGTAGGACTTCTAAGGTAATTCTTTATTGCATGTTCTGTTCTAGATTTGATTTTCCCTTCTGCCTTGGAAGAATGCTACGACATCTGGCTAAGATGATAGAAGTCTCTGGAGTGCTGTAGTCTTTCTGACAGAGAGTAGTGACACCTGTCTGTGCTAAGTGGTTGCCACATTTATTTCAGTAATATGATTTAGACGAGCTCTGTGAATATATAGTTATCTGGTTAGCCTATCAATGTGTTTGGTTGCTGTGTGGAATAAATACACATATATTGTATATGGATTGTCCATTGCATAATTGCAGATTCTGGCTATCCAGAATTATTATTTATTAGGACCTGTGAAGCAATTAATCTCAATCATTGATTACCTTCCCACATTTTAATGTACGTAACTACAATTCTTTTGTGAGCCTTATTAGACATCACATGATCTATGTGGAAGCCTCTTTTCCTTCTTTCTGTTCGATCTCTCGTGGTTAAAAAACATATTTTATATATACACACTCCCTATTTTGGAATTATTGATATGCTCTCCATGTGTGGGTGGATGTATATGTGTCCCCATACCCACTGGGATACCCTGGGCTTGCATGGTCTGTGTTTCCTTGATCTCTATACACAACCCAAGCGCTTTGAATATATCACTATACTTCTCAATGCTTTTAGTAAACGTGATGAATGTGGTTTAATAAGTATTTGGAGATTCGTATATATTTTTATTAATCTAGAATATTTTCCTATGCTCCTGAGGATACGATTTTTTTGTGAAACACCTTGAGCTCTAGCAAGTCGCATTGTCCTATGCCAATCTCCCTTGGACCGTACCAGTTTTCAAGTAAGTGGGCTGCTGTCGTATCTAACCCCCCCCCCCCCATGAGATTAGTCTGGGTCATTTGAGTGTATTAGAAATCTGATTTGATTACTATTTTAACTCACATTTTTATGAATGTTTTTCTATGAATTTATGTAGTTCAAAAAATGGTTTTATTAATATTTAATATCTGGTGCCTATAAAGTCCATGTTTTCCATTTATTTCCTTCTTTTGCTAAAATAAAGTTTGAAAAAAAAATCCCCTCCTAGGTGTATGTCAGGACAAAACAAAAACAAACATTTTAAGTACATGTCTCCAGTACATACACATTTGACTATGTTTAATCCTATTTAAAAATGCAAATGCAGGGAAAAAAAATACAGTGTTCTCATAATTTCCTGTTTGGGTTGCCACAGTGCCACCCTTCTGTGTCCAACACCACGTGCATACATTGCAAAGCAATTCTGCTACCTTGACACCCCAGAGTCTGCCCCCGTATGTAGAGAAAAAGCTTTGGATTTTGGCGATCTCAGTGTTTTCTGAGTGCAATGTTTGGTTGATCACTAATGAGAATATAATTACACTTGTCACAATACATTTTTTAAATCAAACTTAAAGAGGAACTGCAGTCTGCTCACATAATTTGTAATTAAAACATCTTTGCCATTCTGAAGCTTCCCTCCAACCACTTTGCATATGATTTTATACAGTATCTCACAAAAGTGAGTAAACCCCTCACATTTTTGTAAATATTTCATTATATCTTTTCATGTGACAACACTGAAGAAATGACACTTTGCTACAATGTAAAGTAGTGATTGTACAGCTTGTATAACAGTGTACATTTGCTGTCCCCTCAAAATAACTCAACACACAGCCATTAATGTCTAAACCACTGGCAACAAAAGTGAGTACACCCCTAAGTGAAAATGTCCAAATTGGGCCCAAAGTGTCAATATTTTGTGTGGCCACCATTATTTTCCAGCACCGCCTTACCCTCATGGGCATGGAATTCACCAGAGCTTCACAGATTGCCACTGGAGTCCTCTTCCACTCCTCCATGACGACATCATGGAGCTGGTGGATGTTAGAGTCCTTGCACTCCTCCACCTTCCGTTTGAGGATGCCCCACAGATGCTTAATAGGGTTTAGGTCTGGAGACATGCTTGCCCAGTCCATCACCTTTACCCTCAGCTTCTTTAGCAAGACAGTGGTCTTCTTGGAGGTGTATTTGGGGTCGTTATGTTGGAATACTGCTTTGCGGCTCAGTCTCCGAAGGGAGGGGATCATGCTCTGCTTCAGTATGTCACAGTGCATGTTGGCATTCATGGTCCCCTCAATGAACTGTAGCTCCCCAGTGCTGGCAGCACTCATGCAGCCCCAGACCATGACACTCCCACCACCATGCTTGACTATAGGCAAGACACACTTGTCTTTGTACTCCTCACCTGGATGCTGCCACACACCCTTGACACCATCTGAACCAAATAAGTTTATCTTGGTCTCATCAGACCACAGGACATGGTTCCAGTAATCCATGTTCTTAGTCTGCTTGTCTTCAGCAAACTGTTTGTGGGCTTCCCACACACCGTCGTAGGTCCACTCCTCATGTTTCTGTTCACACAGAACGGATATCAGTTCGTACCACCACCCTCACAGTACCAGACCCCGACGTACTCACGACGGTCGTGACCCCTCGATGTCAAGTAACTCCCCTGGTACTTACGGTTGTACGTGACACTGTATGACTTCGTCTCGTACTAGGGGAGGGAAGCCTCTGACTCGGCGTTTCGTCATAAGGTTGTATTGCT
>BLSH010404266.1:4057400-4083410 GCA_018402905.1 Glandirana rugosa | reverse complement strand
CAAAAAATATAAACAAAGTGCTAGTGCAAAAAAGTCTCAACAGTGCAATCCTCAATGAAGTGCAAAGGTATGTCCTCCTTGAAGCAAACAGCCAACTTGCTTCAAAGCTGAGTCCTTCACCTTCAATCACTTAAATGCAAAAACCAAGGTGGTGGTGCAAAAAAAAAAATCAATTGTGCAACATTGAATCAAGTGCAGAGATAAATCCTCCTTAAATTGTGCAGCTATGCTGTTTTTGATAGCGTATCCTTCACCATCAGTCACCACATGCGTGTGCACACATTGGGGGCTCACCAGAGGTCAAAGATAGATAGGCTCATCTTTCCAAGAATAGAGGGGGCTCATCACACAATGACCTTCCCAAGAACCGCATCCACAGGCACTCGTTCCTCTCCAGCATGTATAATCATGGGGAACAAGCAAGAAAGACTCTCATAGTGTATCACTTAAGGTATAGACATTTATTCAAACAGCACCGATTGCGCTTACATTAAAAACACTTTAAAACAGCAAGTTTCATTTAGCCAGATAGTCCTACCGCTCAGCCCTCCAACGCTCCTCTCCTCCACATCCAGAGCGTCACAGCCGTCAGTACAAACGTTCGCCTCGGGTAGCCGTGTGGCCACGCCCTGACGTTTCGTCACTTCCGACTTGATCACAGGGCTCTATTTTTAATCACTTTATATATTTGTTAATAAGGAGCGCAGTGTTACTGTTCTATTTAGAAAATAATTATTGTTGCAGTTCTAGCATTCTGCAGTGCAACATTCTCATCAAATTGCAAAATGACAAAACTTACAGAATTTCTAGCTAGCACATCTTGATTTTTTTATTGTTTGCTTTAAAATAATACCTTGAATATTAGCCAGTAGAGGGAGCTTTGTATTTGACTAAACTATAGTTAACTTCCCTACTTTACTATTGAAATATGGTATTGGCCACCTAAAGAGTGCTTTGTTTTTAATAGGTCAACCAACTCATAAAGTAGTATTATAAGGAAGAGTAATAAGGTAAAACCATTGTTTAGTACTGTGAAGTGCGCTCGGTGGGGGACCCCATACTGTGTTGATGTCTTATTGAGACTCACTTAGGTGTACCATACCTTTAACCTGACTAGCGGCTTGTCCGCTATTATTGCCCTGGCGGTCCCCTATTTTGGCATCAGTGTGAATACATACTTCTTGAGGATGGCTTGATTCTACCTCTCCTTTCATTGTATGGTTGTTTATGTTTGTGACCCTTAGCTGGCAAATTTTGATATATATTATTTGTAATGGAATCACCATAAGGAATGCTGTCTGCACCTACATTTAGATTGTAGTATGTATCCAGTTGACCCCTTCTGTTTAGACTTGGGCTTTGTGTCTATGGTTCTTTGTGTGGTATACATTATCAGGGTTATTGGTCCTGACCCATGCCATTTGTAGCATTTTTATCTCAACACCTTGTGCTCTTACTATTCATACCAATTGGTTATACAATCTGTATTTAGATCTGTTGGGGATTTGTACTTGGCAACCACTCTTAATTATTTAGGGTGCAAATGCTGCAATGTTTTTAAAACCCATTTTTTGTGCATGAATAAAGTTTTGTAATTTTATTGTACTTTGGTTGTGCCTATAAAGTCCATGAACTGTGGTTCAATGTATTAGTCTCATATATCCATTAATCGTAGTACTGCAAAGCCTGAATATGTAATGAGCAATAATGGCTGCCCCAAGTACTACAAAACACTAAAAAACAGTGTGAAGTCAGACATTTGACAATGCGGCAACTGTCAGATTGACTGACTGCTGACCCTTAACCTATAAAGTCTTAGGCTCTAATTTAACCACTTCAGCCCCGGAAGGATTTCCCACTTTAGGACCGGAGCACTTTTTGAGATTGGGCACTGCGTCGCTTTAACTGACAATTGAGCGGTCGTGCATTGTTGTACCCAAACTAAATTTGCGTCCTTTTTTTCCCACAAATAGAGCTTTCTTTTGGTGGTATTTGATCACCTCTGCGTCATTTCTGATCGCTTATAAACAAAAGAAGAGCGACAATTTTGCAAAAAAAAACTAATTTCGTACTTTTTGCTAAAATACAAATACAAAAAAATATATAAAATAACAATTTTCCATCGGTTTTGGCCGATTTATATTCTTCGTCATTTTTTTTTTATTTTTTACTAGCAATGGCGGTGATCTGTGATTTTTAGCGGTACTGCAATATTGCAGCGGACATGTCGGACCATTTTGACACTTTTTTGGGACCATTGGCATTTATACAGCGATCAGTGCTATAAAATTGCACTGATTACTGTGTAAATGCCATTGGCACTGAAGGGGTTAACCTGGAGGGGGCGCTCTAAGGGTTAACTGTGTTCCCTGGGCGTGTTCTAACTGTATGTGGGCTGGGCTGGCAGGGGGAGGGGAGTGATCACGGCTTCCATATACAGGAAGCCTGTGATCACAGCCCTTCCCCCTCTAACAGAATGGAGGTCCGTGTTTACTTACACGAACCTCCATTCTTTCACTGTGGGGGGGCCATCATGGGTAGCTGGCGGCAATCGAGTCTGCCCTACCCGCTCCCTGGCCCCCCCGAACACAGTGAGAACTCGAGCGCGCCTCCGGCGGCGCGCGCTCACAGTGAGGGATAACTCAGCCGCCGTCATATGAAGGCTGTTTGCGATATCGAGCCACTCTGTCGCCGTCAGACTGCGGTCGGCAAGTGGTTAAGCAATACAATACATTTCGCTTGCATCAAAACAAAAGATGTGCAAAGTCTTACAAGAATCCTGTCTCTCTCTCTCTCTGCGTGGAAGCAGTGGTCCTTTGCAGAGGTTTGACATGACCCCTGCTGAGCCAGAACTAAAGCTCTGCAATAAGCAAAGGTCATGCTGCCAACTGACTGAACAATAGATCTCTGCAAAAGGTACTACTGCTTCCTCGTACGGAGAAAGGGTCCTTCTCTATAGCATGCTTCCAGGGAACAGGTTTTCTACTCAGGCTGCGCCTGCTTTCTACAGAAAAAATAAACTGTAAGGCTTTCTAAATTTTTTAGTTTTGATGCTCCTGGAATGTGTTTAGCTGATTTAAACTGAAAGTCCAGCTGGGCTTTAAAAATATAATATAGCAAATATGCATTCATTCATGACTTTACAAACATTTTAAAATAGATGTGAAGTGTAAGAGCACAGAGGTGCACTGTGTAGTTCCTAAAATTAGCCACTAGATGTTGCCATAGTTAGGGTTGGGAGAGTAGGCAGTATAGATGTCAAGGTAGCCCTTGGAGGTCCCTAGGTAGTGAGTGGGGTTTACCATAGATAGCAAGGAAGTGTCAGCCCTGCCCCTGCCAGTGTGGGGCATCTTGGGTATGAGGGCTCTGTATATATAGTCTGGTGGCAGTCTGTCTGGGGAGTTGATCATGGGAAGCAATGCAAGGCCCAATGCATGCAAAGAGGTTCTAACTTCAGGGAGCTTCTTCTTATGGTGGAAAACAAAAAAGCAGAGGTTCAGGTGTAATGGGACTACTCAGTTCCCTTTGGTTTGGAAGGTAGGACCCTGGCAAAATCCCTACACCCTATGGGTTTCTTCTATGACTTGACTCTCATGTCTCATTTTCCTAATTTGTTTGCAACTAAGGAGCGTGCTATCGTCGTTGGAATTACTGAAAACATGTATATGTTTAAAAAAACAGTGTTTCGGTGGAGTTCAAATGCTGCAACTATTTGGACTCCTTTTCCTAGGCGGGAACATCTTTTGGAAACAAACAAGTGTTGGGTGAGGTTGTTTGGGGTTCATTACAATAAGACTTATAGAAGTTATAGAATGGACTACCAGGGAGTTTTTTTGTGGGCCTCTTGGGGTGCTTCTGTGTTGGCAACTAGGGAAGAATCCCATGCCCATAGCACCTCTGAGTTTAAGGGACCAACCTACACCATGTAGGAATGGGTTAAAGAGTACAAGTGCTCCCCCACCACATGGTTGTACATGTGATGACAAGCAGACCAGCATGCGGCTAAGTGACTATCCCTTCCTGAGATCTCTATACCTGGCCTGAATAAGCAGAGGTGATTACGGCAGACAATCTTCAGCAAATAGCTGAACTCACCAAACACTTGGCATCCATGAAAATCTTTATTGTATGCAGAATGTTGAGGCAATACTGCAAGATATGGTAGACTCAAGCTTCCGATCATTAAGACGGTCAAAATGAGTACTGGCTTTCCTAGCCCCAATGTATGTCTTGAAGGGAGGATACAGTAACTTACACACAATGAAAAGAAAATTGCATCATAAAATGGGGGAAGAAAATACAGAGACTGACATGTAATACAAAAAACTTTACAAGGTGGCAGCATAATCAAAAATAATTAACTAGAAAACAGCACAAGCTGTATACACAACTGCAAATGCATTTCTCATATACTGCTGGAGGCAGCAAACTCCCAGTTTGGTATTGTCAAATACCACCATATATTAATAATTGCATAACAGTCATGTGAATGCAAATAAACAAAAAGTGTGATTTGCAGCTAATGTATTTAAATCTGAAAGACAAAAAGAAAATATGAGAAATAATGCAACAAAAAAACCTAAGACGCTGTTAATGGTAAAGGGATGTCATATAGTCCAGCACAAAATGGGTTGAATGTTCTTGACACACTCCACTGTTTAGTGTCAGAAAATCTCTCCATCAAATACGTATACAAGTACACAGGTAGGACAGTAGAGTGCCACCTCTTTGCTTATCCCTGGCAGATGGGGACGGGACCTGGTATATCTTTTTATCTACTTTGTCTCCTCCCTGCAACATGTGGGGGATTGTGACAGTGTAGTGTGCATGCTGATCCCTGTTGTGGCTCTGAACTTGAACCTGGAACTTGGCGTGCATATGCCCAGCAACTGGCAGTCATAGGCCACCAAATTTGTTATTCTACAGCGCCAAATAGATGCCTAGCGCGGCGGCAATCATGGCCATCTTGTGGGACTATAAATATGGGCGGCGTGCCCTCGGTTTGTGCTCCTCCCTGATGACACCCCAAAAATTTGCTTTGATGGAATTTTAGATGGTACTTTCCATTGATGGACACTGAGCCACTTTTTTCTTAAGATATGAGATAGGTTAGTTATGGAATATGAGATAACTTATGCTGACTTGCTAAATGGAATACAATTCACTTATTTTGTTTAAGTGGCTGTAGAATCCTGCTTTGTCTTTGTTTGGAGAAGGATTACTCAAGATGTAGATTACCTGACCTTGCATTAAAAACAAGAGTTTACTCCATGGGTAAAAGCACTTTATATTTTGTGGATAACTTACTTGTTGGTGAGATTCTAGAGTAGTAAATGACAATGTTAAATTAGTTACTTGCATCTGGCAATGGCAAGCTACCATTCCAAGAAATACATATTTTTTGTACTTTACACAGAGGTTTTATATACAAGGCATCAATGGCTCATACTCCATTTAGGTTTAATCCTGATGAGTGCAGAAATTGATTAAAATAGTGTGAGCCTCTGTAAGTTTGTCACTTCATGTTGATATCGTGGAGTTAGAGGATCTAGGAGATTGTACTGTGAGCTTAGTTGATGTGGTTCCATGTGATTTGGGCTCCTACAGATGAACAATGTGAAGTTCTGCCTTTTTTCTCGTACCCTGCAATAAAAAAAATCATTTCTTGGTTCAGGGTTTTAGTCTTAGTTCTGGTAACAATTTTTCTATATTAGTGCCCCTTAAAAATGCTGTATATTTTGCGGACAACCATTGATAACGTTCAACGTTCAATTGTCATTCAGATTTTTTGCTGCTTCTCTGACCAAGGAATCCTGCACCCATTTAGCACAAGCAAAGAGAAACCTGAGCCTACATTATACCTCTCTAACCCACTCTAATACCTGGCTTTTGACAAGTGAGATTTATGAATTTGATGACAAAAATGGTAGACTTTTATCCAATCTGGTGACAGAACCTCATTTTGAAACAATTGTACCCAAAAGCTGGTCCTTTTCTGATCATGCTGGAATCCTTTAGTAGTTCCATTTTTATAATAGTTCCTTATACAGTGGGTAAAATAAGTATTGCACGTTGCCATTTTTCTAGGTAAATATATTTCTAAAGGCTCTATTGACATGAAATTTTCATCACGTCGGTAAAAATCCATGCAATCCATACATACAAAGACACCAACACAAATAAGTTCAAGTAATGAAGTTATGTGTAATAAAATGGAATGACACAGGGAAAAAGCATTGAACACACAAAGAAAGGGAGGTGCAAAAGGCATGGAAAGACAAGACACCCCTTTCAGTGCAAATTCATCTCCTTACCAACGTGTCACACAAGAAACATTTCATGATGGGTAAAAAAAACAAAGAGCTCTCAAGACATTCGCAACCTTATTGTTGCAAAGCATACTGATGTCATTGGTTACAGGATTTATAAACTTCTGAATGTTCCAGTGAGCACTGTTGGGGCCATAATCCAGAAGTGGAAAGAAAATCACTTCACCATAAATTGGCCACAACAGGTGCTCCTCGCAAAATTTGACAGAGGAGTGAAAATAATTATCAGAAGAGTTGTCCAAGAGGCAAGGACAACTTGTGGAGAGCTTTAAAAAGACCTGGAATTAGCAGGTACAAATGTTTCAAAAAAAGCAATAAGTAATGCACTCAACCGCCATGACCTGCATGCATGCTCACCACGCAAGACTCCATTGCTAAAGAAAAGTTGTTGAAGTTGTTTAAAGTTTGCTGCACAACATTTAGACAAGCCTGTGAAATACGGGAAGAATATAGTCTGGTCAGATGAGACCAAAACTGAACTCTTTGAATGCCATAATACGCACCATGTTTGGAGGTCAAATGTCACTGCACATCACCCCAAAAACACCATACCAACAGTGAAGTTTGGAGGTGAGAACATCATGGTGTGGGGCTGTTTTTCAGCATACGGTATTGGCAAACTTCATATCCTTGAAGGGAGGATGAATGGAAAAAAGACATTCTTGATAAAAATCTGTTGCTGTCTACCAGGATGATGACGATGAAACAAACCAAGAAAACTCTCAATTGGTTTAAAAGAAAGAAAATAAAGCTGCTAGAATGGCCCAGCCAATCACCTGACTTGAATCCAATAGAAATTCTACAGAAAGAACTAAAGATCAGAGTTCATAGAAGAGACCCAAGATTTGAAGACTGTGTGGAAGAATGGGCCAAAATCACACCTGAGCAATGTATGCAACTAGTTTCTCCATACAGGAGGCATCTTAAAGCTGTCATTACCAAAAAAGGATTTTGTACAAAGTATTAAATAAATTTCAGTTAGCGTGTTCAATATTTTTTCCCTGTCATTCCATTTTATTACACATAACTTCATTTATGAACTTATTTGTTTTGGTTTATATGTATGTATGGATTGTATGGGTTGTTACCGACATGTGGTGAAAATTTCATGTCAATAGCACCTTTAAAAATATATGTACCTAGAAAAATTGTGATTATTCTTGCACTATGATCTCAAATCTCAGTTGGGCAAATCGACTGATATTAATCTCCATAGAGTCTTTACATATTCACAGCTGCCCCATGAAGGCTGCATTAGGGTACTGGTGGCTCTAGACAGCGAAAAAGCTTTTCATTCTGTAGACTGGCACTATATGGCTTCTGCCCTGGATATATTGGGCTTTGGCCTGTTTTTTTGCATTGAGGTGCTAAATAAATCCCCAATTGCCCAAATAAAGATGTGGGGGCCTCTCCTCTCCCTTTCCAAAAGGGGTGAGAATGAGACAAGGGTGTCCACTCTATCTGGTCTTACTTGCGCTGATGATGAAACCCTTGGCCACAGCGTTGTGGCAATCGGAATGGGTGATTGGGATCTGAGTAGGTTTTATATTAGAAAAATTAGCGTTATAGGCGGACGATCTTGCCTTTTTTCTCAAGGATCCAGGTACATTGCTTAGTGATGCTCTAAGGTTTCTTTTTTTACTTTACAAAATTTTGAGTTTCAGTTAAACTGGGAAAAGTCACTGATTCTCCCCACTGAATCTTGGGCGCATACAGCTGTTGATCAGACTCTCCTCCTTAATTGGACAGACACTGTTGTTATTAATATTCTCCCTGATGTTGCAGATTTTTGTAAATTGAATTTATACCCATTACTGAATCAATCAGTAAAGACATAGGGATACTTGTCTCTGTACCTTATTGGCAAAATTAATTTAGTAATTTATCAACATTTTTTGAGCAATTTAACTCCATAGTTTCTGCATTTTTATGGGGATCCCATCTCCCTGGTTTCCTTTGGCAGTCCTCCGCAGGCCTTGAACCCAGCGAGGTTTGGCTAATCCAAATCTATATACAGTACTTATTTTTTAGTAGCTCTTCTTACACATGCACATACCTGGATAGTGTCAGATGATTCCAATGCATAGTCCTGTAAGCAGGCTATTTGGATTCCTACAAAGTCCCGAGGAGTCTCTTCTATTGGGGTATACATGCACCCTTTCCTGTCAGCTCCTCTATAAAAGTAATTAAGGCCTGGTATCAGGTTAATCCTAGATTGGTTGGTACCCCCCGGTTGGTGATCCCTTATGCCTTCTATTAATTCTGGTCTAGAACAGCTCCAGTCTAAATGGAGGGTGGGGGTGCTGGATCTGGATGGAGAGGACTGGAAGGACATGTGGGAATATCCCTTCCTTCAACTGGTCTCAGCTAGGGGTAGGTTGAAAGTTAAAAATGTTGCATAAAATATACTTAACACCCCAGAGACTGTATATAATCTTTCCCAGTATTCCCCATAATTGCTAGAGGCACATGACCTAGCTGATTATTTGCACATTTTGGACGTGCCCGCAGGTGTAGAGTTTTTGGTATTAAATTACGCTATCTGTAATCTGACTATTATTCCAATCCCATTGCAGATCGATATGTTTACTAGGGTTGATAGACTCATTGGCCTTCAGTAGAACAATCAGGAATCCCCTGTGTCTTCTCTTGTTTTACCCTAGGAAAACTTTTTCCATTGATTCATTTGATCAGTTCAGTCACTTTTTTTCAAAGAAAAAACGGATGAAGTTTACATCAGTTTTTCATCCGTTTTTTTATCATGGAAATTGACTATGGCCCCCGCTTTAGATTTTTGGAAATTCTTGGTAAACTCTGTAATTCCCTTTTACAAGGCTACATATCAATCCCATGCTTGTCCACAAAAATGTAATAAGGTGTGGGATTTTTGGATCAACTCGTCCTCTACCAATGTGTCCAATGCTGGGCCTAGCCTACCCCTGCATAAAGAATATCCCCATTAGTGGAGTGTCTCCTAGGGTCTTTGGGGGTTAAGAGAGCCTCCTGTGTCAAGTGCTTGACCTGAATATTTCTGATACTGGGGATTGTATTTATTTCCTATACTTTATGAGGAACTGAAGAATGCTGCTTTATGTCCTTTTGCACCTCACTTCTCCTTGGTGGACCTGAGCAAGTGTAGCGGTTTGTACTCAAGTAGCTTGTTTTGTTTGCTCAATGTTGTTGCTTTATTGTATGGTGCCTTGAGCCAGGGTATGCCCAAAAGGCTCTATTTCAAGCTGAAGCCAATAAAAAAAATATATATGAACAGCATAGCAGAATAACACAGTTCAATTTAGAGAAACTTTCAAACACTCCCAGAAGAAGTGCAGGAAGCATGTGCTTTTACAAAATGGATGGAGAATAGCACTAAGCTTGATTGCAGATTAGCCATATACACATACAGAAGGCTGTTGCATTAATACTAATTTTGACTATTCTGACTCCAATGTTGTAATAATGACTATCCATTTTTGAGACCTCTATGCTTGGCTTGAATATAGCAGACACAATCACTGCAGACAGTCTTCATCAGATAGCTGAACACTTGGCATCCACAAATATCTTTATTGAGGCAATAAAACAAGAGGCAGTAGACCTGATATTCAAGCATTTAAGCCAGTCAAAATAAGTACTGGCTTTCCAAGCCCCAATGTGTGTCTTGAAGCAAGGATACAGAACCTCACATAGAAGGGTAGGGAGATGACATCATAAAAAGGGAAAAGGAAATACAGAAAATGAGACATGTCATACACAAAATGGTTACAAGGTGGCAACATAATGAAAGTAATAACTACAGAACAGCACAGACTGTACACACAAATGCAACTGCATTTCCCATATACTGCTGTAGGCAGCACATAGACAACTTTCAATTTTATAAAACACCACAAATCATAAAAAACTGTAATTTTTCCATAAAATTCTCATTTCAACATTTTTTTTTTCAGGTAGGAAGCTTGCATCCCAGTTCTCCTGACTTCATTTGGTATCTTTCAGTCCATTTCATGTCTACAGAATGTTCCAGAACTGGTTGCACATTATTAAACTGGATTGGCTACAGTGCATCATACCTGTGTAATTTGTATTGGATCCCCACTTGTAGTCTCCATCAAAGACGTGTTTGAACGGGTGACAACACAGTAGCATAACTGAGAGGCAGCTGTCACGCCATAAAAGGGAAAAAATACCTTTACAAGGCAGATCAACAGACATTATTTTTTATGAAAGCTGTGGATAAGATCAAAAGTAACATTTAAAATTACATTAACAAGTTAAAGCGTGTAAGAGGTTTATTTTAGAAGTAATATTCAATATACAAAGGATTTAGATTTCCATACAATTGTCTCTAAATAACTTTTCACCATCTGTTTTTTTATTGTGCTTGTCTTTCATAAAATATACGTTTATCAATATATCTGTTTGAGGCTTCCTTTCTCCTCTAGTACTCTCTGCGCTCTGAAAATGGCCACTAAACCAAGGCTTTGTGGTGCATTGTTTGTAAATGGGAGTTACTAATAGCAGAGATGTGGTTTCTAGCTAAAAATGCTAAAAAAAAAAGCTCAGAAGTGCTAAAAACTGCCAGTGCAATAACGCTGAAAAACTCACTGCAAAGCTACTTCCGTTTTTTAAAACGTCATGTGTGCATGAGGCCTTATTGTTTTAGATAGCTCTGGATAACTGCAGCCAGTAATGGTTCAAAAGTTGCAGATTACAATGCAAAAAGGTTCTAAGACAGGTGAGACAATACACCTAAACTCTACCTGTAGGGCTGCTGGTTACAGACTATGGATAGGAACAACCATTTGTGTATTTAAGGGGTTAAACCCCTAGCATGCCTTTTACTATTTTTGTAATAAAAGGTTTTTTATCCTTAACCACTTGCCGACCGCCAACCGCAGGTTGACGGCGGCAAAGTGGCTCGTTATCGCAAATCGCCGTCATATGACGGCGGCTGCGATAACGCGCACTGCGAGCGCGCGCGCGCCGCCGGGGCCGCGTCCGCGCGCTCACTGTGTTCGGGGAGGGCCAGGGAGCGGATGCGGCGGCTTCGATTGCCGCCGGCTACCCGCGATGGCCCCCCCGGAGCGAAGGAACGGAGGTCCGTGTATGTAAACACGGACCTCCGTTCTGTGTGAGGGGGAAGGGCTGTGATCACAACCTTCCTGTATACGAAGGCTGTGACCACTTCCCTTCCCCAGCTAGGGCAGTCCCCATACAGTTAGAACACGCCCAGGGAACATAGTTAACCCTTAGAGCGCCCCCTGCAGGTTAACCCCTTCACTGCCAATGGCATTTACACAGTAATCAGTGCATTTTTATAGCGCTGATCGCTGTATAAATGCCAATGGTCCCAAAAAAGTGTCAAAATAGTCCGACATGTCCGCTGAAATATCGCAGTACCGCTAAAAATCACAGATCACCACCATTACTAGTAAAAAAAATAAATAAATAAAAACCCCAAAAATGAATTCTCATCCTCCGTAAACGCGACCACTTTTGCGCAAACCAATCAATAAACGCCGATTGCAATTTTTTTTATCGCAAATATGAGGAAGAATATAAATCGGCCAAAAACGGTGAAAAAAAATGTTTTTTTATATTTTTTTTTTGGATTTGTATTTTAGCAAAAAGTAAGAAATTTGTTTTTTTTTTTGCAAAATTGTCGCTCTTCTTTTGTTTATAGCGGCGATCAGAAATGACGCAGAGGGGATCAAATACCACCAAAAGAAAACTCTATTTGTGGGAAAAAAAGGATGCAAATTTCGTTTGGGTACAACGTCGCACGACCGCGCAATTTTCAGTTAAAGCGACGCAGTGCCGAATCGCAAAAAGGGCTCCGGTCCTAAAGCTGGAAATCCTTCCGGGGCTGAAGTGGTTAATGTACTGACTTTCATTCTGAGAGAGGGGTTTTTAGCACCTACAAACAAAGGCCCATCCTATAACATGTTCTGTTTCTAGTTGCGCTGTCCTTTTCAGCCATACTCTTACTTTTTCTACATTCTGAAAGTATATTCCCAATAAACCCATGGGTTACATTCAGGGTACTGGATTACATAGAAAATCAAATAAAGTGAATTTGTTGACTTTGCCACAGCTGCACTTTTTGCTGAATAGCGTTAGTAGCTATATAATTAGTTTAACCACATCAATACTGGACACTTTCACCCCCTTCCTTCCTAGGCCATTTTTTAAGTTTTCAGAGCTGTCCCAATTTGAATGACAATTACTAAGTTATGCAACATTTCACCCAAATAACATTTTTATTATTTTTTTTAAATACAGACTGAGCTTTCTTTTTGTGGAATTTAATCATCACTGGGTTTTTTTTTTTTTTTGATACACAAACAAAACCATACTGACAAACTACAGTACAGTTTGCTTAGTTTCTGTCATAAAATTTTGCAAATGAATAATCTTTCTTCATAGATTTAGGCCAAGACGTACAGATGGGTCAATTCAGGCACAGGCATTGACATGGTCAGCATACAGGCAAAGGGTCAGTCCAGGCAACAGCGTGCAAGCATGGTCAATAAACAGGCAAATCAGGACCACCGATTCTAGTTACACTGGTCTGGCACTGTGGTTGGTGTGGTGGTGATTGGAGAACTGTGACTGGCTGCACAGTTAGGGATAGTTTACAAATGACATAGGAGGGGTGTTGAGCTGCAGTTTTACCACCCCTGAACCCCCACCCCCTTTAGCTGCAGATGCTTTGTTTCACAGGTGTGGAAGAAATTATACTCCTGTACGCTCATCGATTGTGACCTTTTCAAGGGAATAGAGTTGCTTGTGTGGGGTCCAAGGGGATAAAGCCAGTGGTGAGGAGGTGATACAATGCCTTCTCACTGCCTGTCAAATGCTCTCTGAAGAGCATTCCGAACATGGTTGGCTCTTCAGAGAGCATCACGCATGTGAACAAGTCCTTATAGTGACCAATTGACTGCTATGGCAGTGATTAGGGACACTGTGACTACTATGGTGGTGATAATGGACACTATAACTCGTGTGGTAGTGATCAAGGACACTGTAATTGGTGTGACGGTGATCAAGGACACTGTAACTGGTGTGGCGTTGATCAGGGACACTGTAATTGGTGTATCTAGGCAACACAGTGGCAAGTGGTTAGCACTTCCGCCTGGCAGGACAAGGGTCATCGGTTCAAATCCCAACCAGGGCACTACCATGCCTGTTTTGATGTTCTCCCTGTGACTATATTGGTTTCCTCTGGGTACTCGGGTTTCCTCGCACACTCCAAAGACAAGCTGGTAAATTGGCTCCTGCCTAATTTGGCCCTAGTATGTGTATGTATGAATGTGAATTAGGGACCTTAGATTGTAAGCTCCTTGAGGGCGGGAACTGATGTGAATGTATAACACATATGTCAAGTGCTGCGTAAATTGACGGCACTATATAAGTACCTTAAATAAATAAAATAAATAGCTGGTGTGGCGGTGATCAGAGGCACTGTAACTGGAGTAGAGGTGATTAGGGACAATACAAGTGGTGTGACAGTGATCAGGGACACTTTAACGTGTGTTACATTACTGTTCATTAGATTAGTTTGCATTGTTTAGGATAATGTAATCAAGCTCTTACCTGATTTTGTGTGGTATATATTCTATGTGAATTTACAATAAAGTAAATTCCAGTTTTCACCTAAGCTAGTGTCGTCTAGTTCTTGGGTGCAATGCTCAGCTATAATTCATTGTTCCTGCTTCCAGAGGGGAGGAAGTTGCCAGGCCATCCATCACAGTTAGTAAAACCAAAGTGCAAAATTATTTTATATCAGCATGCAGAGCTACATACAAAAGTATAAAGAATTCTATCAATAGTGACCACAGTGATAGTCAACTAAAACGTGGTAAAATATCTAGCTAAAAGCTAGCAAATACATAATAGTAGGTGAAAACATTTTTTAAATCAAACAAATATGTGTCATCCCCATAAAATGTGTTAATTAGTGTCCATATTATTCTTTACTCTACTGTGCAATATCTCACAAAAATAACATTACAATGTATCAACATGAATGTCCAAAGCCTGACAAAAAGTGTGTCCAAACGATTTGCTGAGCCAACAAACAAATGAATATAAGTGCACTGTTCCCAGTTTTCCTGTATGTTAACATCCAGTAAACTGCTTCTGTGTTCCACCAGTGTTCAAAGATGAAAAATGATGGCCTCTTACTATATCTCCAAATTATAAGAGATCATGAACAGCGTGAGATTGCAGATTTTCCTTCTGCCTCCCAGGTTCAGCTGTACATCGGCATTGTATTTAAGTGGATCACATGTTCCACCACAGACGCTCCAATTTTCACACCAGATCTTGTTAAGAGCCTTGAGTCAGCTCTTCTCAGTATTGGGCCAAATTGTGTATATAAAAAGAAGGAAGACTCATCATGTAGTATGTCCAAAAGCATGTATTTGTTTAATAAAATAGTTGCACTTACAGCAATAAAATAAAATCGAGCAGCAGAGAGAGGGGGGTCTGACTCCGGCTTGCACCACCAAGTATGCAACACAATAATATCTCTGCTCCTATCTCCTTCCGACGCGTTTCCCTGTATGAGGCTACATTTGGGATTGGAGAGTAGGGCTGAGACATCATGCTGAGCTATATGCTGATGTGATTTTTTAGTGAAATGGGGGAAAGGCCCGCTTCAAGAAAATAAGATTAATTCATATTTAACGGTCTCAAGAATGTGAACATAACACTTTGTCATAAATGCAATATAATTATTTTACTTTTTCATGAAACTAAAGGGATTAAAATCTCAACATTCTATACAATATATTACTTACTTGAGGAATCTAAGATATTTTTTATAACTGAACATAATACATATGGCAAAAAAAATATTTGGCAGTCTTATATAATACCCTGTTTAAATAAAAATAAAGATAGCATTAAAATTGGCCATCATCTTCTTAAACATCTTTAATTTCCTCAGAAACAATGGATACAACAAAAAATTAAAATGGCCTTGACAAAATAGTTTAAATAATAGTTGAAATAGTATTTTCTATTAGACATCAGTAACCTCTTTAATAAAGAAATGAGAAAAGGCAGAAAGGATGTAGCAGCTGTCACCTTGCCAAGCAGAAACTCATACAATGCACATCTGCAGTGTATGTGTTAAAGCAATATGATGGTATGCATGACAAGTTTTTTTCTTTTCCAGCACACATATTCTGTATTAGACAGCAGCTCTGGTTTAGAACACACATTATAAATAGCACACCATGGAGACCAACGTATTTTAAGAATAACTTTTTTCCATCATGGCAAATGTGTGTGAAGTTCTTTGATGGAAATACTGTATATTATGCAATATTAACATACCTCTCTACAGCAGTATAGATTTCATATGTTAAAGGAAGGTAGAACTGGTCTTATTATCCACAGTAACCATTTAGAACCTTTCTTTTATTCTTACATACTTCATTGGCAGACTGATTTTTCCTTTATGCGCTCTAAAAAATAAGGCTAAACATATAAATGAAACTTGACCAGCCAGGTCTTGGTTGGTCTAGATATATACAGGACAAACATGAAAGTGATATTGAAGGATCATTTTTTTAAAAAATAACAAGCATGTTATTCTAATGTGAACGTGCAAGTCAGTCCCACACGCATACAGTTGTGCTCATAAGTTTACATACCCTGGCATAATTTATGATTTCTTGGCCATTTTTCAGAGAATATGAATGATAACACAAAAACATTTCTTTCACTCGTGGTTAGTGTTTGGCTGAAGCCATTTAATATCAATCAACTGTGTTTACTCTTTTTAAATCATAAGGACAACAGAAACTACCCAAATGACCCTGATCAAAAGTTTACACACCCCAGTTCTTAATACCTTGTATTGTCCCCTTTAACATCAATGACAGCTTGAAGTCTTTTGTGGTATTTGTGACTGATGGCCACTCCAGAACCTTCACTTTATTCTGCTGTAGCCAATGGCAGGTCAACTTGGCCTTGTGTTTTGGATCATTGTCATGTTGGAATGTCCAAGTACATCCCATGTGCAGCTTCCTGGCTGATGAATGCAAATGTTCCCCAAGTATTTTGATGACATACTGCATTCATCTTGCCATCAATTTTGACAAAGTTTCCTGTGCCTTTTAGCTCACACATCCCCAAAACAGCAATCCACCTCTGTGTTTCACAGGCCTTGTTGACTCCACTCCAAATGTAAAGTTTATGGTTATGGCCAAAAAGCTCAATTTTGGTCTCATCACTTATAATGACTTTGTGCCAGAAGGTTTGAGGCTTGTCTCTGTGCTGTTTGGCATATTGTAAGTGGGATACTTTTTGGCATTTGCGTAGTAATGGCTTTCTTCTGGTGACTTGACCATGCAGCCCATCTTTTTTCAAGTGCCTCCTTACTGTGCATCTTGAAACAGCCACACCACATATTTTCAGAGAGTTAGAGACAAGTTATTTGTGTTTTTTTCTTTGCATCCTGAACAATTTTCTTGGCAGTTGTGGCTGAAATTTTAGTTGGTCTACCTGACCGTGGTTTGGTTTCAACAGAACCCCTAATTTTCCACTTCTTGATTAGAGTTTGAATACTGCTGATTGGCATTCTCAATTCCTTGGATATCTTTTTATATCTGTTTCCGGTTTTATACAGTTCAACTACCTTTTCCCGCAGATCATTTGACAATTATTTTGCTTTCCCCATGGCTCAGAATCCAGAAACTTCAGTGCAGCACTGGATGACAGTTGCAAGGGTCTGTCAGGAGTCCAGAAACTCACTGACCTTTTATAAACACACACTAATTATAAGCAAACAGATCACAGGTGAGGGTAGTTACTTTTAATAGCCATTCAAACCCCTTTGTGTCAACTTGTGTGAATGTTATGAGGCCAAAATCACCAGGGTATGTAAACTTTTTTTTGATCAGGGTCATTTGGGTAGTTTCTGTTGTCATTATGATTTAGAAAGACTAAACACAGTTGATTGATAATAAATGGCTTTAGCCAAGCACTAACCATGAGTGAAAGAAATGTTTTTTGTGTTATCATTCATATTTTATGAAAAATGGCCAAGAAATCATAAATTCTGCCAGGGTATGTAAACTTATGAGCTCAACTGTATATACAGTAAACGGCAACTGCACCATACATGTGAGGTATTGCCGCAAACATCAGAGTGAGAGCAATAATTTTAGTACTAGATCTCCAGAGTAATTCTAAAATGCTAACCTGTAAAGGCTTTTAAAGCGTCGCCTATGTAGATTTTTAACCATTGTAGTTTGTCACCATTCCATGGGAGCACACAATTTTAAAGCATGACATTTTAGGTGTCTATTTACTTGGTGCAACATCATCTTTTATATTTTATCAAACACTAGGGTATTATATTGTGTTTGTATACACTAAAATGTATAAATTTTCTCAAAAATTTGCGTTTGAAAAGCCACTGCACAAAAATTGTGTGACATAAAAAAAAAAAAATCGCAATATTTTCTCCTGGGCCTTTGCTTTCAGAAAATGTATAATGTTTGGGGGTTCTTGGTAATTATCTAGTAAAAAAAAAAAAATGCAGATTTTTGCATGTATATGAGAAGTGTCAGAATAGGCCTGGAGGCAAGTGGTTAAAGACTACTTTCTCCCAAAATATTAAAGAGAAACCATTTTGGGCTAACTGTATTTTGTTTTTTAGGTTTCTACATTTGTAAACTGATAATTGATATGCTTTATGTAAAATGTTAATTTTAGTATCATACATTTAATACAGGCTCCTTCCAAGCCATTTGTTTTGCAAAAAAATGCTAGACTGTAATAGTAAAGCCCAACTATACTTGGATTTTATTTGGCTGTAATTAGATAGGATGGGATGTGTCTATCTCTGCTAGGACAGAAGTGGGAATTTCACCTGGGGTTCTGCTCTATTTTTTACCAAACAGCCATTATTCCTTACAGTGTATCTGCTATTGCAGAGCTATATTCAATATTTCCCTTTTACCTGATTAAAAAGTACTAAAATAATACCATCTGCATTTAAAGACTAAACATAATAAATTAAATATTATAAAAACGACATTTGCAAATGTTTACTTACCTGAGGTCATACCTTTATCCTTTCCATCTCTTGGTTGTGCTTTGCTCTTACAAGAATTACATATCTGCATGAATCACACTCTGTTTTCAAGGAAGGAGTCTACACTAATGCATCCTATGAAGTAAGCCACATAGAACTTATTATTATCAAAGGAACTGAATGACTAGGCCAGCGGGGGAAATTGAGTATTCTGACAGTAAAGCACAGTGTTATGGTAACTCAAACTATTTACAGGTGAGCAGGAGAGATTGCTTAGAGACATCGGCTCTCTTTTTCCACGCTGATGAGGGTCATCGCCTTATGTTCCAAGGTTCTGAAATTTCTACAAAGTTAGCAAGATGCTTCATTCCAATCCCATACACATCCAAAACTGTAGCAGAAGAATGATAGTGATAATATTAGCAGTGTATTAAAAATAGCTACATCAAACAGCTTTGATGATAATAGCATATTTCCTTCATTGTAAGAAATAACCAATTTCCTGCTGTCATTAATACTGCCATTGCATCTAAAAAAAATGTACTGCTGTCATTCAGTTTGCAGTTATGTTATTCCAGGGAGTGGTATGAAGTTAAATCACTTAGAATGGGTTTATAGGCCTATATTTACTATATCTAATCTCAAGAACATAAATATAATATATTGCAGCTTATCTTACATGCTTTTACTTGAAATGCTTTATTCAATAAACAGTGCAAAAAGAGAAAGTGTCAAGTGCAATAACCTATAGCATCCAATCAGAATCCATATTACTGAAATCAGACCAGTACAGCATTAATTCTGATTGGTTGTTATAGATACTGTACTGTGCACTTTGCTCCACGTTTACTGAATAAACCCGAAGGAGTTTTTCTCATACAAGATAATAAAAACAGAAACAAGGGTAAATATTTTTATAAATTAACTTATTTGAAGGCTGAATTTCCTTTACTACAGGAAAAGTCGTTTTGCAGTTTGTGAAAATATAAATTAATTTACAGAATAGTAACATATAAATATACTAATTTAAATACATTTGATTTCCATTAAAGCTTACTTCAAAATGTAGACTTAAAATAAGACAAAATTCAGTGAAGAATTAGTTATTACTTAAAAGAACAAGACTATAGCAAAGCAAATCCAATGTCCAAAATATGCTGCAGATGTCCTCAGATGACTGATGAAAACTGGAAATAATGGGACTAAAAAGTCACTTAAATTTAGCCTTTATATTATTCCAGTACATAGCCAGATATAGCAATTTAATTCTATTAATGGATAAGAAGTTTCGACCTACAATTTAACAACTCAAAATCCAACAAAAGGAGAATGAATCAAATGTTCAAATAAACTGTTTAAATTGTTCCATGTTTGACATTTTGGTGCCTATATGAAACCACCATTCGCTGCAGTCTATGATACACCAAAGGCCCATTAGGTGCTGAACTTAGGTGGAGATCTTACTCAGTCCCAGTAAACTCTCTTTCTTCTAGTCTGTGAAGCTGCCTGCTTGCTCTTTGTTGCTGCTCTTTTAGTTCAGTGTAAGAGCGAGAGAATGTGTGAAATATGGACGTCACAGGAAATGCCATAAGCAAAATACCACTCAGTATGCTGCTTAGGGCCACCACCTGTCCTGGGATGCTTCGGGGAACCATGTCACCATAGCCTACAGTTGTCATGGAGATTACTGCCCACCAGTAACTTCCAGGGATACTGGTGAATTCTTGTTTGGCACCTAGCTCATTCTCTGCAAGATATACTAGAGGAGAAAACAGTGCCATTGCAACACACAAAAACAGCAAAAGTAGCCCAAATTCTCTGGTGCACCTTCTGACCGTGAGTCCAAGGGTCTGCAGTCCTAGAGAGTGCCTTGCTAGTCTCATGACATACAAGATTCGCAAAGCCCGCAATACGCGAAGTACCAGTCCCACCTTTTCCAAGTAGTTATTTCCTGTTCCTGCTGTTTTTTCGCTTGATAGTGAATCTACTATCAGAGTGATATAATAAGGCAAGATGGCCATCATGTCGATGATGTTAAGCGGTGTTCTTAGGAATACACACTTACTCTCAGCCTGGATAAAGCGTAGGATGAACTCCAAGGAAAACCAAGCTACGCAAACTGTCTCTAGAACAAAAATATTGTAGCACTTCTGCGAACATTCACCCTGCAAATAGAAAACATGAAAAATAATGAGTTAACATATTTCTTAACATCATACGATAAATAATGTTTGACTCCACATGTCACCATATATGAAAATGTTTGAAAGATCTGTATTTCTCATAGTACCCAATCACCTTATTATGTGCATATTTTAGTGCCGCTTAAAGCTGTTGTCTACCCATTTTGTTTACTTTTACCTACAGGTTAGCCTATAATAAGGCTTACCTGTAGGTAAAATGAATATCTTCTAAACCTGTATGGTTTAGAAGATATTCCCTCTCGAATCCACTGTGGCGTTACGGCGCATGCGCCGTGTATGTCCCGGCAAAGGCCCGGCAATCGTTCCAGACCTTGCCAGAAAGACGCAGAAAGACGGGAGTGACGTCTTGCGGCTTCGGCCAGTCACAGCGCCGGAGCCGTGTACCTGGAAGCAAGATCCGAGGGATCCCACAGAGGGGACCGAGCAGTCGGTCGGATCTTCGTTTCAAGGTATTTCATAATGAGCTAGTATGCGGTGCATACTAGCTCATTATGCTATTGTGTTGCAGGCTTTCATTTTTTTTTTTTTTTTTTTCCAGGTAGACAACCGCTTTAAATAATGAAAGCATGGGTATCAGAGAAAGCCCCAAGTGTGTATCTTTACAGCAGTCAGAAAATAGCCTGAATTCTTCTGCAATAAGTGTAACTGCCTTCAATCAGATAGAGGGATGAGTCTACAAAGCTGTGCTATTATGACAGGTTACTTAATAGGGCAACAGACTGCATGCAACGTTTGTATCCATGTTTAATAAGCCATGTACCCTTTCCATGTTATATTACCTATGCAATGGTCATTTTGGAAAACAAAATATAACCAAATGTATAGATGTGTTACAAAGCTTTACCTTGCTTTTATATTAATGTAATTTAAACATGTGCATTGCTGATTAAGAGTTAGTCTCTATTCAAAGTTAACCCAGATAAAAATGTTCTCAAAATGTCAACTTTCTTCTTTATAAACCAGGTTACTGTCTGTACTGAGGGCTGAAATTGTTAAAGATGTCAGATTTAAGTGTAATCTTCCTACACTGCTTTTGAAAACTCAGGTGAAACTTGTGAGGCTGATGAAAATCAGTGAGACAAGGAAGGTCACAGGAAATCATTGACAGACGTTGGATATAATTTCAAGCACAGCTGTATGCTATATCAGCATCGCTGTTCTAGCCTGCAGATAGCTGATAAATATATAGTGTAACCAATGAAATAATTTGTCATCCTGCTACTGTCGTGATGAGTAGAAGTGTCTCGATGTGTGCAACGTCTTTGATTTCTGAGCCAGGGATCATATTTAAAGCCTGTGCTCTGATGATCCCTGTTAATCATTTTAAATGTGCATGAATTTAGCCAAAACCAAATACCACAGAGTAACACAAATTTAAATGATATTTATGTAACTGTAAGATTACTTCATATAAAAAACTTTTGTATATTTTTATGCAAAGCACAGATGCACTCAAATAGTTTTTTGGGATTCTCAAATTCTAAGCCCATAAATGCACAAGCTATGTTGTTTATTAAATACTTCCCAAGAAAACGGAAAACTTTCTATGTTGGTCCCATCTAACTGCAGAATCCTTTAGGGTTATAGCATCAATACTGTTAAAGTAGATCTAAACCCTAAAGCACCATGTATCATAAATGTCTTTTTTTTGTTTTTATAAAATATTGTTTTTAAATTAATTTGTGCATATCAGTGCTGCTGACCTCCTCCAGTCTTTTTTCAGCCACTTACTTTTTACAAATATTTGTTTGCACATCAGTGGCGGCCCGTGCATTGTGGGCGCACAGGCCCCACCCCCCAACATCGTTGTTGCCCTCCCTATCCTGGGCAGGGGTGTGTTTTTTGAAGTACCTGATTAAAATCAGAGGCTCTAATAGGCTTCAAAATAGGGTGGGCTCAGGACACAGTGCAATGCATCCAGAGACCACCAAGTTGTATTACAACAGCGACACAGCCTGATCCCCTGCCCGATGTGCCCGCCGATCCCCACCACTGCGTGCCTGCCGATCTCCGATGTGCCCGCCGATCCCCGCTGCTGTGTGCCCATTGATCCCCGATGTGCCCATCGATCCACGCCGCTGATGGGGTAAGTGCCGGTGGACTGGCAGACAGTGTGGGGGGGTTTGAGGTGCCACGGGGGTGATGGTTTGCTGCCCCCCCCAAACAAAAATCTACCAGCCGCCACTGCTGCACATTATTGCTCTTGAGCAGTTTACTGATAGTTATAGTAGTGGACCTGTGTCTGTGCCTGTGATGCCTGTGTAGTGTGTATCAGTATAGCTGCATGTAGACTCCAGAGGGCATACACATGACAGGGTCATAATGCAGGAGCAATATTGGGGGATAGTTGTAACCCAATGATAGAAAGTCTCAGAACATGGCAGAAACTCCAAGCATTATTTTAATGAAAACTGTATATTTAAAAAGATTTTAATTACTCTTGGAATTAGCTAAACATTTTAAGATGTGTAGCCCACTGTTTCTAAAAAAAAAAATGCAGTCCTCCTCACTCAGGTGCACTACTCACCTACACTCTCCTGCAGTCTCACAGCTCTGCCATCCAGCACCAGTCTTCTTCCAGGCTGAATGACACCTGGTGACATTTAACTAACTTCCTGAGTGCCACAGAGCCGCCCCCTTACACTACAACGCTCTATACATCACTTATGACCATTATGACCATCACTTATGAAGAGGCAAAGACCCAGTATGTCACGTGACTCGGTTCAAGACTTCTGTAAAAAGTTAGGTATAACCAAAAAAAAAGGAGAAACGCATGCTGTGAGTTGTTTTTTCTTTAAATGCAGGAGAAATTGATCTGGGAAGTACTGTATAAACCAACTTTATACTTATTAGATCAATTCACACTGTGTTTAAATGGCACGGATCAAAGGCACATGGATTGAAAACAGGGGCGAGTCCAGAGGGTGGGGATAAATGGGGAATACTCGGAATGGTCTGAGGTGGAAAGTGGGGTTCCCCAGGGATCTGTCCTGGGACCAATCCTATTCCATTTATTCATAAACGATCTGGAGGATGGGATAAACAGCTCAATTTCAGTATTTGCGGATGATACCAAGCTAAGCAGGGCAATAATTCCTCCAAAGGATGTGGAAACCTTGCAAGAAGATCTGAACAAATTAATGGAGTGGGCAGATGAGGTTTAACGTAGAAAAATGTAAAATAATGCATTTTGGTACCAAGAATACGAACGCAAACTACTCACTAGGGGGCGAGCTTCTGGGGGAATCTAGGTCTGGATGGAAAGTAGTAGAGTAGTAGAGTAGAGAACAGGCTCAGCAATGGTATGCAGTGCCAAGCTGCTGCAAGCAAAGCTAACAAAGTGTTGGCATGCATCAAGAAAAGGATAAACTCCAGAGACAAATCAATAATTCTCCCCCTCTACAAGTCTCTGGTGAGGCCGCACCTGGAATATGCCATCCAATTTTGGGCACCAGTCCTCAGGAAGGATGTGCTGGATCTGGAAAGGGTTCAGAGAAGGGCAACAAAGCTAATTAAGGGACTGAAGGACCTTAGTTATGAGGAAAGATTACAAGCACTGAACTTATTCTCTCTGGAGAAAAGACTATTGAGAGGGGATATGATTTCAATGTACAAATTCTGTACTGGTGACCCCACAATAGGGACAAAACTATTCCGAGCAAGAGAGCACACAAAGACACGGGGCCATTCATTAAAATTAGAAGAAAGGCGGTTTAACCTTAAAATGCGTAGGGTGTTCTTTACGGTAAGAGCAGTGAGGATGTGGAATTCTCTTCCACAAACAGTGGTTTCAGCTGGGAGCATAGATAATTTCAAAAAACGATTAGATGGGCACCTAAGGGACCACAACATTGAGGGATATACAATGCAATACTGACATAAAAACACACATATAGGTTGGACTTGTGTCTTTTTTCAACCTTACTAACTATATGCATTTACATGGGTTTAAATGCATTCAGGGTATTCAATCTGTCTCTAGACACACAGATTTCAGGGTTTTTTTTTTACACACAGCTAAACTGAATGGACCTAAACACAAGTAAGCATAGAGTATGCTTTATGTATTTTAAAAAGTTTCATGCATTTCTATTTGTCCCACTTGCCCTCATTAACACAAGTCTTGTGCATTTATTTTATTTAAAAACAGGAAAATTTGATCTGGGAGGAAAAGAAAAACAAACTTTATACTTACATTTTGTGGCATGTGTGATTTTTGGGATTTTTGGCAGCACCCCAAGAATGAAATGGGCAGCAAAAATTATATGGATATAGCCTAAGGCAAAAGGTGCTAGAATTCTGCTTAAGTAATACAGCATAAAGCCTATTCTATGGGAAAGAGGCTCTGTAAGATTGCATGACAACAGCGCACACGGATCTTGGCTTTCTTATCTGCTAAATTGTAACTTAAAGAGGTATTAAACCCAGAATTAAAAATGTAATATATTGCAACTTACCACTCATTAGATGTGGTGACTGCATCAGTTTTCTTTTCTAAGGTTGGCCCTATTCTGAATGAATGTGCACAGGGGGCACCTTTATACAGCAGCATTGTCAGCCTGGGGGGAGGGGAGTGATAGATGTACTAGCAGATTTTAATACACTAACAAATTGAAGCTGATGCTCTTTATAAGCAGTTAGAGAAAAACATTTTTTTTTCCTTTTGGGATAAAGGTTTTACATAAATAAAATCTGACCACTGAAAGGACTCCTACTAGTGTTAAATGGTTTGTCTCATCCCTGTAACGGATACATTCTGCTGGAGAGCTTGTTCCTCTGAAAAATAACAGACTTATTGGCTGGTTCACCAGGTGAAAATAGAAGAAAGAAAAGAAAAAAAGAAAATGAATTCAACCATCTATATAATGGTGACCTGCAAAATAATAAATGCTTGCTTTTGGGTTTAATACCACTTTAAGCATAACTCCACTTCAAATCCTCAGCTGCATGCATTTGCAAGTATTGGACAGATTTTATTATTAATCCTGCCCAGTGGCGTAGCGTGGGTTGTCAGCACCCGGGGCAAGGCAAGTAATTTGCGCCCCCTAACCTGCGGACTTTTAGCACTCCCCGAGTCCCTTTCTACAATAGTCCTGACCCACGATTTTCAGGCGTCCAATCCCCCGCGTTTAATGAACGGAACGGGGCCCACGACTGTTGGGTGCGATGCGGTGACCCGTCCTAATTATTATTTTAGACAGGTTATGAACGTTTACGTACGTCGACTCCTAAACTTCACCTCAATACGAATTTCACCATAATTTGGGTTTTCGTTCGTAAATAATAAAACGTCCAGTGGTAATATATCTACCAACTTAAGTAAAAGAAAAAAAGAAAAGAAAGAAGATAAAAGTGGACCACTTGGTCGGTTATTCAGACAATAAAAAGTCTCCTTGTTCGAGAGGTCGTCTTACATAGG
>BLSH010404266.1:4028325-4042552 GCA_018402905.1 Glandirana rugosa | reverse complement strand
TTCCAGGTTCGGCGCTGTGATTGTCCAGAGCCACAATGACGTCACTCCAGTGCATATGCGCGGGAGCTGCCGGTCACGGCATGAGTCCTTCAGTGCATGTGCGCCAATGAAGTCGGCAGCAGCATATATAGTGAATATCTCCTAAACTGTGCAAGTTTAGGAGATATTTACAGTACCTACAGGTAAGCCTTATTATAGACTTACCTGTAGGTACAAGTGGTGTAACAGAGTTTACAAACACTTTAATGATGTTTCTTCTAATTTTACAAGTGAATATCTGGGTTTGCAAAGGGATTTGGTGCACACAAAGTGGATTTATATCATTTGTGGTTATTGAAAAATGCATTTTATATCTTAACTCCACTTTTGTTGAGAAAAAAACATTCCCCCCTGGGTGATCTATGTACAAGGATTATAACCACCTTTGTTGCAGATTCCGACCTTTTGTTATTCTGAAGAAATTCCTGTTTGTTTCTCTGTGCCTCTGTACTGAGTGGGTCTAATGGGAGTGGTTTCATAATTATCAATCAGGTGTGCAGCTGCAGAACGCTAATGGGGAAATCTGCTGGGCCTGCATCCCTTTAGACGTGTTCCTATTGGAAGTATCTCACCAAAAATGAAGTTTTTGTTGCAGGGGATGCCCGAAATCTGGCTTGTATCTAATGGTCCGTACACACGGTGCGACTTTTGTACAACAACGGTCGTACAACAACTTGTTTTACGATGATCCGTCCGTTAGTATACACGATTACAACAGCTGATGTTCGACAATTGTACAACAGAAGTTGGCTGAGCAAACTAGAAAACTTCTGTTGGCCAACAAGGCGTCGTACGACTGTTGACTCGTGTGCACAGAAGTTGGCCCAACAAAAGTTGAAAGTGCAAACATGCATGCTCTGAATCCAGGAAGTGCTCGTCGTGTAAACCTGTGTTCCTAATTCCCAAATCACATGCACCTGAACTTCCTTGTTATACGCTCGTAACACGTCACTACGTTCAGCTTTGTTGGCCAAATACTTGACTCATGTCAGTATGCTAGGCACAACCGCCAACGGAAGATTGTTGAACGTGCGCTCGTACAACAGTCACACCGTGTGTACGAGGCATTAGGCAGACTTCTGGGAATATTGGTGAGCCAATCACACAAGCAGGAAATGAGGTTTCTGGGGAGTGGTCAGTACACACTCTGTAGCCAAATTGCACTGCATTCTCATAAAATTACAGCAGCTGCAGATTGAAAAGGAAAAGTCATTTTTAATAACATTCAATTACAATATGACTTGCATCGCAATTATACACTTATATTTACACTATATTATTTTTTCTTTATTTGCTATTTTTTTCCCCACGAAAGTGGAGTTACCCTTTAAATAAGTTCAGCTTTAAATACCATATTAGGTGTTTGCTTCTGAAGCAAAATGTTTTGTAATTTATAGATGTTACTCCTGTAGCTCGTTTTTATTGAGGTTAAATTGTTTATTGCATAATAATTAGCTAATATACCTTAATATTTTAAAAGAATGGACACATAAAAATGATGGCATGTAGATATCTCTTTGAAGAAGAAATCACAATATTTACTACTATATTCTCCTATGCATTAATGTAGACCAATTATCCTTATATATTCTATAACTGTCATAAATCTGACCTTGCTGTATGCTTATTACAGTGTGCAATACAATATTCACAACAAGCACTTAGGGGAGTAGATAATATTGTGCTACTGCCAGGTCTCTGAAAATCTCCGGGGCATAATAACAAGGACATGTAATTACGACTAGCTGTATACAACTGTAAGAATGCAATATTAATCTGTAATTTAAACAAAATAAAACATTTGTGAGCATACCAACAGTATATTCACTAGGTATAAAAATTCTAATTCGACCTCCACTCTGTTCTATGTAGTATTTTGATTTGTTTTAGTGCTAAATGTGTACTGTTGATATATTACTTGTTACCGGTTTATAAACTGGTTCCCAAATGACATCCAGTAACTTGGCCATTTGTGTGTCAGTCCCACGCTACATTTATATGGAGTTCTGTAGATATAAACAGAATTTGTCTGACAATTCAAGTAATACCCTGTGATTTATACCCCCTTGCCCGCTACCTACGCTGAAGAGGGTCAAATAGTATTAACTACTTATTATGAGGCTATACTATACACCAGCCAGGGCCGGCCCTACCATGGGTCCCAGTGGGTGTGCAGTGTAAAGATCACTAAACTGCTGGGAGCAGGCACATCGGTATTAACAACACCTCCCTCCCTCTAGCATTCAGTGTCGTCCTTGCATGTCGTTCTCCTGAGGAGTGGAGCGGACAGAGCCGGTACTGGGGGGAGAACAGGAGGGTAATGTGGGAAGAGAAGAGGGCACAGGTTGCAGCCGACTGTAACCCAGTAGACAGAGAGCGTCTTTGTCCCTGCATGTAAGTTAGATGATAGCACTACACCCGCCCCCGCCATGCACTGTATTAGTCCTTCCCATCAGTAATAGTAGAGTGGAGCAAGTGGGTCATGTGAGGTTGGGAAGGCATTCGGTTGTCAGGGCTTTCTTGATTGATTATAGATATGAATGATAAGACTCTCCTGCTCCTCTGCTTGCCTAGACAGCGGCTTTTTCCTCCCCTTTCTCTTACTCCTACTTTCCCTTTCAGTGTTCCGATGTCCGTGCGATATCACCAGCTCTGCCCCCTAGCCTCCTGATTTTTGTTTTCCTCTCTCTGCTGTGGACGATGTCAGAGCCCATTCCATGTCTGTGTAGTAACCCCCCCACCTCCTGTGCCCTTTCCCACAGACCCCATCCTCTCCAGCCCTACTGCCAAGCTGAGTGGCGCCCTCTCCTCTGTGTCTGTGCTGCTGAGGCTGGCACGAACTACTCAGCTAACAGGTAACACTTCCAGGCTTCATATCACTGATAGGACTGTGGAGACAACTATTCTTTCAGATTCTTTTTTTTAGTAAGTGCCCATTCACAAGAGGTGCAAACAATGTGTCTCCCATGCAGGGCTGACTTTTATCAGAATGGTGTACATAGGTGTGCACATCCCCATGACATTAATCCATTCATTTCTACTGGGACATGAGGCTGCATGGACACAACCACTGTATCCTAATATGACATGCAGGTGTAGGTTCCAATAGAAATGAATGGTACACTGGCGCAGGGATACATGCAATGTCCATGCATCCCCATGCCACAGAACACACATGTCTGCGCCACATGTGTAGGAAATCACACCATATTTTTCAGTGTATGGAGGTGCCATTAAGAGTTAATGGCACCCCACATGTTTTCTTAGGGACAATTCACACTGGGGCGGTAGAGTTAAAGCGCAGCTAGTTTTAGCGGCGCTTTAGTGCCCCTATTCTGGCAGTAGCTGGTTGCTTTTGACCCCCAAGAAGGTTAAAAGCACTTCTGAAGCGCCTTTCATGCATTCCAATGCACCACTCCCGCACTGCCCCAAAGATGCTGCTTGCAGGACTTTTTTTCCCTGTCCTGCAAGCGCACCACCCCAGTGTGAAAGCTCTCGGGCTTTCACACTGGTGAGGATTGGGAGGTAGTTTTCAGATGCTTTACAGGAGCTATTTTTAGCGCTAAAGCGCCTGAAAACTGCCCCAGTGTTAAAGGGATCTTAAAGCAGCGTGTTTTTGATGCGGGTGTGGGAATGTATGCAATTTATACACACGGACTCCCACACCCACACTGATGTGAACCTAGCCAAATTTTTGGTGGACGTGATTTTTTTTTGGGGGGGGGGGGGCAGCATTTCATTCTTGGACCCAGGCAGCACAATGTCTTGGGCCAGCCCTGACACCAGCGGTTCTGGATGTGCAACTGGCCAGAGGGGCAAAAAGAAATGATATATATGGATCTGTCCACTGACCTGACATGAGTATTAGTCTTCATACTTTTTGGGATATGGGATGAAATATGACATGTAAATACCTGTGTAACTATGCCAGTACAAAAAAAATATATATGCTATAATATTGTGAACGGAAACATTAGCACAGTACAAAGTATGACCCAGAGGCTGCTCCAGGTAAAGTGATCCAAGTAGCTGAGAGTCCACTCATTGAAAGGGGCACATGCCCTGCTGTTGCTGCAGGATAGACATAAACCATGGAGAAAAGGATCGGCTGCACACCCAATACAATGCCATATATGTTTATTCCAGGAGATCATAAAATCACATCCAAAGAGCGTATGGCACAGAAGAAAAAAGGGTAACGCGTTTCATACATCTAGCGTGCTTCGTCACAACAACCAGACGCGTGAAACGCATTACCCCTTTTTCTTCTGTGTCAAACGCTTTTTGGATGTGATTTTATGCTCTCCTGGAATAAACACATATTGCATTGTATTGGGTGTGCAGGCGATCCTTTTTTCCATGGTTTATGGACACAGTACACTGGTGGCTGCTTTCAGTTTTAGCCTATGTTTTAAATTGTAATATTCCCATCCTTGCTAGTTTTGGAATGCAAACACTTTTGATAAAATATACACACAAGCACAAACTATTCTAGATGTCATGGTGTGATTGCAGATGTGTGCTGTGTTCAGACACAGAGCACGAAAACATTCTGATAGGATAGGGTGATAGGAGGAAGAAAGAGCATTTCTTGCCTGCTACAGGTATGAGCCTGACTTGCAATATATTTAAATATATCAATTTCTATATAGCACTATTTACTGTATATCCACTGTGATAACTATTTAATTCACTTTATGTAAGCTAATGATAATTTTGTAATAAATTATGCATTATTTGTAAGAAATATTATTTTGCACAGAACATTTCTACACAGTTTTCATTATTTGAGACTTTTTCTACACAGTCTTTGCATTTTTTGAAGTTACCGGATTCATGATGGTGGTTATGAATTTTGGACTTTATGATTTTGCTTATGTTTTTATTATGTAATATTTATTTCTGATGCACTAGCACTTTTCTGTTGAGGATAATTTGATTATCTACCCCCATCTTTACAATCTAATAGTGAGGTTCATCAATTTTCACAAATATTGGGTTGAGCTCTACACATTTATTATATTATGCATTATTTTTATTGTTGATAATTGATGATGACAGTAGTTTAAATGCATTCCTAAATAGAATGTATAACTTTTAACAGATTTTCTAGACATACAGTACATTTTGGGCCTCACGCACACTGGTCATTTTTGGACGTTTTTACAGCTGCTGTTTTTAGCTGCAGACGTTTTTTTTCTACAGTCAATAAACTCCCCATCATGTTATCCTATGTGTCCATGCACACATAGGCTGTTATCAACTGTTTTTGGCTGGGACGTTTTTGAGCTGTAAAAAAAACCCCAAGACTAGTAGTGGGTTCTGAGAGACGTTTTTCAGCTACAAAAACGCTCAAGTGCTCAAAAATGCGCCACTCACCAATGGTCTTGCATGTTTTAGATCCATTGAGGGAAAAAAAATGCTACTGCTCAAAAACGTGGCTCACTGACGTTTTTGGGCGGTTTTGGTCCATTGAAGAAAAAAAAAATTGCTACTGCTCAAAAATGCTCAAAAACGCTAGTGCAAAATGCTGAAAAAAGCTGAAGAACTTACTGCAAAGCTACTGATGTTTTTTTAATGTACAGTATGCATGAGGCCTTAAAGAGATCAGCTTGGTGTAAGGTTACCAGATTTTCAAAATGAAATCCAGGGGTACCCTACTACTGACCACACCCACTTTTGACATCGCCAGCAAAATCTGGCCCCTATTTGTAACCACCCCCACAGAATCACCAAAAAACGAACATGATGGAGCACATGTAGCATGCGACTGCAGAAGGTGTGTGTAGCCAAATTGGCCAACAGTGAGAGAAGCCTAAAGGGGTATGGTTAAATAAAACCTGAGCCTACTCAGCTCTGGGCCAAGAATGCATAACACACTGAGTGCAGGGGTGCAAAACACACAGTGCACAGGGTGCAGGAGTGCATAACATAGCACCATGACTGCTATACTACGCTATTCTCTTCACAGACATGAGTTGATACAAACAAGCTAGCAAACACTTCCAGCACTAGGAGGTCCTCTGTAGTGGAAATCAGGAAGGACAACAATAATTTAGGATGCTAGGCGAATACAGCCCTCCTCAGACGGGATAATCCATTAGTTACAACAAAAAACAAATGGACAGGAAGGTGCACGCACCTAGTGCATTACCAAAAAAAAATTAATTTAATGTAAAAGCAGATAAAAAGGAAATACTCACAAAATTGCAACTAGAAAAAGTCATCAGGTCACACAATGCCATGCAGTGAGGACAAAGAAAGTCATGAACATCAACATCAAATGGGGGTGTAGAGCTAACGTGTTTTGAGGGCGCATCCCTTCCTCTGAGCTCGGCTACTCTAGACACCACATGACAAGCTACTTATATAAGAACTTGTATAGATAATACTGCGCTCAGGGGCGTAACGATAGGGGTTGCAGGGGTTGCAATTGCAACCGGGCCCCATGGTCCAGGGGGCCCATGTGCCTCCCTTGTACACCTGAATAGGAGGGATGGTGGGGGTGGCATTTAGAGGACCCAATCTCCTCCATTTTCCTCTATCCAGTTTACTTGTCTTCTGCTGTTCCCAGGGCCCCTGTGTGCTTCCCTGGTCCCCCTGGGGCCTGCTGCAGAACTTGTGAAAGTGCCCCACTGCAGTACCGTAATAAAGGGACCCACAATGGGAGTAAAGGGCAACAGGATCAGTGGGAAGAGGGAAGGGCCCTGGCCAGGGGTCAGGGGGCCCTTCATAATTTCTTGCACCGGGGCCCTGAAGGTTCTAGTTAGGCCTCTGACTGCGCTCAAATGAAAAAAGGAAAAAAGGGTGAGCTGCTACACTACGACTAAACTGGGTGTCAATATTCAAACATATATAAAAAATATAGCGCTCAACTCAACAATAAAGTGATCAAAAATGTGAATAAATGTGAATATCTAACACATAAACCCACACAGAGTGAATAATAGAATAAATTGAATAGATTGGACCCAATCAAAGGTCCTAAATTATAAATAAAGTAGGTAACAAAATGCGAATTAAGCAATCAAAAATACATTAAGTATCTCAAAATCCATAAAACAGGTAAGTGCCACCTTAAAAGTGAAAAAAGTGTGTGTCAAAAAAGAAAAATAAACAAATCAAGATCTGTCAAAGTTCATCAGGTGTATCTTAGACAGAGCTGTGAATCTAGAAGATGAAAAGGATGTCATCGGGGGAAATCCAATCTCTTACAAGTAGAAGGCTTACCAGAGGTAAGATATATTTACGCCCGACAAATATATCTATGGGACATCAGACAACCGAAATCCAAACGAACGTCACACACTCCCTAGACGACCACTGGTATGGGTGATGGTTCGTCTTACTTGTAAGACAGGTGATTGTTCCTCCGTCAAACGATCAAACCTGGTGTCATTCCACAGGAGGACAATCGGGCGACCTGGTGTCACTCCACGGATATTTGGAACCACTGGTTGGTAGATAGAAACCTTTCCGTATTCAGCCACAGGTATACACATATGGATCCAGAAGAAGAAGGAAAGGCTCCAATAGTGTAAAAAACCTCTATCAGGAGGTGCATTTATTTATAAAATAGCAAATAAAACGGCCAGGCAATTTAAAACAAAATTGCAGCGATTTTGGGGTCAATAGCACCCGACGTGTTTCGTCATAATAGACGTCATAATTTCCCCCCAAAAATCAGTATCGCTCAATTCTGCAAATGATTTTTATTTACTATCTGTGTTTTCTAGCTGATCAAAAATCACTTTTGACTTACAGGGACACTTTTTGGTTGCCATGGACATTCTCAAGTTTCCAGGCAGAAAGAATGACATATATAATATAAAAGTGCATGCAGGCACTGGGCAAACCACTAGGGACAAAGGGGATGTGAAATAATTTCATACAATAATGTAATCTTACAGATTACAGTGTACTATATGTTTACTGTGTGTTTCACTTTTTGAATTTGCCGCCGGTCTCCGTCCCCGTGCGACGCGACGCTCACAGGGAACGGAGCCCGGCACACAGAGGCATCGGGCAGAGGACACAGCCCGCGGACACAGCAGGGGGAGGACATCGCTGGATCCAGGGGACAAGGTAAGTAACGCTGCCTTGGATCCAGCGATGCAATACCGAGTGTGGCTCGGGGTTACCGCAAATGGTACGGAAATTCCACCCCGAGCCACACTCGGGAACATCGCCAGGAAGGTTAAACGTTCCTCCATGTCAGCCTACGGGGTTGATTTACTAAAATTGGAGAATGCAAAATTTGGTGTAGTGCTGCATAGAAACCAATCTACTTCTACTTTTTTCTTTTTTGTTAAAGCTTAACCGAATAAGCTGAAGTTAGAAGCTACCATGTACAGCTGCACCAGATTTTGCACTCTAGTTTTCGTATATCAACCCCTGATGACAGGTGCCCATTTGCACTTAGGTGTTTACAGGTGTTTAGAGGAAGGGAAAAAACCCTCCAAAGTCACATTCCGAAAATGAGCTTTTGAGCAGAGAAAAAGCATGAATGCACCTAAATGCATTTAAACACTGTGTTAAGGAGCATTAAGGTTTACAGGCATCATAGATTACGGTGGTCAGATATCACTATTTTCATTGGATAAATTCCAGGAAATTCCGTTCCCAGTGGCCCTGCCACTTAACCTGTCAAAACCTGCAGCTCAGAGTGTTCTCTACAGTTTAAACTGAGATTTGCTTTTTTCAATCAGTGTTAAGCTGTGCTTGAAGCTGTTGTCCTGTGAGCTGCCTGTTACACAAATTGTTGACTTTCAGAAACTTGTCTTCTTATTCTGTTGTGGCTTTGGGTCTGCCAGGCCTCCTCCTGTCAGAGGTTCCTCCAGTTTCCAAGTGCCTATTGATGGTGTAGGAAACTGAAATGGCACCTTGGCTTTCTTTGCAATTTCCCTAAAGGAAAGACCTACAGTTATAATGGTCTGTCTGTCTTTCTTTGTTTATTCTTTCTCTCACAATTGTGAGAGCAATATGCTACTTCCTGCAATAAAATCCTGCCCCTGACTCTGCCTGAACGCTGCCCATACAGATCCCTGGCTTTTCCCAGGAATATGCTTCTGCCTGATCCTTCTGCTCATCTGTTCTGCTGTTACCGACCCTGGCCTGTCTTCTGACTACTCTCCTGCCTGCCATCTGAACTTGATCTGCTAGCTAGTTGCTGACCTGGACTGTCCGACTCTGCCTTGTGCCTATCCTGCATCCGTACCAGCCTATCTGCATTCTTCACTGCACACCAGCACCTACCAGCAAGAGACTTACCAGGCACTCGTGCCACTCTGAGCTCCGGGGGTTCCCTATGACCTTACCAGGGACTCCAGAGCCAGGGCTGTATGAGAGGCCTTCCTCAGGCTCGACTACCAAGTACGATACAGACCAGCAGTATATATATAATTTGTATTATGATTATTAGAAGTTTTATATTATTTTATTATTTATTTTTTAGAAAAAGCACTCCACACCAGATGGAAGTCGCTTTGTGAACAGGTGCAGCAGAACCTTACAGGGGTTGCAGCAGAGGTAACAGGAAATTACTGAGCAGACAGAAGACCAGATCCTTTCAGTGGTCAGGGAAGTCCAGAGGGAGCACAGCAACAGGGATCCATTTAATGATCTGAGAGATGCAAGGGCAACTTGCTGCTGCAGTCTGTGGCAAATACTGATTTTGAGTGGGAGAAACAGGCTAGGCACAGTATTTATGTACTACCTGATTCATTAAGGGCAACAAAACCTGCTCCAGCTCCCCTAGGCCCAACCCTCTACCCTGCTACCTCGGGCCATGACATATCCCTCGGGGGTGCCACAGCTCCTCTGCACCCCCCCCCCCTCTTCCTACCAGAGCCAAGCATTTCACCACAGATCAGTGGATCCCTCTTTTCATCCCAAATCAGTGGATCCCTCCCAATCAATAGAATTTTCACAGGGCCATGCTTCCCCCTCCCTCCGCATTTACCAAAAACATATCATTTTTTTCAGTTTAAAATTCTGTTTGCCAGTTGTTTTGGCAACTTTAGTACAGTCACAGATGTACTGACCTATGGCAGACACCCTCATCCTCAGTTTGGTATCCATATGGGTGAGTCTGGGTCACAGACAGTCAAGAAGATCATCAAAGGTTTCAATGGACATCCTCATAAAATTGAAAGGTTTGTTGGGATCATTTTGCAGCTCATCATACATGCCTGCAAAGTATTGTGAAGAAAGACACTGCAACAGCACGGGAAGTGTTTAGTAGTGATGACTGGTTCACTTGTCTTCCAGTTGTCTCTGTCTGCTCACCCTCCGCAACAAAATCAGCAGGATGAAGCATGAATCTTGTCGGTAAGGGGATCCATGCTGACTGCAATGAATAAAGACAGACAGTTCTCTGTTCTCACAGTGCTCACTCTGGTCTCAGTCAAAATGGCACCTGATAATAAATACAGTTTTGCAATGCATTGTGGTCATTTGGGAGTGTAAAAAGAGCAGAGGGGAGAATTTGGAAAAAACACTTGCAAGTGGAAAAGCATGTAAACGCTTGTACATAATGCAGCAAGAAGCGCATTTTTAAAGCTGCTTTTTCCTACCAGCAGTTCTGAAGTTTTTTCAGACGTCACGTCTCCACGAAGCCTAATAGGTTGCATTACTGGCCAATAGGAATGTGCAGGATGCAGGAAGGGGCAGGTAGTTTAGACACTATCAGGAAGTGCCATAGTTTGGATTCAACAGTAATTGTAAGGTTATTGAGGCTGCTACAGGCATGTGCAGTTGGTGCATGAACTTTATACCTGCAGCAGAATTCCTTTTTATACTGAAATTGTTTCTTTAAGAGAAAGCCCTAAAAGAATATTCTATAATGAGCCTTATGTGTGTGATCATTTACATTCCAATACTACGCTGCGAGCAATGCATTACCATAATGCCTCTGCATGCACTGGGCAGTGGATAAGTCACAAGATAAATGGCTGCATATTGAATCTATTAACATAATGAATGAACCTATCCAACATTCACAGTAGTGAGCTGTTTGCATCAACATTTCCTTAATCTTCTTGTGTTTTACACATTTGCTTATGCATCCTAGTAGTTTTATTCTCTCTTGCACAGTTCATATGCAATTATGGTCAATAGTTTATATTGTATGATTTCCATATTTTTCAGATACACTATTATTGATGCTTTCATGCATTACCAATTCTAATAATTGTTGTTTTCTTTGGTGCATAGTTAGAAGTGCAGTGCTTTCTTCAATTAGATTCCAAGAACACTGGAATTTCCGTAACGGTGAACCACTGATTTTGCAGTCAATGCGTACCATATTTAGTATCCAGAGCATGACGTATCAACATCCTTGTCAGGAATTCCCACAATTGGGTTCTTTATAAGTTATAATTAGAGTTGAGCGAACACCTGGACGTTCGGGTTCGGAGGGTCCGAACGAACTTTGGAAAAAAGTCCGGGTTCGGCATTGAACGTTGCCCGAACTTTCTCCCGGACCCTGAACCCCATTGAAGTCAATGGGGACCCGAACTTTTAGGCACAAAAATGGCTGTAACAATGTTCTGACAAGTGCTAGAGGGCTGCAAAAGGAAGTAAAATGGGAGTAAGAGTAGGGCAAGTGCCCTACAAAAAAATGGGGATAGGGAAAATAAATTAAAATCAAATAAAAAAAATGGAAAGGGGGGGTGGATGTGGAGTAGGAGCCTAGAGGTTGACTAGGCCGTGACCATGGCAGTGTAGGTGGAAGTGGCGGTGGTGGAGGAGGAGGAGGTAGCCAACACTGTATTTTTTTTTTGTTTGTTTATAATTGGGGTAGCCCCCAAAATATTGAGGCCTATTCAAAAAAACAAGTATACGAATGGCTGTGTGAGTCCGGTCTAAATGTTTATTCTGCACAAGGTACAGACAAGTCTTGTGGGATCCATGCCTGGTTCATTTTAATAAAGGTTAGCTTGTCCACATTGGCTGTGGACAAATGGCTGCGCTTGTCTGTGATAACCCCCCCTGCCGTGCTAAACACACGTTCAGACAATACACTGGCTGCAGGGCAGGCCAGCACCTCCAAGGAATAAAGGGCAAGCTCAGGCCATGTGGCCAATTTGGAGACCCAGAAGTTGAATGGGGCAGACCCATCAGTCAGTACGTGTAGGCGTGTGCACACATACTCTTGCACCATGTTGCTGAACTGCTCCTGCTAAGACGTTGTCTATCGGCTGGTGGTGCTGTTTGTTGTGGCGGGCTGCTGACAAAGCTTTGCCACATTTCGGCCATGCTAACCCTGCCTTCTGAGGTGCTGGTGGTGGCACAGCTGCGTTGGTGGCCTCTTCCTCCTCCTCTGCCTCCGCCTTGTGCTTCCGCTGAGCCCCCGGTGTCATTTGGGAATACCCTCAGCAGCGCCTCTACCAGTGTGCGCTTGTAGTCGCGCATCTTCCTCTCACGCTCCAGTGAGGGAATTAAGGAGGGCACGTTGTCCTTGTAACAGGGATCCAGCAGGGTGGCCACCCAGTAATCAGAAGAAGTTACAATGTGGCAACTCGGCTGTCGTTGCGCAGGCACTGCAGCATGTAGTCAGCCATGTGTGCCAGGCTGCCCAGAGGCAAAGACAAGCTGTCCTCTGTGGGAGGTATATCATCTGTGTCCTCTGTATCCCCCCAGCCACGCTCCAGTGATGCCCATGAGCTGCGTTGGGTGCCACTCTGCTGCGATTCCTCCTCCTCATCTTCCTCGTCCTCCAGAATTGTGCCCCGGCTTGAATATTTTTGACCTGGCCTATGCTGGTGCAGGAACCCACCCTCCGAGCCACTTGCGAATGACTGGCCTGATAACCGTGGAAATGACCCCTCTTCCTCCTCCTCATCCTCCTGTGCCACATCCTCTTCCATCATGGCCCGAAGCGTTTTTTCAAGGAGACATAGAAGTGAGATAGTAACGCTGAGAACAGCGTCATCGGCACTGGCCATGTTGGCGGAGTACTCAAAACACTGCAATACGGTACACAGGTCTCGCATGGAGGCCCCACTGACATATCCGAGTAGTTTTTTAGAAAATTCTGTACCACCAAATTTAGCACATGTGCCAGGCAAGGAATGTGCGTCAAACCGGCTTGGCCCAGAGCCGCTACGAGATTATGGCCATTGTCGCACACCACCAGGCCGGGCTTGAGGCTCAGTGGCAACAACCACTCATTGGTCTGTTCAATGCCGGTCCACAGCTCCTGCACAGTGTGGGGTTTATCCCCCAAACATATCAGTTTTAAAACAGCCTGCTGTCGTTTCCCCCTGGATGTGCTGATGAAGGTGTTACGCTGAGCGGATGAGTAGGTGGTCTAGGAGGAGGAAGCGCAGTAGGAGGAGGTAACAGGAGGCAAAGAGAAATGCCCTGCAATCCTCGGTGGTGGAAGGACATGGGCCAAATGGCTAGCCGGCTCAGGCCCACCCGCCACTACATTTGCCCAGTGTGCAGTTAGCGAGATATAGCGTTCCTGCCCGTGCTTACTGGTCCATGTATCAGTGGTTATGTGGACCTTGCCACAGATGGCGTTGCGCAGTGCACACTTGATCTTGTCCCCGACTTGTTTGTGCAGGGAAGGGATGGCTCGCCAGGAAAAGTAGTGGCGGCTGGGAACCACGTGCTGTGGGACAGCCACCGCCATCAGGTTTTTGAAACTGTCCGTGTCCACCAGACAGAATGACAGCATTTCAAAGGCCAGGAATTTTGAAATGCTGGCATTCAGGGCCAGGGATCGCGGGTGGGTAGGGGGGTATTTCTCTCCAGTGTTTGGGAGATGGACAGCTGTAAGCTTCCATGGGACCATGTGGAAATGCTTGGGGACGGTGGCGGACATGGTGGCGTTGCTGTCATATCGTCTGTTTAGGTGTACCAGGGTACCTTCGAATGTCGACAGGTAGAGGGTTTGTGACCTCTCTTTATGGGGGGATGGGTGGGCGCTAGGGACCGGGACTTACGGTCGTAAAGTTTTAAGGACCGGAAACTTTACGACAGTAAGACAGACCACCTGTGCCTGTCAAAGTTTTTGGACTACCGCCACCGACAGGGTGTCGTGCACCAAGGGTCGGCGGTGATGAAAAGGACCGCTCGGTAGGGAAGGGACGTGTTTGTTCAGCCCCTGTTCTAGTTCACACGTGACGCGTTGCGGTAGACACCGTTCCAGGTGTATTGGTGACTATGTACCTGGTCATTC
>BLSH010404266.1:3987137-4026787 GCA_018402905.1 Glandirana rugosa | reverse complement strand
CCCTCTAAGCAACAGCTGGAAACTCTCCCTTTAGAACTAGGAGCTGATTTTTGAACAATAATGTGTCACTTACAGCAACAGCTGGAAGCTCTCCCTTTAGAACTAGGAGATGATTTTTGAACAATAATGTGTCACTTACAGAAACAGCTGTAACCTGGCCCTATAGGAGCAGGCAATGATTTTTGAACAATATTCTGTCCCTCTAAGCAACAGCTGGAAACTCTCCCTTTAGAACTAGGAGATGTTTTTTTGAACAATAATGTGTCACTTACAGCAACAGCTGGCCCTATAGGAGTAGGCAATGATTTTTGAACAATAATCTGTCCCTCTAAGCAGAAGCCTCTACCTAGTGCAGTCAGATCGTTGTGTAATGCAGGGTTTGATCTGCAATCTGTCACTCAAAGCAGCAGTATGTGAAATCCCAAATTACTCCCATAATCTGATCGTTGTGTACGATCCCACAATCTGATTGTTGTGTACGATCGTAACGATCGTTGTATTAGGCAGGGTTTGATCTGCAATCTGTCACTCAAAGCAGCAGTATGTGAAATCTCAAATTACTCCAACAATCTGATCGTTGTGCACGATCGTAACGTTCGTTGTGTTATGCAGAGTTTGATCTGCAATCTGCAATCTGTCACTCAAAGCAGCAGTATGTGAAATCTCAAATTTCTGCAATCTGTCCCTCAGAGCAACAGCAGTAGTAACCTCAGGATGCAGGATCAGATGTTAAAATGTCTGCAATCTCTCCCTCACAAAAACGCCGGCAGCATCCTCTCCCTACACTAACCCAAGAGCATGTGACATGCAGCACTGTGACTCCAGCTTATAAAGAGGCTGGGTCACATGATGCACTAGCCAATCACAGCCATGCCATTAGTAGGCATGGCTGTGATGGCTTCTAAGGGCAAACCAGTGAAACGCTTGTTGACTGGCTGCCCTTCAGCTATTCAACATGCGTGATCAACTACCAGAACCCGAACATTTTTTGAAATGTCCGTGTTCGGGTCTGGGTCCCGGAACACCCGAAAGTTCGGTAAGGACCCGAACGTTACAGTCCGGGTTCGCTCAACACTAGTTATAATATAAGTTAGAGTTATATTTATTCTTGTTCTTATTAAGGACACATGAACTTGGAACAGTATTTGCCAGCTCATTAATAAAGCAGTGAAGAGAGCAATAATGATAACCATATCAACCAATTAGGTTTCATTTTACAGATGTCAGATGCCTTAAAAATTATAGACCTTGAGCAAATAGTAGAGCTGCATGGTTAATCGTTAAAAAATCGTGATCTCGATTCAAAACCCCTCACGATCTTAATCAGGCATTTCCACAATTCAATCAACAAGTCCAGAGCCATTCTCTGCTCAGAGCTTACAAAGAAAAAAAAAATTGAACTTTTACAATAACACTAGTTGCTTAAAACTACCACTAGTCAAGCTGAAAAAATATATGTTTAATGTCATTACTTTTTGTTTTTAGAATAAAACTTGGATGACTTGTATATATTAAGTCAGTGTTTCTCAACTTCAGTCCTCAAGGCACACCAACAGGTCATGTTTTCATGATTTCCCTCAGTTGAAATGGCTGAGGTAATTACTAAGGCAGTGAAACAGATCAAATCACCTGTGCAAATGAATGGAGAGGCTGAAAACATGACCTGTTGGTGTGCCTTGAGGACTGGAGTTGAGAAACACTGTATTAAGTTATCATCAGTTGACTGTTTTGCTTTGGTCTATTGTTACTTTAGACCCATATATGAAATGTAAAAATCAGTCCTGTCCATGTGCCTAAGAGTAGAGATGAGCTTGGGTGTCCTCCAAACTCATCTCTAACCTGAACTCCTAACTCCCACTTTTTGTACTCCAATAAGCTGCAGGCTGGGTCATTCCCCACCTAGCGGGTCGTGTAGAATTAATCTAAAAGCCAACTGTGCGCTTGCTTTTACAATTATACAGTATCTCACAAAAGTGAGTACACCCCTCACATTTTTGTAAATATTTTATTATACCTTTTCATGTGATAACATTGAAGAAATGACACTTTGCTACAATGTAAAGTAGTGAGTGTACAGCTTGTATAACAGCGTACATTTGCTGTCCCCTCAAAATAACTCAACACACAGCCATTAATGTCTAAACCGCTGGCAACAAACGTGAATACACCCCTAAGTAAAAATGTCCAAATTGGGCCCAAAGTGTCAATATTTTGTGTGGCCGCCATTTTTTTCCAGCACTGCCTTAACCCTCTTGGGCATGGAGTTCCCCAGAGCTTCACAGGTTGCCACTGGTGTCCTCTTCCACTCCTCCATGATGACATCATGGAGCTGGTGGATTTTAGAGACCTTGTACTCCTCCAACTTCCGTTTGACGATGCCCCACAGATGCTCAATAGGGTTTGGGTCTGGAGACATGCTTGGCCAGTCCATCACCTTTGCCCTCAGCTTCTTTTGCAAGGCAGTGGTCGTCTTGGAGGTGTGTTTGGGGTAGTTTGAAAACTGCCCTGTTGTCCAGTCTTCAAAGGGAGGGGGATCATGCTCTGTTTCAGTATGTTACTGTACATGTTGGCATTCATGGTTCCCTCAATGAACTGTAGCTCCCCAGTGCCGGCAGCACTCATGCAGCCCAACACCATGACACTCCCACCACCATGCTTAACTGTAGGCAAGACACACTTGTCTTTGTACTCCTAACCTGGTTGCTGCCACACACACTTGATACCATCTGAACCAAATAAGTTTATCTTCGTCTCAGCAGACCACGGACAGTTCCAGTACATGGTTCCAGTAATCCATGTCCTTAGTCTGCTTGTCTTCAGTAAACTGTTTCTGGGCTTTCTTATGCATCATCTTTAGAAGAGGCTTCCTTCTGGGATGACAGCCATGCAGACCAATTTGATGCAGTGTGCAGAATATGGTCTGAGCACTGACAGGCTGTGACCCCCCCACCCCTTCAACCTCTGCAGCAATGGTGGCAGCACTCATACACCTATTTCCCAAAGACAACCACCGGATATGATGCTGAGCAGGTGCACTCAGCTTCTTTGGCCGACCATGGCGAGGCCTGTTCTGAGTGGAACCTGTCCTATATAATCTTGGCTGCAGCTCAGTTTCGTGGTCTTGGCAATCTTTTTATAGCCTATGCTATCTTTATGTAGAGCAGCAATTCTTTTTTTCAGATCCTCAGAGAGTTCTTTGCCATGAGGTACCATTTTGAACTTCTAGTGATCAGTATGAGAGAGTGAGAGCGATAACACCAAATGTAAGGTTTCGTTTATAGAATTCCCAACGCACACGTTCCAGCTTTACAATGGCTTACTTGTAATGCGGGTGCTGAAGTAACCAACGGCTGGAACCGGATGTCATCAGAGCAAATAGTGTCACCAGCACACTAGGATCTTCAAATGAGTCCAATCTTTAATAAGATGATCACATCATTACAGCAAAGAGCGATGTTTCGGAGCCGCACAGGACCCCTTAATCAGGCATGTGACGATGTGATCATCTTATTAAAGATTGGACTCATTTGAAGATCCTGGTGTGCTGGTGACACTATTTGCTCCGAACACCAAATTTAACACACCTACTCCCCATCTACACCTGAGATCTTGTAACACTAACAAGTCACATGACACTGGGGAGGGAAAATGGCTAATTGGGACCAATTTGGATATTTTCAATTAGGGGTGTACTCACTTTTGTTGCCAGCGGTTTAGACATTAATGGCTGTGTGTTGAGTTATTTTGAGGGGACAGGAAATCTACACTGTTATACAAGCTGTACACTCACTACTTTAAATTGTAGCAAAGTGTCATTTCTTCATTGTTGTCACATGAAAAGATATAATAAAATATTTCCAAAAATGTGAGGGATGTACTTACTTTTGTGAGATACTGTATGTACTACCTACAGTACCTCTTTATACTTCTCTTCCCAGACACTGTGCTATCTACAGTACACCATTCCCTTCCCAGAGACTTGACAGGAAGTTAAAGTAGTGATGTACAGGTCAGCTGGAAGAATCACTGAGCAAAGAGATTCAGTAGATTGACACATTCAGAAGTATTGTGTTTAGAAGACTCAAGATTCAATACTTCTTTTCAACAGCATGAGTAGCAAGAAAGGCATATATTCACATGGTACACCATGCTTCAGACCACTGTCACAAAGTGAGATTAACTGTAACTCTTCATTTAAACCAGTATGTCCTTATTGGTGGCTTTTCTCACTTCACTGTGCATCCAATTGTAGCTAGCCAACTTTAGACCATTAAGACCCAGACAAATTAATAATACAAATAAGCATGTGGTGAACTGTCAATCACAGTGGCTCACTTCCTTTTCCACACACAATAGGTGGGGGAGTCCTGCATGCAAGGAGAGTCTTCCTATGCATGATCATTTACAAAAGTCAGTGAAGAAAGAAGCAAAGGAGGTTTCATGCAACAAGCACTTTTTTCATTTCAAAAACTTGTAATGGACATACTTATATCATGCAATGCATGTTTTGTAGGTCATATTTAGAGACACTTCTGTTTTTCCACTTTAGTCTTACATTTTAGTTGACATACAGCTGTTATACATAGGTCAAGAGAACTTGGTGAAGAAGTTTTGAGAACCACTGCTTTATACAGTTTAGCTATTCAGTTGAAAAAAAATTGTTAGTGTATTAAGGGGGCAGGGGGGATTTTTTTCTGGTACCAAATAAATTTTATTGTGAAAGAAAAGTACATACATCCCAAGTGCAGAAGTAATGGCAGGATAGCTGGACTGTTACAAAAGAAGCACAAAGGAATATTACCACACAGGGTCAAATCAAAGAAAGCAACCTCCCAAAGTGTTATACCATCATTTAGTGGGAAGGAAACAATAAAACTGCAGCCTGGCCGCTCCTGATGACATCACAGTGATGAAACGCGCTGGTTTGAGATTTTTGCGTCATGTCCGGTTTCCTCACTTCCGGGTCTTGGAACACAGGAGCATCTTGGATATTTTAAAGCCCTATAGCCTGTATTTTAAAGGCATCTCCTTCATGCGGGTATAATTTGTATTCTTTTTTCCCAATAAATGACAGTATAACACTATGGGTGGTTGCCCTCTTTGATTTATTGTGCATGATCTGGCCTTGTGGAGAAGGAGAGCGAAGACCTATATAAAAACTAGAGGAACAGTGCGGTTACAGTCTGGAGTGAAAGGACATATTATTTGAAAGCGCAATTAGACCTACTAGTGTGATCCTGGAGGGGGGGCATTAGTGGCACAATTATCATGCTGTGTGGACAAAGCACCTTTACAAGGACTTCACAATAAGAGACTGTTTAAGATTGTTTATATCTAATTTGAGTGGAGGGTGTGTTATAGTTTTGCATGTGCACTATACTTAAGTATAGGTTATATTGATATTTTGTGAAGCTCAGGCATTTTATTTTTTTATTTATTCTTTAACTGATTTTGTTTTTCTGCCATCTATTGAAGTACTTTTTAGTGGAGATGTTTTATAGCACATCAGATTTTTTAACAATTTTTATTGGATTTTGTTGCACATTTGCGCCATTGGCATTTATATAGTGTTCCTAAATATTGGTATTGAATATAAGTACTCTAGATTGTAAGCTCATTGAGGGTAGGGACTGATGTGAATGTACAATGTATATGTAAAGCCCTGCGTAAATTGACGGCGCTATATAAGTATCTGAAATAAATAAATATTTAGATATTTTTGAGGGGGGGGTGGTGTTATAGTTCAGGAAGCAACTTCTTAATTTTTACACAATTGCAGGTTTCTGTAAGCTGTAATTTATTCTCTTTTTTGAATATCACAGCAATAGGTGGAATGGGCATTGCAGCACTACACCTTAGACTTTTAGTTTATCCTGCTAAAGGTATTGTTCTTTCTCCAGTTGGTCCCAGTTATAATCCTTATAATCACTCAATTGAAATGGTTACTTATCCACTTAGTTTGGAATAGCATGAACCTCAGGGTGGCCTATCATATTTTCACTCAAACCAATATTGTGGGAGGGCTGGGGCTTCCCAAACCTTACACCTATAAAAAGGCAGTTGCACTGACCAGAATTCTTATCTAGTGGTATCATGTTTGATACAGAAGGTATGGGTGGCGCTGGAAAAGTCCATGATGGGCCATACCTTAGCTCGTGCCCTATGGGTCTCTTGACCCTTTAGAGTCCCTTTGGAGACTCTATAATTTTATAAGCACTGGGCAGCAGATAGTGATATGAATAGCCTCAAATTTCTTTGTAATGGGAAGCTTTATATCACTTACCTCAAACTTACATACATCTCCAATACCTGTTCAAAAATGCACGAAAACAACTGTATATTACTTACCAAGTGGTACAGAATCCCCAAGACATTAGTCTTGATATACCCTGGAGCAGGGGTCTTCAAACTATGGCCCTCCAGTTGTTGAGGAACTACAATTCCCATCATGCCTAGTCATGTCTGTGAATGTCAGAGTTGTACAATGCCTCATGCGATGTGTAGTTCCGCAACAGCTGGAGGGCCGTAGTTTGAAGATCCCTGCCCTACAGTATCTAATAAGTTCTGGAGGTTGTGGTCCACAAGGTTCTCACGTTTATGTATGGTGGGGTTGTCAAACCTTCCTGGAGATACATAACCTGATTACAGATAATAACTCTAAGTATCTTTGAGATGACCCCATGCTCTGGTTACTTCACACTTCTCCATTTTCTGTTAAGGCTTATAAGAAAACTGCGACACCCTATTTACTCAACACTGCTAAACGTTTCAACCCCTATACAGGAAAAGACTGCAAACAATCTCAGTCAATGATTGGATTGCTAAAGTAAACTCTTTATAGAGGCTGAGATGTTGGTACACATCTGACTATTTTTACATCCCATCCACGTTTCACAAACATCCCACTGTTTACCTCCCACTTGTTCAAACCATTTTTTAGTTTGTTCCCTAACTATCCCCTACTTAGCCCTCTTATACCTACCTGGTCCCAGCCACAGCTTTTCCCCTCTCCAGACCCCCTCCCTTTCCCTGCCCCTATTTATTTTGGTATACTAGTTGGAACAGAGTTGGAGTCGATAACAATGGGATTTCAGAGATAAACATTCTGTATAGTTAATCATGGGTTTTGTATTTCATTGCTGTACTTGTAATCTGTATACTTTGGTTTATCATTTCTGTGAAGCAACTATGTTCCTCTTTTTAAGGTACCCACCTGAAATGTTGAAATGCTTTAAAAACAAAATATTATTAAAAAAAAAAAAAAAAAGGGAAGCCATTCTTGAAGATGCTTAATAATAGTGATTCAAAACTTTTCTCCTTAAAGGAATATCAAAGAGTACAGTAGCAAGCAGGTTACAAAAAAAAAATGAAAATACCCTGGAATTTGGAATCATTGCAGCCATAGGGGTCACTTAGAAATAAAGAATTTATGAGCTAACATTGGCTCCTGATAATCATGCAGAAGACCTGGAAATTAGGTATTATAAGCTAACATTGGCCACTAGCAGCCATACGGCACTTAGAACTTAGGTATTATGAGCTAACACTGGCCCCTGATAATCATACAAACAAGTTGGTAATGAAACATTATGAGCTAACAGTGGATCCCCAATAGTTATACAGGGTATTTAGTAATAGGGTATTATGAGCTAACATTGTCTCTTGGGAATCATACATAGAACTTAGAACAGAGGTAATATGAGATAACGTTACCCCCCAGCAGCTATACATAGTGCTTAGAAATGAGATGCTGTGAACTAACATTGAACCCTGATAAATATATAAAGCACTTCAAAATTGGCCACCAGTGGCCACACGACAGTTAGGACTTGGGCATTATGAGCTAACATTGGCCTCTGATCAGACAAGTTGGAAATAAAACATTATGAACAAACATTGGGTCTCAAGTAGTCATAGAAAAGAGGTGAGATGCTTTTACCCAGAACAGTCATACATAGCACTTAGAAATAAGGCATTGTGATCTAACATTGGACCCCGATAAACATACAAAGCATTTGGCCTTTTTCACACTGGCGGAGTCCGCCAGCGAATCTACCTGCTCAGCGGCGATCTCTCCGCTGATCCCCGCTGAGCAGGTGGATGACAGGTCTGTGTCCGATCCACTGATGCAGAGTGGATACGGACATAGCCCACTGTTCTCTATGGGGCGATCGGATGGAAACAGACCACCTGTCTGTTTCTATCCCTCTATTATCCGAACATCCATCCGTCTGTTTTTAGTGGACAGGATCAGATCAGATGTCAACGGGTGTCAACAGACACAGGTCAGTTGACATCCGCCACATAGAGAGCAATAGATGGTCCAATCGGGTCCGTCTGAATAATGGACAGGCGGTCCTGATCGTACCATCAGTGTGAAAGGAGCCTTAGAAATGAGGTATTATGAGCAAACATTAGTCGCTTGCATGTATACAGACAGCATAGAAATGAGGTATTATGAGCTAACATTGACCCCTGGTAATCACAGAGAGCACTAAGAATTGAGTCATAATGAGCCTCTGGTAGTCATATAAAGCAATGGTCCCCAACCTTTTTGGCACCACTGACCGGTTTCATGGCAGCCAATTTTCCTAGGGACCAGGGGACAGGCGGGCTGGGGGAGGATGGTGGTTGTGGTGGACGGGATGGGATATTCATGAAGTCTGTCCTCAGCCCCCTTTACACCACACCCCCCATTCTGTCCTTTATATCAGTGTCCACAGTACCCCTTTAAAGCAGTTCCACAGTGTCCTCAGTTCCCCTTCACATCACATCCCCCTTTACATTTCAGTGCCCCTTTAAAGAGCAGTCCTCTTTATATAAATGTAACTGGGACTGCTCTGTAAAGGGGAAACTGTAATGTAAAGGGGGGCTGTGATGCAAAGGGAACAACATATTACAGCGCACACATACAAAAATGACATTTACATCCTACATTAAAAGCACCTGAACATTAAGCAAATAAGCAAAAATATGGGGATTTGGTCACACCCTATGGCCATACAGTGCTTAAGCCCACTACTGCGTCAAAGTACCCCATTTTCAGTGGGTCCAACATGAAAGATGGTCTTATAGCAGCACTATCTTTAATTTAATGCATTGTTTGGGGCGTGCCCCCCCCCCCCCCAAGTATTTGTCATTTTAGTTCTCCCATAAAGAGGAGTGTATTTCTCCCATGGTTGAGAAGCAGGATCTTTCATTCTATGAATAGTGTAGGACCCACTCAAAATGGGGTACTTTGACTCAGTAATGGGCTTAAGAACTGTATGGTCATATGGTGTGGTGGGTCCTGACCAGATCCCTTGGGCCGGAGCACCCCACACTCCCACACCGTTACCTGTAATAAGTGTCCACCTGAGTTACAGCAGGAGTCCTTTTAGTTCTCCCATAAAGAGGAGTGTATTTCCCCCATGGTTGAGAAGCAGGATCTTTCATTCTATGAATAGTGTAGGACCCACTGAACATGAAGTACTTTGATGCAGTAGTTGTCATAAGCACTGTATGGCCATATGGTGTGACCAAATCCCCATATTTTTGCTTATTTGCTTAATATGTTCAGGTGCTTTTAACCACTTGCTTACTGGGCACTTAAACCCCCCTCCTGCCCAGGCCAATTTCAGTGCTGTCACTCTTTGAATGACAATTGCGTGGTCATGGTACACTGTACCCATATGAAATTTTTATAATTTTTTTCCCAGAGCTTTCTTTTGGTGGTATTTAATCACTGCTGGGTTTTTTATTTTTTACTAAAAAAATTTAAAAAGACCCACATTTTTGAAAAAAAAAGTTTTATAGTTTGTTATAAAATTATGAAAACAGGTAATTTTCTCTTTTTATGCATGTGCGCCGATGAGGCAGCACTGATGTGCACTGATAGTCTGCACTGATGGGCACTGATAGTCTGCACTGATATGCACTAATAGGCAGCACTGATAAGGTGGCACTGGTGGGCACTGATGAGGCGGCACTGGTGGGCACTGATGGGTGGCACTGAAGGGCACTGATGGGTGGCACTGATAAGCGACAATAATAGTTGGCACTGATGAGCACTGATGGGCACTGGTAGGTGACACTTATAGGCAACACTGATAGGTGGCACTGATAATGAGGCACTTATGGGCACTGGTTGGCAGCACTGATTGGCATTCATAGGTGGCACTGGTGGGCATTGATATGTGGCACTGCTGGGCACTGTTAGATGGCACTGCATAGCAGCAGTGTCTCTCCATGTGCAGGACCGATGTCCCTGTGTATTCAGCCGATATCAGCTTGAGGGGGAAAAAAAGCCGAATATCAATCTTTTATTTAAATCACGTGATCAGCTGTCATTGGTTAACAGCTGATCACGTGGTGTTAATAAAAGATCGACAGCGTGAGGAAAAAAAAAGCCGATCACCGACTGAATACACAGGGACATCGGTCCCTTACACCGATCTGTTGACTCTGTGATCACAGAGCGTGCCGCGTCATGGACGTCGTCCCGGCAATTCAGGTCTGCGCTGTAGCCGTCTTTCGGCTATAGCGCAGATGCAAAGGGGTTAAATAGCCTGGCAGAATTTAACCTCCCTGGCGGTATTCCCGAGTGTGGCTCGGGGTTAATTTTCACTGCCAAAAGCGGTAACCCCGAGCCACACTCGGGATTGCATCGCAGGATCCATGCAATGTTACTTACCTTGTCCCTAGGATTCTGCGATGTCCCCCTGCTGTGTCCGCAGGCTGTGTCCTTTGCCCGATGTACTGTGTGCTGGGCTCTGTTCCCTGCGAGCACCGCATCGCAAGGAGACAGAGTCCGATGGCAAATTCAAAAAGTGAAACACAGTAAACATACAGTACACTGTAATATGTAAGATTACATTACTGCATCAAATCATTTCACATCCCTTTTGTCCCTAGTGGTTTGCCCAGTGCCCTGCATGCACCTTTATATTATATATGCCATTCTTTCTGCCTGGAAACTTGAGAATGTCCATGGCATCCAAAAAGCATCCCTTTACGTCAAAAGCGGTTTTTGACCAGCTAGAAAACAGTGATAGTAAATAAGAATCATTTGCAGAATTGGGCGATACTGATTCATGGGGTCATCAGACAATTCTGCAACTGAGCAAATTTCAGTGTTTTTTTATTTGATTACATTATTGAATACCTTTTATTATTATTATTATATTATTTTTGATAGTTATTTATTATATTATAATTTATGATTTCCTTGTTTCAATCTTTATCATACCCGGGATGTCTACTAGACTCTTGTTTGGACAGATTTAAGTTATTCCTAAGAATTACAGGCCTACAATATAAAACGCCCAATTTCTATGCGAAACAATGTACCGCTTTGAGACGCAAAAATCTGACATAATCATACTGCCAGGGAGGTTAAATGTCATTTTTGTATGTGTGCGCTGTAATATGTTGTTCTGTTTGTATGGTCTTATAGCAGCACCATCTTTAATGTAATGCATTGTTAGGGTGTGCACCCCCAAGTATCTGTTTTTTGTGATGTAAAGAGGGGACTGCACTGTACAGGGGGCACTGTAATGTAAACGGGGCTGTGGTGTAAAGGGGGCACTGTAATGTAAATGGGGTTGTGGTGTAAGGGGGCACTGTAATGTAAATGGGGCTGTGGTGTAAAGAGGGCTGTGTAATATAAATGGGGCTGTGATGTAAAGGGGGCAATGTAATGTAAATGGGGCTGTGATGTAAAGGGGGCACTGTAATGTAAATGGGGCTGTGATGTAAGGGGGCACTGCAATGTAAATGAGGCTGTGGTGTAAAGGGGGCACTGTAATGTAAATGGGGCTGTGATGTAAAGGGGGCACTGTGATATAAAGGAGACTGCACTGTAAAGGGACGCTGTAACACTCTGCAGTCTGCCCCCTCACCTCCTTTCCTCTCTAACATCAATCTCTGCCTCCCCTGCTCAGGACTCCAACTACAGGGCAGAGGCTGTTAACAGTCAGTGTGTCCTTTTCCAGCTCCTCTGTCTGCCAGCCAGCAAGTCAGGGAACGGGAGGAGCTCTCCATTCCGATCTGCAGCTCCTCCCACCCCCTGCCTGCTTATAGGATGGCATTGTTGGCGGAGCACACAGGAGCCGGGAGAGGATACATGGGCATGACCGCATAGCTGGAAGTGAGCGGTGACCGCAATCTATGATAGCCCTGTGCAGACCGCAGTCGCCGCTCATCTCCTGCTGTGCAGTCTGGTCAACAGGCCACGGAACGGCACTGGTCCACGGCCCAGAAAACCCTGCTTTAAAGCACTTAGAAACCAAGTATTATGAGCTAACATTGGCTCACACATTTACCAAAATGTATTCTGTCCCTTCTGCGTTTACTTTCAGAAAATTGTTTTGCCTGTGAAGAATGCAGGAGTACTACATCTTAACCCATTCTGCAGATAAACCATTCAGCGATTATGTTATCTGCCTAAAGGGGTTCAAAGTGAAGGAAGTAATACCAGCAATTATCAAACCTTGTCTCCTATATACAAATATTTCATACACTACTCTAGAGACATGCAGTGGCCTGAAAAATATGTACTCAACCTCATTTGCAGCTTAAACTAGTAACTAAATAGATTTATTATGGGTACAAAGGAATGCTGATTATGTGCAGCTGGGAAGGGTGTTAAGCTAACTTTGAAATGCATGAACAAAGCAAAGGTTCATTTCAAGTACCAAGAACCCCTTTTGAACCAATATGAATTATTACTGAATGCATATGATTAGGATCTGTAGTTAAAAACATGTTAAAGTGGTTGCAAACCCTTACATATACCCAGTGAAGTGACTGGCCTCCGGTGATACACATAGTTGAAACAAATCCACCTACATAAGCTGTACCTGTTTATCTGCAGTCTTCTCTTCTCTACAGCTGTTCGAAGTAAAAAACTTACACAACCTGTCTGAGCTTACAGAAAGCAGGGGGTAGAAAGCTGAAGTTACATTCTGCAAAGCTCAGGGACGAGAGCTGAGAGCAGATTGGAGGGAAGGAACACACCCCATTCACACAGGAACAGACCTGAGGCTGTTAATCCCAGGCTGTGTGCTGAAGCTCCCTCCCCTGTTACCTTTTTCTCTTGGTGTGAGGAAAACATGTCAAAAAGTAACTCATGCAGATAGCAAAGGACTGAGCAATTACACTTGGTGTCTTGGACTGAGACAAGTACACGCTATAGAGGGATATGCTTTTTTCATTCTTCATGCTGGAGGTTTACACCCACTTTAAAATTGCCCTATCTGTAGAGCAGAACTAATATCCAGGTCAAATTTGCAGGAGTCTGACATATGCTCCAGTAAATTCCAGCTATACAGTTTATTTGATGATAGTATTATCAAAGTGTTAATCATCACTTGTTTCTTTGTAGAGTTGGTAAATATATGGCCCATGCACACAGGACGTTAAAAAAAAGTTCTAAAAACGTCAGTAGCTTTGTAGTGAGTTTTCCAGCGCTTTTCAGCATTATTGCACTGGCATTTTTCCACATCAGCGCTTTTTTTTTTCAATGGATCAAAAATGTCCAAAAACATCGGTGAGACGCGCTTTTGTGTGTTTTTGAGTGTTTGAGCATTTTTGCAGCTGAAAAACATCTCTCAGAACCCACTTGTCTTGTTTTTTTTTTTTACAGCTCAAAAACGCCCCAACCAAAAACAGTTGATAACAGCCTATGTGTGCATGATCACATAGGATAACATGATGGAGGGTTTATTGACTGTAGAAAAAAACAGCAGATAAACGTCCAAAAACATCCAGTGTGCATGAGGCCTATATGTACATGAGGGAAGTGATATTTGCTAATTACATATGCAGGCGCTTTTTGTTTTGTAGTACTGCACGGTAGTTGTGCCTTACTGTCCCTTCTCACAAAGAAAGTGTATAAGTCCCATGGCTCATTAAAAATAATGAACTTCACTCTCTCAATCAACATTGATCATTTTTAATCATCATGCCGCTAGCATTAGTAAGTATATAGGAAAGCATATCATATTTACATGTGTTAAACTTTTTATTTTTTACATTTCTTCAGTTACTTCCTGGTCTCTATGCCTAGGCAAATGATGTCATACATCCCAGGAGTCTTCAGGAGGGGAGGAGGGACTTTCTCAGCTAAGCACTCCCTCCTGCCTGAGTTAAGGGCAGATAGATTCCAAGAGATTAATGCTAGACTAATCATCTGCCCTTACACAAGATGGCCACGGCCAGAAATGCAAGGGGAGTGTTTTTCAAAGCGATTTCTCAGAAAAAGAAAGCATGGAGACATGGCTGGATGGGTGAGTTTGCTTTGAATATTAAACATGAATTAAAGAGGAAGTAAACCCTGATGGGTTTTACTTCCTGTTTAGTTCCCTGCAAAGTAAAAGCATAATGGGCTAGTATGCATTGCATTAGAGCTGCACAATTAATCGTATTAAGATCGCAATCTCGATCTACCCCCCCTGCGATCTCCATCGGGCATTACCGCGATTTTCAGTGCAGTTAAAGGGGTCTGACTTGGGGGGCGAATCAGCGCGACTTGACAGTAATAAAAGTGCCTGAAGTCTTTTGAAGTCAGAGCGGCTTGAGTCTCAGGGGAGGCAGCCAAGTCTGGGCAGACAGCCAACTTCTGAGTCATCATTGATAAGAGTTACAAAGTAATTTTACTTCAAAGACATTGAACTCTGAGTGAACTCCCCTTCTATAGTTGTTTGGTTTAACCATTTGAAGACTAAATCTTTCCTCACACTTGCTGTTTACAAATAAAAATCCATTATTTTGTGCTAGAAAATGACTTAGAACCCCCAAACATTATATATTTTTTTTTTAGCAGAGACCCTAGAGAATAAGATGGCGGTTGTTGCAATATTTTATGCCACACGCTGTTTGCGCAGCAGACTTTTAAACGCAATTTTTTTGGAAAAATTACCCCTTTCAAAAACCTAAACAGTGCTGTTAGCCCATTTTTTTTGTACATTTAATATATTACGCCGCGAGAATCGTGAGAGAATAGTGATCTTTATTCTAAGCAAAAAAATTGTGATTCTCATTTTGGCCAGAATCGTGCAGCTCTACATTGCATATTAGCCCATTATGTGCCACTTACCTGCAATCAATGCCCGCGCTGTCCCCTGTGCATGCCGCATCCATCTTCACCCCCCTTCCTTTACAGGGCCGGGGACTCCGGCTCTGTGACTGGCCAGAGTCGCGTGACGTTACTCCCACGCCTGCGGGTGGGAGCCGTCAGTCACGGCACGATCCTAGTGAAGAAACGGCACGTTGGTCCATTTCTTCACTGCGCATTATGCCTTTACTTTGCAGGGTTTTTTTTTTTAAAAAAAGAAAAGAAACTTTGGCACGGTTTATAGAAAAGTGGTAAAAAGTGCTGGCCTACACCTATTACCCTTATAATTAACACACTCTAAATATAAAAAAAATCTTATTTATAATTACATATAAAACATTCCGCAGCTTTTGATAATGTTGCCATTCTCGACGAAACGCGTAAAAAAAAACTAACTTTCCCAAGTGTTACCAGAGGCTCAGAGGGCAGAAAAGTGTGCCAAGGACTGATATGAGCGCGCACCACCTCCCAGAATAAGGGGCCACATAAGTTTACCCTGGGACACTGTTATTCCCTATCCCATTTCATCTCAATGTTTTTAAAGTTTGTAAGTATGGAATGTAGGGAAAAGGGGGAAGAGGTTTCTAGGCACCCTTTTTCCTCATGGGAACACAGCAGCGGGAGTTTCAAGTCTCCCCCTTGTGTCAGGGGCTCGTGGTGTTGGGGAGCCTTGTGACTGCTAAAAGGGGGAACCTTGAAAACCCTCAGAAAGTTCTGGAACCCCCTTGGGGTCATATATAAAGGGGTCTCAGTCAGGGTCCGTTGCCAGTGCCGGTGGACGGTATAGCTGTTGGAGCTCCCCAACCCTCCCTCCCTTGTCGCAGCCTTTATGATGTGGTGGGTCACCTTTTCCGTAAGCGAAGAGGGGGACAGTTTAATAAATACTGATGTAGTTTTTTAATTCAGCTTGAGCTGTAATAGCTGAGTTGAGTAAAGGGTTATTGTATGTTAAAGTGGTTTTAACTATCTATGGTGAATTTGTGTGATACGTTTTGTTACAAGTATTTTAAAACCAATAATAAAGGCCGTGGCCAATTTTGTTCCAAATAAATATGTTGTGGTTTTGATTATTTAATATTACATTGCTGCTTGTGGTCCCATAAACCGCTCCAAACTATATATTATGAGGAGTTTGTTCTTCTGATCCCCTCCCTGCAAAACATCACCAAGGACCCAGCATACCTCACAGCAGAGGGAATGGTCCCCCCTAAGAGACCATATATGCCGTTTTGACTTGTTTCCTATAAGGCAAATGAGTCCAACATTTCTGGTGAGTGCATTATACTCCCGGTGTGTGGCCAAGGGGATGCACTGTGATCACCTTACCTAGAAGCACAAGAGAACCAAGCACTTTAATAAGAAAGACTTTCTGGAGTTTTGCATATATTACAGCACTTTTGTTTCACTGAGAGCACCTTACAATGTTTTATATGTAATTATAAATTAGATTTGTCATATTTATAGAGGGTTAATTATAAGGGTAATAGGAGTAGGCCAGCACTTTTTACCACTTTTCTATACGCCTGGTTCCCTGGGACCAGGGAACATTTATACAGCAGCAGGCCATTATTTTAATTTAAGGTAATTAATTCAATCATTTCACGTATGCCAATATAATCACATCCCCTACCTTTCTATACAGGAGGTCCCCTAGTTACAAACATCCGACTTACGAACGACTCCTACTTACAAACGGAGGGAGACAACAGGAAGTGAGAGGAAATCTCCCCCTAGGAAGGGAAATTTACTCCTGTAACAGTTATTATGGGAAAAAGGTGTCTCCACTGACGCTTTATCACCAAGGTTTGTTTCCACAACAACCTAAAATTTTCAAAATTCAATTTTCATAGGGACAGGAAGTGAGGTAAAATCTTCTAAACAGAAACATAGACGGCAAAACAAACATTACAGGGGTGTTCCAAAAAAACTTAAAAATGATTGTTTTGGCTGGAGCTACACTTAAAAAATGTACCTGTTCTGACTTACAAACAAATTCAACTTAAGAACAAACCTACAGTCCCTATTTTGTTTGTAACCCGGGGACCGCCTTATATCCATTTGGCACGGTTTACTTCTTCTTTAGGGTAAACACTGCAATAATATCTGAAGACAGATGACCACACACAATAAAAGGATGCACTAACACTGATATATCTTCCTTAACTTGCACCAACTGTTTTCTATTGACCCCATATAGGAAGGCTACATACACTTGCACACTGATGAAATGATCTGTTACTCTAATCTGAAACGATGGAATACCCTCACTATTGTAAACTATTGTTCCCGGAGCTGAAACAGCTTCAGAGAAAACTACAAAGCATCTCTTCCACCACCATAGATCTGCTGAGATTTATACATCTGTCTCTATTCTTTGAATCTGTAGTGTGACAAAGAACGCTTTACTCTGGGCCTAATGTTTCTTGTTTCTCTAGCACCAGTTCTGTTATACTGCACTTATCCTTATTTGGGGGACCATATGTTCACATTTGTTTTCTTTTACTTCTTTTTCTGAGCCATTGTGTCTACGGATATCTTTAGTTGTTCAGATACTACTAAAGCATTTCTGGTTATAGTTACATCTTAATTTGGTCCGCAGTCTCCTTTTTATACTGGTGCCTTGGATGGGTTCCAGACATGAGATGCCAATTCAGCACTTTGCTATCTGACGATCCTTTCATGTGCAGCAGAGTCTCCATAGAACCCCTCTGTAGCCCAAGTCTTTATATTAGTTGTGACACATGCGTCATGTTTGGATAACAACAACAAGCAATGCTTTTGTGTTTGTATGTGATAATTAGGCCATAGAACATAGTGATATGACAAGATGGAAGACACCCTGTGGAAACTTACAGCTGATCTAGCACTTCCACCTCCTTTATACAGTATCTTCATTGTGTGCACACCTTGTTTATTAGTAAGACATAATACCAATGTACAAAAAAGGTTTTACTGAAGAATAAAATGAATACATAATAAATAATCTGACCTCTATAATGCATTCTTTCTTCATTTTGTGTTAACTTTTGTGTGTTTTGGGCTCGGTTTTGTGCGACTTGTCCTACGATTTGGGACTGCAAAGTGGCATGGCAAGTCGTACCCCATGATTTCCAATGAGTAATGTTCATATCTGTGTGACTTCAAGTCGCACTGACTTCAAAGTAGTCCCTGCACTACTTTGCTCTGACTTTGATGCGACTTGAGGTCCATAGACCTTAAAGTAGTAGTAAACTCTCCTATTCTTTTCAGCCAAGGAAGCTGCCATCTTGGCCTCTGTTTAATCTACAACTGCCATGATGCTGCACATGTGATCAGCTATGACACCAGCCATTGGATGGTTTGACAGTTTGGTTTAGAGCACAACCAATGGGAGTGTTACATTTCCAGCACGTGCCGGAAATGTAACTGGTTTTTAAACTGTTAAATGGATGGGTTTACTACCGCTTTAAGAATACACAGGCATTGCTTCAAGTCACATCAAAATCGCGGCAAAATCGCACAACTTTCAGGTCAGGAAAATGAACCTTAATGGCTCATTATAACTTGGGCCGGTTCACACTGGTGCGATCCAGGGGATCAGATGTGATTCACACCGCAATGCAGTGTGAATCACAGTGTGATGCAATCTCAGCCATACAGATAGTATGGCTGAAATCACATTCGGAACAAACTTGCACAGGACCCTTTTTTTCCACAGCAGCAGAATAGGATTGCATGGGTGTTCACATCATGCGATCCGATTTCTGTGTGAGTTTGCAGTTCGATCTGCAAACTGATTTGGGGGTGTTATTAGCCTTCTATTGACACTCCCTACAGTTCGCATATAGCAGCGTGCACTGCCGCCGGGAGCCATGCAATGCGGGAATCCGCAGTGGATTCACAGTGTTCCCGTATTGCAGCAGTGTGAACCGGCCCTGAAAAAAGAAAAAAAATCATATGAAACGCATTGCCAAACACTCAGAGCCTGATAAAAAAAATCAGAATGGCACCCCTCTCGTCTTATTATATTTATCTGCTTATTTGCTCAGGCACTGATTACCTGTCTGTTACAGACACTTTGGGAAGAAAACTTTTATGACAAAGTAGTGTGTAGGCAATACTGCTATGTCTGCATGTCACGGTCAAATCAATCATAGACTGTCATTCTTGTTAAATCATACATGTTTGAGCAGGGAAGCATATTGTCTGGTTCTTAAAGCATTCCATCCACTAAAATGTCTTTACATTTTTCAAGTCATTTAATGAATATGAATCACCTTTGGAGAATTTTTTTTTTTTATACGCACCCTTAGTGCCCTGTTGCTATGCGGCCCCTGTAATCTTCCACTTCCTGGTCCACGGCACTCTGCATCACTTTCTGCCTGGGCTGAGCTCATGGGAGATGTAAGTTATAATTTCCCATGAGTCAGCGGGCGTCCCTGAGTAGTAAAATTGCGCCATTGCGCATGTGTGAGATCGGGACGTGCATGCTGGTTACCCAGCATGCACTTTACACAGGATGAAGGTGCGAGTGATGCCCACAAGCAAAATGGGAATGCACAGGGACACGAAAATCAGCAAAGTAAGCCCCCTATTAAATATAGCAATACTTTAATTTAATTATATAGACTGAGAGATGCAAGATTTTCTTTTTTTTTTTTTTTATGAGGGCAGAACTCCACTTTAACCAGCCTCTGAGTACACAGATGTAATTAGGCATTCTCCAAGGTAGGTCATGTGATGTGCCATGTCACTTCCAGAGCCAAGGAAATTGCTTCCTGATGAGTTCTGCATTTAAAGCTAAACTCCAAGTTTTGCAGGATCCCTCCCTCATTGAAGCCCCTCTGCGCCTATTTAAATCTATTTATACATCCATCGAATCCTGCAGTCCTCTGGCTGACCATATGATATCATGGATCCTTCCTCTCATCTGGCATTGATGATGACCAGAACTTACTCCTGGTGCTCATGCAATCGCATGTGAACACCATTCTGTTTAGTAGTACTGTGAGTCCAGGCTGGTGTATAGCTGCATGTGTGTCTATGATGGCTTGAGCGTCATGCAGAAGACTAGTGCTGGATTGAAGAGTGGTAAGACTGTGGGGGGCAATGAAAACAGTTTTTTGCTTTTTAACCGCTTGACCTCTGGAAGATTTACCCCCCCCCCCCCAACCAATGACCAGGCCATTTTTTTGTGATACGGCACTGCGTTATTTTAACTGACAATTGCACGGTCGTGCAACATTTCACCTAAATACTATTTTTTCATTTTTTTCCCCACAAATAGAGCTTTCTTTTGGTGGTATTTGATCACCTCTGCGTTTTTTATTTTTTACACTATATACAAAAAAAAAAAAAAGGACAATTTTGAAAAAAAACAAAATAATATTTTTTAATTTCTGCTATAAAACATACCCAGTAAAAAAATCAAACGTCTTCATCAATTTAGTCCAATATGTATTCTGCTACATATTTTTGGTAAAAAATCCCAATAAACGTATATTACGAGATATGTTTATTTATTTCTTTTTACTAGTAATGGTGGCAATCAGCGACTTATAGCGGTACTGAGATATTGCGGCGGACAAATCGGACACTGACACTTTTTGGGGACCAGTGACACTAATATAGTGATCAGTGCTAACAAATATGCACTGTCACTGTACTGACACTGGCTGGGAAGGTGTTAACATCAGGGCAATCAAAGGGTTAACTGTGTGCCTAGCTTGTGTTTACTCACTGTGTGGGAGGTGGTTTGACTAAGGTAAGGCAAAATAAGTGTTCCTGCTTTGCAGAAACACATGATCAATACCTTCCCTTCTGATAGAACAGCAATCTGCCTTGTTTACAAAGGCAGATTGTTTTTCTGCCTGTGTACTGTGTAACCGGTGGGTGCGGGCAGACATTGAGTCCGGTACCTGTCACTGGGCTCCTGCTGTGTGTGATCACAGCTGGAGTGGGTCGCCGGTGGCGCATGTGCGCGCCCCAGAACCAGAAGTGTCAGATCACATACTAGGTATGTGATCTGGCACAGAGCGTTCGCCCTGCCGCAGTAAATTTACAATGGGCGGTCCGCAAGTGGTTAAACATGCTGACTTCTTATTTTAATATTTAAATTACAAAGGTGGAGTGCAGATCTAATGTGTTACAACAGTAGTAATGCCATGCACTACACCAGAGAGCTAACTGGTGTTTAATGACTTACAATTTGTTTTCTTTGTAAAGCAGCTACAGCCTGAGTAGAAAAACCTGTCTCCTTCTAAAGCTGAAGAGTGGCACCTTCCTCTCTTTGGGGAAACAGTGGTCTCATTGCAGAGGTCCAACATGCCTCCTACTAAGTTAAAGTAGTATTAAACCCACAAATTTATATTGCAAATGACCATGTGATGGCTGCATTCAATTTCTTTTTCTTTTTTAGGTTTTCTTTCTTTTATTTTTACCTGGTGATCCAGCTAGTAAGTCTGTTGATTTTCAACAGAACAACCTGTCCTGCAGATGTAGTAGTTAGCGGGCTGGGACAAACCATTTAACACTAACAGGGATGCGTATAATGGTCAGCTGTAACTGCTTAAAAAGTGAGAGCTGGTGTTTGGCTTCTGTTTGTTAGTGTATCTAAATCTACTAATCCATCTAACACTACCCTCCTTCACGCTGACAATGCTATTATCCAAGGGTTTCTCTGTTGCTCCTCCATCCAGAGTGTAGGCACTCTAATACAGGAGGTGCGTTACTGGCCAGATCACCTGGTTAAAACTCAGGGAAAAAAAGTCTAAAAAAAGAAAACGAATGCAGCCACTACATCGAATGACTGATAAGCTGCAATAAATTACATTTTTTGTTTTGGGTTTAATACTGATTTACACCAATAAAGCTCATACTCACTTCTGACTGGAGAGCAGGTTGCAAGTCAGATGTCTGCAAAGAGATCACAAGGAGAACAAGGGCCATTCCTAACAGAATACAGGCTTCTCTTACTGCAATTTTTTTTTAAAGAAAACAAACAGTAAAAGTACTTTCACACCTATACCGCCTGAGTGTTAGCGGTAAAACATTGCTAATTTGCGGCGCTTCTAGTGACAAAACCGCACTATATGTTTGTTATGCGTTTCCATTCACACAGCATACCTACATTTAGACCCCTTTCACACCGAGCCGCGGCCATGGTCGCGGTAAAGCGCTGCTCATTTTAGTGGTGCTTTAGCACTGTGTAAGCTGCGCTTTTGCGCCGCTTTTCAGCTGCTAGCGAGGCTCTTTTAATCCCTAAAAAGGGGTTAAAAACTCCTGTGTTGCGGCGTTTCCGAACGCTGCCCATTCATTCCAATGGGCAGGGGTAGTTTGGGAGCGCTGTATACACCGCTTCCAACCCTGCCCAAAGATGCAGCTTGCAGGACTTTTTTTTTACCATCATGCAAGCGCACCGCCCCAGTGTGAAAGCACTCGGGCATCATGGGAGGCAGTTTTCAGGCACTATTTCTAGCACTAAAGCGCCTGAAAACTGCCTCAGTGTGAAAGGGGTTTTAAAGGTTTCTCAGGACAAGGTTTCATGGCTGACTGCAAGGTTTTTTGAACAATGTTAAGGTGAGTCTGTCCTCATTAACCACTTCCCGACCGGCTAACGCACATTTACTGCAGCAGGTTGGCATTCCGCGAATCGCCGTATGGGAACACATTGAACCCCTTGATTGCCCCCCTAGTGTTAACCCCTTCCCTGCCAGTGATATTTATACAGTAATCAGTGGCTATTTTTAGCTCTGATCGTTGTAAAAATGTCAGTGGCCCCAAAAAAGTGTCAAAAGTGTCCGATCCATTTGTCGCAATATCGCAGTCCCGGTGAAAATCGCAGATCGCCACGATTACCAGTAGAAATAAAAATGCCATAAATCTATTCCCATAGCTTGTAGATGCTATAACTTTTGCGCAAACCAATACACGCTTATTGCCATTTTATTTACCAAAAATATGTAGAAAAATACCTATTGGCCTAAACTGATGAATACATTTTTTTTATATATTTTTTTTAGATTTGTATTATAGCAAAAAGTAAAAAATATATATAGATTTTTTTTTCAAAATTGTGTTTTTTTATAATGCAAAAAACAAAAACTGCAGAGGTGATACAATACCACCAAAAGAAAGCTCTATAAGTGGGACAAAAGGGGCGTCAATTTTGTTTGGGTACAACGTTGCACGACTGCGCAATTGTCCGTTAAAGCGATGCAGTGCCGAATTGCAAAAAGTGCTCTGGTCAGGAAAGGGGTAAATCCTTCCGGGGCTGAAGTGGTTAACAAGCCCAGATCCTAAAACTCTAACCCTTTGTTAGGACAGTCAGTATTCACATCTAGTTAGTAAATTATGGAAAACACAGCTGCCCCCCCCATAAACAAAGAAAACTACGTGGCATTTTTCCTTGCTGGAGGGTCCATAATAGAGCATCTAAAAAAGGTAAGCTCCAATGTTTAAATTATTTTTTTAAGTTATGCTATATGAATGGGGACATGTAACAAATATAAAGTAGGTGTGGTCCCAATTCGGCTGCACCAATACAGGTTCAGTTGGGTTTTAGGGATCAGCCCAGGCAGACACGTGTAGGAAGTGATACTTCATAAGAATGTAGAAGCATCTGAAAAGGTTTGATTAAAAAAAAAAAAAAAAGTGGAAATTTCCAGTCCTCAACCAGAGATTCAACATAGTAGCACATTTTCTGGAGGTATGTACAGTCAAAACTTTTTTGTTAAATTCCCTCAATCACTGCGCTAATTAATAAATTATTATTAATAAAATATTAATACCCCTTGTGACCAAGTCAGAAGTGACGAAACGCGTCAAGGGATGTGGCCGTACGACGACTCTGAGCCAGGCATAATGGAAGCCGGACGTGAAGCGGTGTCAGAGTGAGAGACGATACAGCGGTGTGAATGGGTAACAGACAGCCTGATTATGTACTCACAGGGGTTGATTTACTAAAGCTTGAAAGTGCAAAATTTGGTGCAGCTCCACACAGAAACCAATCAGCTTCAAGGTTTTATTGTCAAAGCTTGATTGAACAAGCTGAGGTTAGAAGCTGATTGGATAGCATGCAAAGCTGCACCAGTTTTTGCACTCTCCAGCTTTAGTAAATCAACCCCACAGTGACTGCTTTTTCTGCATACATGTAAGCGCATATGACTCTGGAATAAAATTAGTGGTGTTTTTAGGCTCCATTCACACTGTATCTGATAAACGACCGTTTTTGGTCGTTTTGGCGTTTTTTTTTAACAGCTCAAAAACGCCACTTTATGTTATCCTATGTGTCCATGCACACATGGACGTTAATTTTCGTTTATCAGCAGTGGCATTTTTGGGCTGTTATCTGAACGCCCTGAATTGTCGTTCAAAAGTCGTTCTTTTGACCACAAAAAAAACGCAGGATGCCGATAAATGTCGCTAAACGCTCATAAACGCTGGTAAACGGCTGTTTATCGGCGTCCAACGTTTTTTTGCAGTCAATGGAAGCTAATGAAGGAAAAAGAAACGCCCAAAAATGCCGACGCTGATAAGCGCCGGTAAACGTTGCTTACAAAACGCTGCAAAAGAATGTTTTGTAAGCAGCGTCTCCTGCCTGACGCTGAGAGAGCCCAGATAGCGTCCAGTGTGCATGGAGCCTAAGAGATACACTATGGGAGGTTATTCCTTTCTTTCCCCTTTACGAGCATTGGTTATTTCATCCTGAAAGGGGAGCTGAGAGGTTTACCTTCATGGTGATATCCATCTGATTTGCGTGTGTGGGGGTTTTGCACGTTTTGGCACCACTGAAGCAGGATGAATTGATGATCAGCTTATATATAGAGCATTTTCACTGCACTTTGAGACTAGGAAGCTGCAATCATCAGAGTGGACTTTTATGCACTTTTTATATGCACTTACACCGTTATATGTTTACTTATTTATGTGATTGATCACAAGATCAATGTGTTGCTGAGAACTACGAGATGTTTAAGAAGTTTTCCTATTGCACAAAACTTTTTTGTTGTTGTTCTATTTGGGTAGAGTGGGGAAGGATTAGAACCTCTGTCAGTTTTTACTGCTGTCTGTGACCATTGCCATTAAAAATTAAATTGATAAGAAACGTAGAATTTTACTATTGTCACCATAACACAAAGTGAGTGGAAATCTTCAAATGAGGACATTTGTTCTGGTGACAGACAGACAGAAAAAAATGGAACAGATAGGAGTTTGTATCCTTCTCTACTCTATTCATAACCTCCCTGGCGGTATGACTGAGTCTGGAATTTATTGCTGAAAGTGGTACAATTATTTTGCATGAAAATTTGGCGTTTTATATTGTAGGCCTGTAATTCTTAGGAATAACTCACTTAAATCTGTCCAAACAACAGTCTAGTAGACATCCCGGGTATGAAAAAGTTTGAAAAAATGAAATCATAAATTATAATATAATAAATAACTAAAAATAATTATCAAAAATAATAATATAATAGTAATAAAATGTATTCAATAATGTAATCAAACCAAAAACGCAGAAATTTGCTCAGTTGCAGAATTGTCGCTGTCGTCAATTTCAGTTTCTGATGATAAATGTCCTCAAAAATCAGTATCACTCAATTCTGCAAATCATTCTTATTTACTATCGCTGTTTTCTAGCTGATCAAAAAACACTTTTGACGTAAAGGGACACTTTTTGGTTGCCATGGACATTCTCATGTTTCCAGGCAGAAAGAATGACATTTATTATATAAAAGTGCATGCAGGGCTCTGGGCAAACCACTAGGGACAAAGGGGATGTGTAATGATTTCATACAGCAATGTAATCTATAAGATTACAGTGTACTGTATGTACTGTGTGTTTAACTTTTTGAATTTCCCACCGGTCTCCGTCCCCGTGCCACGCAACGCTCGCAGGGAACGGAGGCCGGCACACAGAGGCATCGGAGCGGCGGACACAGCCCGCAGACACTGCGGGGGACATCGCTGGATCCAGGGGACAAGGTAAGTAATGCTGCCTGGATCCAGCGATGCAAGCCCGAGTGTGGCTCGGGGTTACCGCTCTTGGTACTGAAAATCCACCCGAGCCACACTCGGGAATACCGCCAGGGAGGTTAAAAAATGTTTTGACTATGAACACACTTTGAAAATACTTTTTTTTTTTTTTTTTTTTACATTACATCATTTTTGGCTGGTTACCCTTTAACTAGTATATATTTTTTTTATTATAAACTTGCTGGCCTAATTCATGGTGATAAGACAGGTAATAGTAGTGTTTTGGTTCTAGTGATCTGCATGTACAGTCTGTGGTTCTGAATATTTACAGCTGAATGAATTGTCTTTGTGCTCACAATTAGCGCTGAACCTACTTCCTTTTCTACCACGAAGCTGAGCCTTTCAACGCACTCCGATAACAAGAGCAGAGAAGTAGGTGGCCATGTAGATGCTTTGTGCAAACTCATTATCTAGCTGTCATTTGTATTGGTTTTCTGTTTACTGTGGATTTTACAGTACTTATCTAAGCCCTAACCACAGATGAGCTTAAAACTGAAGATTTAGAGAAAGTGTCTGTTTGCTTTATTGAGTGCATAAAATGTTTTTATGCTTTCTTTCCATCTATGCTTGCAGTAATTAGAGTTATATTGACTTAATTATGTCATTTGCACATTGTGAAGAATAGGAGGGGGTAAGTGCTGTGTTCTTTTTAGGCAGTCTTTTAGCACTGTGAAATGAATGCAATAAAAGAAAAAAAAAAAAAAAAAAAAACGACTTCAGTCCTAACAACAATTTATGCTTAAAACAAAGGCTTGGTATACGTGTCCTTGTAGCAAACACACAAATCTTTGAGGTAGGACAGCCAGTGCTCACAGATCCACATGCATGCGGCTTTTTTGTTTCTAGGTCATACGGTCCAGCTAATGTACCTCTGCTTGATAGGCAATGGCTAATAAACTTGTGCCCATATCACTGCAGGCAAAGGTGTTTAGAGGCTGTTTTGAACCAATCACTTGTATTTTTCAGTATTAACTTTAAACAATTGAATGCACACAACTATACTACCGAAGTGTGTAGTTGATCACAAACATTGCAACCAGTTTAAACAATCTCTAGAGTTACTAATAACAATATAGCTCTAGGGAACTTCAGTTTGGATTTAAAGGATAAGTTCACCTTTTGGAATATGTTACATTATACACCTACCCATTGATTTGATAGGGTCAAAGAAGAGTTAATATTCCCGGCATGCCGGAAATGCTAGTGGTCTCCTTGGTTGTGCTCCAAACTAGCAAACCATCCAATGGGTGGTGTCATAATGGATCACATGTGCAGCATCTGAAAGGCTAAACAACAAGGATATATTACATTGGTAAATGGCACTTTTATTATTTATTAAACGTGCATGGCACTGTGAGGCCATACAAGTATGTGGTCTTAGGCTGCCATTAACATTGCCTATATCTCCTTGTTTCATTCTTATGTATTCCTTTTAGAAAGTCTATAATGTCAAAGAGTTTAATAGGTTTCCTTGAAAAAAGTTTTTACCAAAGTTTATAAAAGCCATTGCTGAAGCAAACGATCTTCATACAATAATATAAAAATCCAGTACCTTACTATCTGCTTCTTCAAGTATATGAAAAATTGTGACATCAAATACTGAGAATTCTGTGATATATTATAGAAGCATAAAATGAATTGTATAATCTTATTGAATTACAATGTTACATCTATTCAAGAAGTCACATCTGTTAGAAGCAGATAAAAGCACTTTCTATACAAATCAGTATATATACATAGTGGCTAGTTACATAAATGCAGACAATACTCAGAGTGGTAGAAGCTGCCTTTCTTGTTTTACCCCGCACTCAATCATTCTTTTTTATGCCACATTTAAACAAACCGTACCTCAGACGGAATACATATTATCGATAGGTAAAGGAAGACAATGATGTTCAGTCACATAAAAAGCCCTGTACAAAAGCCAAAGAAATCAAATTCTAAATGGCTTACATAATATGAAATGTTATTCTTTAACCTCCTTAGCGGTATTCCCGAGTGTGGCTCGGGGTGGATTTTCAGTACCTAAAGCGGTAACCCCGAGCCACACTCGGGCTTGCATCGCTGGATCCAGGCAATGTTACTCACCTTGTCCCCTGGATCCAGCGATGTCCTCCCGTGATGTCAGCGTGTATGCGGGCTGTGTCCGCAGCTCCGATGCCTCTGTGTGCCTCCGGGCTCCGTTCCCTGCGAGCGTCGCGTCGCACGGGGGCGGAGACCGGCGGGAAATTCAAAAAGTGAAACACACACAGCACATACAGTACACTGTAATCTTATAGATTACATTACTGTATGAAAACATTTCACATCCCCTTTGTCCCTAGTGGTTTGCCCAGAGCCCTGCATGCACTTTTATATAATAAATGTCATTCTTTCTGCCTGGAAACATGAGAATGTCCATAGCAACCAAAAAGTGTCCCTTTGCGTCAAAAGTGGTTTTTGATCAGCTAGAAAACACTGATAGTAAATAAGAATCATTTGCAGAATTGAGTGATACTGATTTGTGGGGAAATTTATCATCAGAAACTGAAAGTGACGACAGCGACAATTCTGCAACTGAGCAAATTTCTGCGTTTTTGGTTTGATTACATTATTGAATAAATGCAAAATAATTGTACCGCTTTCAGCACCAAAAATCAGACATAATCATACCGCCAGGGATACTAACCATTGCAGGCCTATAGTACATAACGCCATATCTCCATGCAGAAAACCATTACCGCTTTCAGCAATAAATTCCAGACTCAGTCATACCGCCAGGGAGGTTAAAGCTGATCTCTGGGAATACATGATCGTTTACCCTTTTATATACTCCAGTACCCCCATATCAGATGAGATCTTTTTAAATAACTGTATTTGCTTTCTAAAATAGTTGTCATGGGACAATTTGGTACCTCATAATGCATACTCCACCTTAGGGTTGAGGAAGGGGCTAACTGTTCCACTACATAACTCACCACATATATATAAAGGATGTCGTCTGAGAGAAAAGTAATTTCAAAAAAGATACATATGGATAATTAGAGTTCTCTGATCAGCAAAGCTTAAAATTAATTTGGGAAAGTAACCCTGAATCTAATAGAAAAATAGGGTGAGGTGATGAATTACAGCTATATAAAAGGACGGATAGCCATACCACAACCTGCCTGACTGTTGAGTCTTGAATATTCAAAGAATCAGGATACCTGTTATTATTATTATTATTATACAGGATTTATATAGCGCCAGCAGTTTGCGCAGCGCTTTACAAAAATGAAGGCAGACAGTACAGTTACATCACAATTTGGTACAAGAGGAATCAGAGGGCTCTGCTCGTAAGAGCTTACAATCTAAGAGGGAGGGTCAATTGATACAAAAGGTAAAAGCTGTGGGAGATGAGCTGATGTAGAAAGAAAGAGTACTGTTCTTGTAAAGGGTAGAATCCACTGTAGAGGAGCCAAGGTTAGGAATCCACCTATGAGCACTGGAATCATAAATGTGAAAAATAATGGAAGATAACTAGATTCCTCTAGACTCAATGAGTGGCTGAGAAGATGCATCCCATGAGAGAATGCTCCCAAGATGCATGAAGGAATGATCCCCATGTTAAATAAAATTTAGCAAGGACAGTGGGACTTTGACAATTGCCTTCAGATGACCCCAGATCGGGAGACCTTGGGGGCCATTCAACTGGCCCACGACGACCAATCCACTTTCCAGGAAACTGTTCATTTAGGAATGCTCGGACCTGACACCCATAATGTGGTAGTGCACCATCTTGCTGGAAAAACATGATATTTTATTCTGTACCCTTTTTAACTATTAATACACGAGGGAAATGTGCTAATTGATGCTAATTTCTTATTTTGTGTTATTCAAGCAATCTTTACTATGTTGATATTTGATCCAATACTGCCAACATGTTATTGTCTATTGTCCAAATGTCCGATATTAATTATTAATGCCTATATTCCTATGTTTTGAATTTAAAAAAAAAAAAAAAATATTGACTATGCATGATGTATATTCTGTTGCGTGCCTCTTTTAAAGTCCCACCCCTGTTTCTTTATTCCCACTAAATTAGGGATGGAGGCATGAGAACCTATGGTCTCTACCTCATTTAAAGTCCCGCTATCCTTCTGGGGGAGTTTAAACCCAACAGTTTTAATCTTATAATATCCTGTGAACTGTAAATAAGTCTGTTTTATGCATGGCCTTCAGATTAGTAAATAGAGGAAGCTAAAAGATCTTATCAAAATTTATGACATTTACTGATTAGTAAAATGTAGAAGACATATTTAATCACTATAATTAAAAAGTAAAAAGGTCCATCATTATTCTTTTGGATATCAGTCTAAAAGGAAGAAAATACTAAACTATAAGCTATTTTACACACCTTTTTTCTATATTTTAATGATTGGTTATATACAAGCTGAAAATCGCTCAATAGACATAACCAAAAATGAATTGAACTGCAGTCCATGGACTTTATGGGCACCACCAGACATTGTTATATATATTGCAGTTCAATTAATTTTGGTTGTGTCTATTGAGTGAATCTCAGTCAATGTGGCACCGCAGTATAATTGGGGTTAACATTGTCCATAGTGTCACCCAATTGTTCCTCATTCGAAAACCTTTTTTTCTAATCTGCAAATCAGTCATTTTTCTATTTAATTGGCCACATACATTTTGTGAAAACCACGTTGACTGTTTTTAAAATATGCACCATTTTCTTATGTTTATTTATATATTTAAATTTGTTATTCACCTTTTCTCTTCTGTGGGAGTCATACAACATCTTGAAAAAAATGTTATATCAATAAAGATTTTACTCCTGTCATCTGAGCAAAATGTCTGAATTATTTTTAAAACACACTTCATTAAAAGTAATAATCGCAAAAATACAAAAAAAAAATATAAAATAAATCAATAAAAATGCGCATGGCAAGCAATTTACTAAACTGTGTAGGATTTGCACCAGCCTCAACGTGTAAAGTAGAATTTTACTTTAAATATTTTCAATTTAATTCATCATAATTAATACAATAGTGATAATAAAACTGGAATTATTCAAATTAAGTGCACAGATATGTAATATTTTATCTATGCTGGTAAACTTATTGAACTAAGCAAACAGCAAAGTGTAGTAACCCATGGTAACCAATCAGAATTCACGTTTTACTGATCTGACTACAGTAAAATAAAATGTGATTGTTTTCTATGGGTTAGTGCACTTTGTAAACATCACTGTAGTGTTTTAAGTGTTTTTTAGCGTTCTAAAACTCTGAAATTTTCTTGATGTTTGTTCTGAACTACGACATTCTCTGCAAAGCATGAAACATACATAAGTGCTATACATATATAAAATATATTCAAACATATTGCCCATGCTCCATCAGGAGCATTATTTTCAAACATTCTTATAGAATGCAGCAATAACCACAAGAAAACACTTGAAATCCAACCACACGTAATGCTACTTGCATGTATTCTTTATGAAGTACCAGAATTCTTTGACTTCTTATAAATTCATAAACTAGTCATCTGATGAATTATCTTCTGTACAGTTCAGTCCAGTAATGAAAAATGTTAGTACTCCTTGCTACATTTTCAAATGGAACATATTTTGGTAAGGGAATTAACGGTAAAATGAGAATCAGGCAGGTAAAGCGTATTTATGGCCAAAATCTAAAATAATTTATTAATTTTCAAATAGTTTTTCAAGTTCCACATATATTTACTTCCTTGAACTCTGCGACACGTATTTACTATGCCCTGTTAATAGGCACTGCTGTATTACAGAATCCACAGGGCCTTCCTTCTGAACTACAGAGATGCTGACAGGGGGAGTTTTAGGAGGCAACGTCAGTACACAAATCACTGCTTAGTAGGCACGGCAGTACCATGTAGTGCTTAGAAATGCAAAGGAGACAGCAGAGGGGAGGTTGCAAAGCAAGCAAGGAATGTAGATGTTATGGAAAGAGATGACCAACAGACAGACAGCACTCACAACATGAAAGGATATTCTCTATGTAAGTGTCTACGCTAACCGCTGTTTGTATTGCTATTATAAAATGAAAGTTTATGCTGTGATCATATATTTCCTTTAAGCTTGAGGTTCCTATGCACATAGATACCCCCTGCAGCTGTATTTTTGAGTGTCTTGTAAACAGCTGGATATAAAAGTACAATATCACACTTACCCTGTCTTCCTCCTCTCTAAAGTCTGGCATGGTGCTGATACAGAGGCTGACCGCTGTGATGGCCACAAAGGATACCGATAAACAGGCAAAAATCTTCCCAGGAATACCTGAGTGTGGGTTCTCAACCATGTCCCTGAGATGCTTCATGCACTGGGCCAGTCGTCCGCTGTCCTGCAAGGCACTTTGGGAATTTTCCTTGGAGGTGGCAAATTCTCCCTCATACATCTTGGCCTCAGCCAGTTCTTCTTCCTTCTGCTGCAGTTTTCTAAGGCAGCACCATTCCAGTTGTTCTTCCTCTATTCCCCAATATATAAGCTCTTCTTGGAAGGAAAGGGCACACATTTCTCTTAGTATCCTCAGTTTCCCAGCTGCCATGAAAGTCATAATAGTCCTAAAGGCACATGGGTTACGATCAAAAAAGAATTCATTGCAGTTAATGTCATAATCATCACACACATCCATTATTTCATCATAATTATTACAGCTTCTTAGTTTTCCAAGCCGTGTCAGTGGACAGTCTTCGAGAGTGGTCCATGGGATGCAGTACTTGATGCCACCTACATTGATAATGACATGACGAATTCTGTCTTCCACTTGACCTCTGTAAAATCTCTCTTCGCCAGGACGAAGCAGCTTAGCTGTTTTATAGAAGACCCCCTTTCTGGTCCGTACCTCACACAGGTTATCTATATTTTTGAATCTGAAGGAGGTAAAGTCGGCCTCTGCTTTCCCCGCCAATAATGCCATTTCCTGATACATTGGGTTTCTTCATTGAGGCAACCACTATTTCTAGAGAAAAACAAGCGGAGAGACCCTAGTGTGCAAAACAGCTGCAGATCTGAAAGAGAAGAAAATTTGTTTGTTGGTTGGCACAGTTTATGGGACCAAAGCATAGTAAATAAATATAAACGTGTTCCAGACATAGGACATCTATAATCAATTAACTTCAACTGCTGTTCAGTCTTGCATGTACTAGGGAAAGCTGCTTTTGGTGACTGTGTATGAAGAAATGATTATGATTCATGATTTATTGCCTTCTTTCCCTCTGCATACCACGGGGTAAATGAGAAGAAAAAAGCATACTCAGCAGGGAGTCTGCTTAACCAGTTTAATACAAGGTCACTGTATTTTAATGACAAGGCCAGTATTTGTGTTGTTGTAATATGCTTGTTAAACCAAGAATTTACATTTTATTTGTGGTATATTAAAGTAAACTTATTTTAGAAAGAAACATTTTAAGGCTGAGTTCACATTCATATGGCTCTGTGAGCCAAGTTTTGCATAGGCTTGGCAGCCCATTCATTCAAATGGCCTGGCGTGCCTCCTGAAACACAGGGAAAAGGTCCCTGCACCATTTCTAGAATTGCAGCCTGCACAGGAACCACAAGTGCGGTTCCCAATGTGGGTGTGGTTTTCCAGTGTGTGCACCATGCCATTCGATTTAATGGAACCTGCATGCATCCAAGCCAGGGGTCAAGTCCTGGGAAAAAAAGTGTGGGAACTCACCCAAGATCCCCATCCACCACAAAAAAAAAAACGCGTGTGTGTGTATATATATATATATACAGTATCTTACAAAAGTGAGTGCACCCCTCACATTTTTGTAAATATATTATTATATCTTTTACAATGTAAAGTAGTGAGTGTACAGCTTGTATAACAGTGTAAATTGCTGTCCCCTCAAAATAACTCAACACACAGCCATTAATGTCTAAACGCTGACAACAAAAGTGAGTGTACCCCTAAGTGAAAATGTCCAAATTGAGCCCAAAGTGTGGCCACCATTATTTTTCAGCGCTGCCTTAACCCTCTTGGGCATGGAGTTCACCAGAGCTTCACAGCTTGCCACTGGAATTGTCTTCCACTGCTGCATGGCGACATCATGGAACTGGTGGATGTTAGAGACTTTGCGCTCCTCCACCTTCTGTTTGAGGTTGCCCCACAGATGCTCAATAGGGTTTAGGTCTGGAGACATGCATGGCCAGTCCATCACCTTTACCCTCAGCTTCTTTAGCAAAGCAGTGGTTGTCTTGGAGGCGTGTTTGGGGTCGTAATCATGTTGGAATACTGCCCTGCGGCCCAGTCTCAGAAGGGAGGGGATCATGCTCTGCTTTAGTATGTGACAGTACATGTTGGCATTCATGGTTCCCTCAATGAACTGTAGCTCCCCAGTGCTGGCAGCACTCATGCAGCCCCAGACCATGACACTCCCACCACCATGCTTCACTGTAGGCAAGACACACTTGTCTTTGTACTTCACACCCGGTTGCCGCCACACACGCTTGCCACCATCCGAACCAAATAAGTTTATCTTGGTCTCATTACACCACAGGAGATTGTTCCTGTAATCCATGTCCTTAGTCTGCTTGTATTCAGCAAACTGTTTGCTGGCTTTCCTATGCATCATCTTTAGAAGATGCTTCCTTCTGGGATGACAACCATGCAGACAGATTTGATGCAGTGTATGGTCTAAGCACTAACAGGCTGCAGCCTGCAGCACTCATACGTCTATTTCCCAAAGACAGCTTCTGTATATGACGCTGAGCACGTGCACTCAAATTCTTTGGTTGACTATGGCAAGGCCTGTTCTGAGGGGAACCTACCCTGTTAAACCGCTGTATGGTCTTGACCACCATGTTGCAGCTCAGTTTCAGGGTCTTGGCAATCTTCTTATAGCCTAGGCTATCTTCATGTAGAGCAACAATTCTTTTTTTCAGATCCTCAGAGAGTTCTTTGCCATGAGGTGCCATGTTGAACTTCCAGTGACCAGTATGAGAGAGCGACAGCAATAACACCAAATTTAACACACCTGCTCCCTATTCATACCTGAGACCTTGTAGCACTAATGAGTCACATGACACCGGAGACTGAAAATTGTTAATTGGGCTAAATTTGGACATTTTCACTTAGGGGTGTAGGGGTGTACTCACTTTTGTTGCCAGCGTTTTAGACATTAATGGCTGTGTGTTGAGTTATTTTGAGGGGACAGCAAATTTACACAGTTATACAAGCTGTACACTTACTACTTTACATTGTAATAAAGTGTAATTTCTTCATTGTTGTCACATGAAACAATATAATAAAATATTTACAAAAATGTGAGGGGCGTACTCACTTTTGTGAGATACTGTATATATATATATATATATACACACACACACACAAAATCTCCTCAGGCTGCCTGTATTGATTGTGCAAAGTGGGGCCCAGACCCCGGGCCGCTCACTCCTCAGTGCCCATCAAATGCAACCTGAATAGTTTCCATTAAATGCAGCCTTGCCAGTGCCCATCAAATTTAGCCTGATTAGTGCCCATCAAATGCAGCCTGATCAGTGCCCATCAAATGGAGCCTTACCAGTGCCCATCAAATGCAGCCTTACCAGTGCCCATCAAATGCAGCCTTACCAGTGCCCATCAATGCGGCCTTACCAGCATCCAGAAATGCGGCCTTACCAGTGCCCAGCAATGCAGCCTGATCAGTTCCCATCAAATGCAGCCTGATCAGTTTCCATCAAATGCAGCCTTGCCAGTGCCCATCAAATGCAGCCTTACCAGTGTCCATCAAACGCAGCCTGATAAGTGGCCATCAAATGCAGCCTTGCCAGTGCCCAGCAATGCAGCCTCACCAGTGCCCAGCAATGCAGCCTCACCAGTGCCCAGCAATGCAGCCTCACCAGTGCCCAGCAATGCAGCCTGATCAATGTCCAGCAATACAGCCTTACCAGTGCCCAGCAATGTGGCCTTACCAGCGCCCAGCAATGCAACCTTACCAGTGCCCAGCAATGCAGCCTTACCAGTACCCAGCAATGCAGCCTTACCAGTGCCCAGCAATGTAGCCTTACCAGTGCCCAGCAATGCAACCTTACCAGTGCCCAGCAATGTAGCCTTACCAGTACCCAGCAATGCAGCCTCACCAGTGCCCAGCAATGTAACCTTACCAGTGCTCAGCAATGCAGCCTTAACAGTGCCCAGCAAATGCAGCCTCACCAGTGCCCAACAATGCAGCCTCATCAATGCCCAGCAATACAGCCTGATCAGTGCCCAATAATGCAGCCTTACCAGTGCCCAGCAATGCAGCCTGACCAGTGCCCAGCAATGCAGCCTGATCAGTGCCCAGTAATGCAGCCTTACCAGTGCCCAGCAATGCAGCCTGACCAGTGCCCAGCAATACAGCCTTACCAGTGTCTAGCAAACACAGACTCACCAGTGCCCAGCAATGCAGCCTCACCAGTGCCGAACAATGCAGCCTGATCAGTACCCAGCAATGCAGCCTTACCAGTGCCCAGCAAATGCAGCCTCACCAGCACTCAGCAATGCAGCCTCACCAGTGCCCAGCAATGCAGCCTCGCCAGTGCCCAGCAATGCAACCTTACCAGTGCCCAGCAATGTGGCCTTACCAGTGTCTGGATGGATCTTGGATTTGAATATCCGGGCGTACTTGTCCTCCCCTCCCTCGGTCCTCCTCCTCTAGCAGCCGCTGTAACAAGGTCCTGCCTCCTATAATACACATCACACTGATTCACCGATTCAATTTGCCAGCATTATTCTGCCTATCACTGGAGTCTAGGAGGCGGGACTTTGCTACAGCAGCCGCTGAAGGAGAACAGAGGGAGGGGAGGATTGCACGCCAGGATGACACTCCCCCCCAATGTGTGGCACCTGGGGTGGACTCATCTCTGTTTGCACAGATGCCCTCCCCTTCCCGCACACCCACACTGCCTGCCACAGCTCGCAGTCCTGCAGGGTGCCGCTGCTAACGGGAACGGCATTCCTGCTGTGAAAAAGTACAGGAACGCCGTTCCCATGTGTTCCCGCAGGACTCAAGCCCTGCATCCAGCGCCTTTTTCTGTGTGGGTGGTTGCAGCTGTGGGAACAGGTGCAGACCCACAGCAGGAATCACTTGAACAGATGTGAACCTAGCCTAAGATGAATACAGTGCTAAATAACAGGTACCATATTATACTACTTTTAAAGAAAATCCTTACCAGTGCTGGAGCCCAGAGTATAGTCTATACAAATAATGACTTTCTGCAAGGCAGTTTTTCCATAGCCTTGGTAGACCCCACATGTGACCACAGTTGTAACTGGTGATAGGTTGGTCAGGCCCCAAGGGTAGCTTAAAGTAATTTTAACCACTTCAGCCCGGGAAGGATTTCACATTTGAAATTTGCTTCCTTTTTTCCCCACAAATAAAGCTTTCTTTTGGTGGTATTTGATCACCTCTGCGTCATTTCTGATCACCGCTATAAACAAAAAAAGAGCGACAACTATTTTTCTTACTTTTTGCTAAAATACAAATCCAAAAAAATATATACATTTTTTTTTCATCGGTTTTGGCCGATTTATATTCTTCCTCATATTTTTGGTAAAAAAAAAAAAAATTGCAATCAACGTTTATTGATTGGTTTGCGCAAAAGTTGCCGCGTTTACGAATGATGAGAATTAACCTCCCTGGCGGTATGACGGAGTCTGGAATTTATTGCTGAAAGCGATAATGGTTTTCTGCATGGAGATATGGCGTTATGTACTATAGGCCTGCAATGGTTAGTATCCCTGGCGGTATGATTATGTCTGATTTTTGGTGCTGAAAGCGGTACAATTATTTTGCATTTATTCAATAATGTAATCAAACCAAAAACGCAGAAATTTGCTCAGTTGCAGAATTGTCGCTTTCCAGGCAGAAAGAATGACATTTATTATATAAAAGTGCATGCAGGGCTCTGGGCAAACCACTAGGGACAAAGGGGATGTGAAATGTTTTCATACAGTAATGTAATCTATAAGATTACAGTGTACTGTATGTACTGTGTGTGTTTCACTTTTTGAATTTCCCGCCGGTCTCCTCCCCCGTGCGACGCGACGCTCGCAGGGAACGGAGCCCGAGGCACACAGAGGCATCGGAGCTGCGGACACAGCCCGCTGACACCGCGGGAGGACATCGCTGGATCCAGGGGACAAGGTGAGTAACATTGCCTGGATCTAGCGATGCCAGCCCGAGTGTGGCTCGGGGTTACCGCTTTAGGTACTGAAAATCCACCCCGAGCCACACTCAGGAATACCGCTAAGGAGGTTAATTTCTGGGGTTTTTATTTTTTAAAATGTTTTACTAGTAATGGTGGTGATTTGTGATTTTTAGTGGTACTGCGATATTGCAGCGGACATGTCGGACCATTTTAACACTTTTTTGGGACCATTGGCATTTATACAGCGATCAATGCTATAAAAATGCACTAATTACTGTGTAAATGCCATTGGCAGTGAAGGGGTTAACTTGGAGGGGGGTGCTCTAAGGGTTAGCTGTGTTCCCTAGGCGTGTTCTAACTGTATGGGGGCTGGGCTGGCAGGGGGAGGGGAGTGATCACGGCTTCCATATACAGGAAGCCTGTGGTCACAACCCTTCCCACTCTATGAGAACGGAGATCTGTGTTTACATACACGTACCTCCGATCTTTCACTGCGGGGGGGCCATCGTGGGTAGCTGGCGGAGATCGAGTCCGCCCTACCTGCTCCCTGGCCCCCCCCGGAACACAGTGAGCGCGCTCACACTACTTGTTATCGCGGCCGCCGTCCTGTAATGGCGTTTCGCGATAATGAACCCCTTTGCTGCCGTCACGCTGCGGCAGGCGGTCGGCAAGTGGTTAAAGGCTATATTTTTTCAATTACAATGAAAAAAAAATGTTATACTTAAAATGGCATTGCACAGCACAGTCTCTTACCTCCTGTTCTGGAGCAGGCTGCTGAGGGGGCACTCGTGCAGGCACGCTCCCAATCCAGGCTGTGTGCATTTAAAGGCACACACAGTGTGGCACAGCCACGCCCCCATCTTCCTCATCACAGGATTTGACTGACAGCAGCAGAAGCCTATGGCTCCCGCTACCTGTGTTTCCAGTGAGGAGAGGAAGAAGAGAGAGCAGCGCTGCAGATCGTCACAGCGCTGGATCGAGAGAAGACACAGGTAAGTGTTAAGGTTGGGGGAGGGGGGAGGAGGAACTGGTATTGGGTTTTAATGGAATGGGGTAGAACCACGTCTTTTGTCCCAAAATCTGCAAAGGCTGGTAGTTGGATATGTGGCAGCAGCTCTGGTTGGAGATGTTCGTTACAAGAGGAAAATTCAAGTATCATATGGTGCCTCTATTCAACACGTTTTTAAAGTTATTAAAAAAAAAAATTCTGGTCTGCCTGCAAGGTAATATCATAATGTGCTAATATGCATCACATAACTATCACTTTTAAAAATATTTCATTTAAGTTTATATGTTTTCAAGCTGATATCTTACATATTTGGTTTTGTGTGTGTGTGCGTGTGTATGCATACCACACACATACGTATGTGTGCGTGTGTGTGTGTTTTGGTTTAT